>OY294050.1:29970708-30263355 GCA_958510825.1 Brachypterus glaber
GAAAGTGGAGGATGTGATTGTACCATATGGTAGTAATATTGATAAGGATTCTTTTGGTGCACAAGCTTACGATTTGCAAGAGATTTATCTGGTGAAAAACGGGCAAAAACCAGCCAAGTGCAGTATACATGAGTTTTCTTTGGGCGCGGAGGGATAGCCTGCAGTGCAAAGTGAAATATTTGATTGTACCATATGGCGGTCGTGTTGGTTAGAAATCTTTGTTGGTATCAGCAGACAATTTGCAAGAAGGATTTCTGGTGGAAAACAGGCAAAAACTTGCTACGTGCAGAAAACGCGTATTTTCTTTCTTTGAGGAGGAATAGCCTGCAGTCGAAAGTGGAGGATGTGATTGTACCGTATGGTAGTGCTATTAATAGGGATTCTTTTGGTGTATAAGCTTATGATTTGCAGGACAGTTGTCTGGTGGAAAACGGGCAAAAACTAGCCAAGTGCAGTATACATGAGTTTTCTTTGTGCGTGGAGAGACAGCCTGCAGTCGAAAGTAAAATATTTGATTGTATAATATGGTGGTCGTGTTGGTATGAAATCTTTGTTGGTATCAGCAGACAGTTTGCAAGAAGGATTTCTGGTGGAAAACTTGCCATGTGCAGAAACACATATTTTTCTTTGTTTGAGGAGGAATAGCCTGCAGTCGAAAGTGGAGGATATGATTGTACCATATGGTAGTACTATTGATAAGGATTCTTTTGGTGTACAAGCTTACGATTTGCAGGAGAGTTATCTGGTGGAAAACGGCCAAAAACTAGCCAAGTGCAGTATACATAAGTTTTCTTTGCGCGCGGAGGGATAGCCTGCAGTCGAAAGTGAAATATTTGATTATACCATATGGTGGTCGTGTTGGTAATAATTCTTTGTTGGTATCAGCAGACAATTTGCAAGAAGGATTTCTGGTGGAAAACAGGCAAAAACTTGCTATGTGCAAAAACACATATTTTTCTTTGTTTGAGGAGAAATAGCCTGCAGTCGAAAGTGGAGGATGTGGTTGTACCGTATGGTAGTGCTATTAATAAGGATTCTTTCGGTGTATAAGCTTATGATTTGCAGGACAGTTATCTGGTGGAAAACGGGCAAAAACTAGCCAAGTGCAGTATACATGAGTTTTCTTTACGCGCGGAGGGATAGCCTGCAGTCGAAAGTAAAATATTTGATTGTGCCATGTGGTGGTCGTGTTGGTTAGAAATCTTTGTTGGTATCAGCAGACAATTTGCAAGAAGGATTTCTGGTGGAAAACAGGCAAAAACTTGCTATGTGCAAAAACACATATTTTTCTTTGTTTGAGGAGAAATAGCCTGCAGTCGAAAGTGGAGGATGTGGTTGTACCGTATGGTAGTGCTATTAATAAGGATTCTTTCGGTGTATAAGCTTATGATTTGCAGGACAGTTATCTGGTGGAAAACGGGCAAAAACTAGCCAAGTGCAGTATACATGAGTTTTCTTTACGCGCGGAGGGATAGCCTGCAGTCGAAAGTAAAATATTTGATTGTGCCATGTGGTGGTCGTGTTGGTTAGAAATCTTTGTTGGTATCAGCAGACAATTTGCAAGAAGGATTTCTGGTGGAAAACAGGCAAAAACTTGCTATGTGCAAAAACACATATTTTTCTTTGTTTGAGGAGGAATAGCCAGCAGTCGAAATTGGAGGATGTGATTGTACCATATAGTAGTAATATTGATAAGGATTATTTTGGTGTACAAGCTTATCATTTGCAGGATATCTGGTGGGAAACGGGCAAAAACTAGCCAAGTGCAGTATACATAAGTTTTCTTTGCGCGCGGAGGGATAGCCTGCAGTCGAAAGTGAAATATTTGATTGTACCATATGGTGGTCGTGTTGGTTAGAAATCTTTTTTGGTATCAGCAGACAATTTGCAAGAAGGATTTCTGGTGGAAAACAGGCAAAAACTTGCTACCTGCAGAAAACGCGTATTTTCTTTCTTTGAGGAGAAATAGCCTGCAGTCGAAAGTGGAGGATGTGGTTGTACCGTATGGTAGTGCTATTAATAAGGATTCTTTCGGTGTATAAGCTTATGATTTGCAGGACAGTTATCTGGTGGAAAACGGGCAAAAACTAGCCAAGTGCAGTATACATGAGTTTTCTTTACGCGCGGAGGGATAGCCTGCAGTCGAAAGTAAAATATTTGATTGTATCATATGGTGGTCGTGTTGGTAAGAAATCTTTGTTGGTATCAGCAGACAATTTGCAAGAAGGATTTCTGGTGGAAAACAGACAAAAACTTGCTACGTGACGAAAACGCGTATTTTCTTTGTTTGTGGAGGAATAGCCTGCAGTCGAAAGTGGAGGATATGATTGTACCATATGGTGGTACTATTGATAAAGATTGTTTTGGTGTACAAGCTTACGATTTGCAGGAGAGTTTTCTGGTGAAAAACGGCCAAAAACTAGCCAGTATACATGAGGTTTCTTAGCGCGCGGAAGGATAGCCTGCAGTCGAATGTAATAGATTTGATTTTACCATAAGGTGGTCGTATTGGTAAGTAATCTTCGTGGGTACCAGCAGACATTTTGCAACTAGGATGTGTGGTGGAAAACGTAACAAAATAGCCAAATACAGTATACACGCGTTTTTCTTTGCTCGCTGAAGGATAGCCTGCAGTCGAATGTGGAAAATGTGTTTCTGCCATTTGGTAGTCTGATTGGTAAGGAATCTTCGGGAAAATAAGCGCATGATTTGCAGAAATGGAATCTGGTAGAAAATTGGCAAAAAGTTGCTAATTACAGAAAACACCGGTTTTTCTATGCTTAAAGAAGAATAGCCTGCAGTTGAATGTGGAGGGGGTGTTTGGTTTGGACTTTTGTAAATAAATTATAATATTGTAGCTTATAAATACATTTATTACACATAATAAATAAAAATATTTTTGCTTGGAATTACCCATATACTACAAAAAATTTGACAATATTTTGACATTTTAAAAAATCGTCTGCTAGAAGTGTCTGCCACTTTCAGCTTCATATGCTTGACACCGGAGGACTATCCTTTACGAGTCGAATTTTGCACATGGCTGTTGCAGAAACATCAAAAAAATGAAAACTTTGTAAAAAGCATTCTTTTTACGGATGAGTCTGGGTTTCAAAGATATGGTTTTTTTAATTCAAGGAATTCTCATGTTTGGGGACAGGAAAATCCCCATGCCTTCAGGCAAGGAAATCCCCAACGAAGGTTTTCCTTGAATATTTGGGCCGGAATATTGGGATGCTATAGTAAGTTATTTTGAGAAATAAACCACCATAAAATGCTTAAAATATTTGTTTTTAGGTTGGACCCCATGAGTTTCCTGGCAGATTGAATGGCGAAACCTACACTAACTTCTTAAGGGATGAAGTGGAAAATCTTATTGATGACATCCCACTTCAAAGGTTAGCAAATGTGGATAACATCTGGTTTCAACATGATGGCTGTCCAGTGCATTTCTCAGAAACGGCAAGAAGCCAACTCGACATCAGTTTTCCAAACAGTTGGATAGGCCGTGGGTGTCCCAGAAGGTGGCCTCCTAGATCCCCTGATCTCACTCCAATGGACTTCTTTTTATGGGGCCATGTAAAAAATTTAGTGTATAGAAATATGCCAGACACTGTAGAAGAACTAGGAGACCGAATACATGAAGCGCTTGAGTCAGTAACTCCAAATATGATTATTAATGCCAGGAGAAGTCTGTTAAAAAGAGCTGCTTTATGTGTTCAAGTTGGTGGAGGTCATTTTGAACATATTCTTTAGCATGCTTCATACATTGAACGCGAGTTTGCTAAAAATAATGCGTTTCTTCATCTTTTAGAGTTCATTAAACACAGGACAGACATATCAAGATTTCTTGCCACGATACTAATGCTTGTTCCAGATTATTCTTCAAAAGTCTAAATGACAGCTTCTTTATTATCAACAGTTTTTGCATTTCGCGAAGTGTCTCCAACCACTTTTCTGTTTGCGTTTAAACTTCCAAAATTCCTTGCCCTCTGCACCAATCTTAAAATTACATTCTAGCTAGAATGTTCTCTTTTCGGAACACCGATAAAAATTTTTCCTATGTTCATTACTTTGAAATAAATAAATAAAATTCAGTTATTGTATTTTTATTTTATTAATTTGTATTAAGAATTTATAGCCAGTAAATTAATTAAAAGATCTGAGTTTCTAATAAAAAAAAAACACTACATTCAGCGCGCTGTATGGAGTTGCAGCGGCAGTTTGTTGCTGCCGTCTAAGACGGGTATCATAAAACCACCGCCGGATGGAATGACCCTATAAAAATAGAATATTTGATAGCCTCTGTCGGTTTTGTCAAAATATAATAACCTAAAAAGATTCTAAAGTTGAAAGTCTTAAACAATGCACGAGTCAACCATTAAAATGCAACCATAGTTACTAATAAGTAGGGAAAAACTAATTTTTAGGTAATTTAACATCAGCAACAGGATTGGTCAGATTAAATAGCTTCCTTTTTAATTAGTATTGAAGATGGATTTTTTTTTTTAATTTTTTTCATATTTTCCAGAGGGTTTTTAATATACCCTCAAATTTCGGTACGCGAGTTCTGGAACAGGCTGTATTTAAGTAACGTTACTTATGTTATAACATTGTACTATACCTACTTACAGTTTGCTTAAATTTTTATCCAATTTCTATTAGTTTTCATCTCCAAACAATCCATATAAAATTCACCAGCCCATTTTAAAAAACTTTTTTTTTTAAAAGAGCTTTTTTTAAACAAGACTATTTTACAACAGGATTGTTTTTCTTAGGGATTGTTTTTCAGTCTTTTTAGTTCATCAATTTTTTACTGTATTCGGAATGATTCTCATTATTTTTACAGGAATGCTTTTCAAGCAGGAATGTTTTTCAAACAGGTACTTTTTTTAAATAAAGTTTTTCAGTCTAACTACGTCATATAGTCATCAATTTCACATTTTTAAACAAGATTGTGGTCAAACGTGGAAAATGTCACGCTTTTAAACCGCATTTTTTAAAAGGTTGTTTTTTAACAGGATAGTTTTTTAGAGAGGATCCTTTTAAAACCAAATGTTTTCAGTCTTATTGCGTCATGTAGTTCATCAGTTTTTTACTGTATTCGTAAGTAGCAAATAAGGCGGCAGTGGCTGGGATTGTTCTCAACATTGTTGGGGTCAGTCCGTGATACAGAGATTTAATTCCCTCAAATTTCACTATTTTTAATATCGTTGTTACCATATTATCGTTCGTTTTTCCTACTTGTATCCTACTTTTAGCGACGTCCACTGGATAAGTTAATGACCAAAATACTATACCACCTTTAGGAAAAAAAACGGTATGCTAATTATCAAAATATATATATACTACTATTATACTAGAAGCATAGACGTAAGAGAATTTTTAATATTAACAATAAATGAAGTAAAATTTACCTTAAATCTATTTTTATTCGATTGATTCTAAAACAGACACTTTTGAATTGAAAAAATTGAAAAATAAAAAAAAATATATTAATTTTTGAAAACTTTATTTTTTGAATTTTTTTTTTCTTTTCAATAATTTTTCGTTTTTCAAAAAAAGGTCTTTTTTTAAATGTAATATTTTTTGAAAATTATATATTTGGGAAATGCAATATACCATTTACTGTGAATAATATATAATGGAATGCGTAGCATTACATATCTTCACGGCTTGTTTAATTATAATTATTAACTAATTTGGAGCTCTTCAAAACTAAGCAAATCGTTTTTTCAATAAAACTCTTTTTTTTAATTAAATCACATTTTTTTTCATGACTGATACCTGTTACCAATATCGGTATCAGGTATCAGTCTTAAAAAAAAATACAATCATATTGCAATATCGTATTGTATTTTAAACGAAATTTTTGGATAAAAAATGACTATTACTTTATTAAAAAATGATCTGTCAAAAATTGACAAATGATACATGGTTATACTCAGAGTTTAATTCTGAATCAAAATAAAAGTTGAGGTCATTTCCGGCGAAACCGAAAGTGAAACAAAAAAATAAATCCGCCACTTTATATCCAGTGTAAAATTACATAAATCACCAAAGTTTCGTTTTTATCCAATGACAAATTAATCTTAATTTTAAGGGTGGACATAAATAAAACTTTTTTTCATATTTTTTATAAGGGGTGTAGCTATTTAAGAATCACCCAGTGTAATAAATATTTAATTACCTGCTGAGCCAGCTACCATCGTTCTCCACAGACCAATGTCATCCTTCTTTTGTCCTGGCTTCCTTAACAGTTCCCTTGTTCCTAAAACCAAATTTTTACATGAATATCTCGGCGGGGATTGGATGTAAGTCGCCGCAATACTGAAACGGAGCTAGAGTTTACAGATTTAGTATCCTTAAATATAAGGGGACATTCAGGGGGATTTTGGGGGTAAATTTGTTCAAAAAGTGTGATTTTTTTGTCGATTTTTTCTGATAATTGTTTTTTTTTTAATTTTTTATTATATTGGGTTTAATTTTGTTCAAAAAAAAAAAATACCTTCGTATCCACCAAAAAAGAAGAAATATCCGGGCATTTCCCTGGCTAATGTAGGAACCAGTCCCCTAAAAAGTCCTTGAACTCCCTCCAGTCTAACTATTTGCGCTGTTAATTTTGCTGGACCAATAATATTTACAGACTCCCCCGTCGACTTGCATTGTTTTTGCATTTCGTACATCGCCTGTAGTTTACATTTTATCAGTTCGGTTGGGCAGATTGCCACTGAACTAAAAAAAGATGCTAGAAAACCTAAAAAATAATGCCTATACAGAATTCTACAGAATGTTATGCAATATTACCTTTCTCGGTGGAAAGTAACGTTAGAACCACTTGACCTAACGTTAGATGAATGTCCCTAGTAGAAATTTAACGTTAGGATAACGTTTTTGTAATGTTAGAAAACTGGATAAAAGTACGTTATAAAATATGTGCAAATGTCCCGCTTTTTAACGTTAGAATCAAACGTTAGTTACAAACGTTAATCTAACGTTAGATTTTTAAGTTAGAAATACGTTATAAGTACGTTTAATTTCTAACTTTCGGAGGGGGCGTGGCCAACTAGGAAATTTCTACCTGCATCATAAAATGGCAGCTGGAGACAAATTTATTCATATAAATAAATCTTAATATATTTTAAGAATCATAATATTTTTAAACATAATTTCGTTACATTTATTTATAAAATAGCCATCTTTTTAGGCGGCCCTAAATATTTTTCGTGTAATATCCTGTTATACTTCGATAAATACGTTTACCTCTCAAAAAAACTTTATATTTAGTTAGTTAATATTTATTTATACATTCAGAATCTTAAAATATTTTTTCAATTATAGTACAGCGTTGCCAGACTTACTATTATTTTGACTTTTGGGGGATATTTTTTTTAACTTTTTATATATTATTATTAATAGAAATAATAAATAATTATCAAACCTAGGCACATAGCTCTCTGGAATGAGTATTTTCTACTATAGCTTACGTATTAATAATGGAAATTTAAAAAATATTTAAAGTTAGAATAAGGTTAGAAAAGGGTTAGAATTTAGTTAGGGAACTAACGTTAGATTTATGTATTTTATAACGTTTTTGTCAAACGTTAGATTTTAAGGTTAGATTTATATATTTTATAACGTTTTTGTATAACGTTTGGGACTAAACATAAAATAACACTAATCTAATGTTATGTTAAGTTAGATTTATGTACTTTTCTACCGGGGGTGTTTTGAATGTTAGATGCATAACGTTACGTTACTCTAACGTTATCTAACGTTAGAAGTTTTACCAAATTTCTACTAGGGTTTCATTACACATTTACCACCCTTCCTATTATACACTACACTGTGTAAAGAAATCAGCCGCTGCATGTATCCAAAGAAGATAAGTCACACCATTCAAAATAAGTTATTTTACTCTCTTTCAAAAAATTGAGAATACAGGGTATCCCAAGTCAGTTGTTTCACTACTTTTTCTCTGAAACTGTGGGAGTAAGAAGAAAACTTTTACAAAAGTTACATAATTTGATGATAGGTAGAAGCTAAAAATATTTTAATATATGCTGGATTTTTATTTGAGGCCTAGCAGAACCTCACTCAAAATTTTTAGTGGAATTTCCCGTTTTATTTAGGTCTTGTGTTTAAAATAGAATTTGCTTTATGTTGATACTAATTCGTACGAGTCAAAAGTCAGTAATTTTTGAGATATTTTTTTTTATGCAAAAAATTATAGTTTTAGCACACCTACCCTCGGCTAGTTATGAGATTAACTAAAAGGTAAAAAAACTGACCATGAATCCTAGTTCAAGGTCTGTACATCATAGAACCATTAGCAGTTAAATCTCAGCAGCTCGTATTTGGTAGACAATGTTAAAATTTCATCTGCAGACTTCCTCATCATCATGAACCAATTTCCTAACTAACCAAAAGACGATTCTTATAGTATATTTTACAAGGATTCTAAATCAGTTTGGACTTTTTGACTATCTTTTTCCGTTTTTGAGAAAAATGCAAAAAACCGAACATCAAAATCGTTTTAGAGTAACTTTGGACATGCTTAAAAAAATTATTAAACATTACACCGTCTTCTATGCAGTATTAAAGACAGCTAGAACACCTAAACTTCCGTAATTTATAATACAAACATCGATAACGGTCCTATATTCCAGTTTAGTGTCTATTATGTTTCCCATAGTTTATTATTTATTTATTTATTACGTTTAAAGTCATTCCGGGACCTTAATTAAATTTAAATATAGTAATTTTATTTTGTAGACAAGTGTATTTTTTATTAAAACAGTAGTTCTTAAAAAGTTTAAATTTTTATTTTTATTAAAATACCAATTATTATTATTGTAGACTACTAAAAACTTTTTAGGTTTCGATTTACCAAAAAAAAAATTCTTTCGAGTATCTTTTCTCCGGTTTTTTATTGAGAGTTTACTTTCAAAAAAATATTTGTCAAAATTAGTTTTGCGTACAGTCAAACCAATATCTGGTCAAGAACCACTGCTTCAATAAAAATTGGTTTTGTTAAAAAATGTGACGGATAACTTATCAACAAAGTTAAATTAGTATAAGTGAATTTAATAAATACTGGTTAAATGAATACGCTCTCAAAAAATAAAATAGAAACTTTAACAAATATTTTATTATGAATCTCGATACAATAAGAACTCTAGTTGTCTTAAATACTAAGTAGAATCTGGTTAGACTTCTAATAACTTTTTCTACACAGATTCGAATTTACCCTAAAATGGATTTTGACGTTTTGTTTTCTGCTTCTGATTCAGAATCCTTGCAAAATATACTATAAGAATCGCCTTTTGTTTAGTTAGAAACTTGGTTTATGATGGTGAGGAAGTCTGCAGATGGACTTTTAACATTATCTACCAAATACTAGCTGCTAAGATTTAACTGCTAATGGTTCTATAATACACAGACCTTCAACTACGAAGATCCATGGTCAGTTTTTTTTTACCTTTTATTTAATCTCATAACTAGCCGAGGGTAGGTGTGTCACTGTAACAAAACATGGCTTAACTCCTTCTGTATTCATCTTAGTATAAGAAAATTTTGGTAGTTGAACAGTAAGGATGTATCTAGATGAAAGAAATAATATACAGGGCTTCATAATCTCACTACAAACATTAAACTTTAAATTCAAAAATATATATATTTTTTAATGAAACACCCTAAGCCAGATACATAACTTTAATAAAATAGCGGTCATTCCATGGGCGGATTTAGGGGAGGGGCCCCCCACGAGATATATTAGCATAGAAATACCTTCAAAATTATATTTTTGGTGAATGTGCAATTTTTTTCTTTATGGATGGCCCCCCCTTAAAATGAAATAAATCCGCCCCTGGGTCATTTAAAAAATATGAGTCAGATTCTGCCAGGCTTTAAATAAATACCCGGTATATAAATATTTTTAACTTCTTCATCAAATTACGTAATTTGCAGTTTTCTTCTTACCCTTACGGTTTCCGAGAAGAATATAATAAAAACCATTTCAAAGCTTACCTGCTGTGGCATTGGATAATATGGTTAGTTCTTCAACTTTTGGTGTTCCTGTCACTTTAAGCATAATTTTTTGACAAAAACCGTAACACAAAAATAGTACGGAATTTTCAGCGATGTTTGTTGCTAAGGCCGGCAAAGTACCCGCGTAAAGTCCTAAAACACTTATAATTAAATTTTTTTCTTATTTTAGATTTTAAGCTTTCACGGCCATTAAGATATAAAGAACTTTCACTTTCGGGTTTAGACCGTGTTAATGGATTTTCACTTTCCGACGTTTCGTCTCTTACTACTAGAGACATCTTCAGGGATTAATCTGAAACTAAGTTTCGAATCAACTTGTGTCACTATTTATGACGAGTTGTGGTTATTCACCCGTGACGAGATTTTTCCTATCAAAGACTTCCATATTGCAGGTAAGTGGTAACCAGTGTCCCGATTGATATTGTTAGGATGCTTGATGATTTCTATCGATTCCCGTATCTTCCTTGGCATTTTTCTGTTTTCTGTTAATATTTGTTTTGTTTCAGACAAGTTGAAAATGGCTCAATAGGACACTCGGTATACAGGAAGAAAACCCACACTGACAGATACCTAAACGCATTTTCACATCACCATCCCTCTCAAAAACGCTCGGTAGTTAATTCACTTGTTCATAGGGCTTTCATGATTTCAGACAAGAATTCCCTAGACACAGAACTCCTTAAACTAACCAAAGCCTTGACCATGAACGGTTATACCAAAAAAGACATTAATAAGACCATATACAAATACAGAAATCCCAGACCCAAACAACAGGACAATAGTGACAATGACAGACAGACACAAGTTATACTTCCCTATGTAAGCGGTATCACGGATAAAATAGGTAAACTTTTGAAGAAGTCAAATATTAAGCCTATATTTCGGTCCAATCAAAAATTAGGTCAATGTTTGACTTTAACAAAAGACAAAATACCCCTGAGTTCAGAAGGCGTATATAAAATACCCTGCTCCTGTGGTACGGTTTACATAGGTGAAACTAAGAGAAAAATTTCTACAAGACTTCAAGAGCATGAGCGCAATATAAGAAAGAAACAAATTTCCTTATCGGCAGTAGCCGAACATGTACATGAAACAGGTCATAAAATCAACTTGTCTGAAACAAAACAAATATTAACAGAAAACAGAAAAATGCCAAGGAAGATACGGGAATCGATAGAAATCATCAAGCATCCTAACAATATCAATCGGGACACTGGTTACCACTTACCTGCAATATGGAAGTCTTTGATAGGAAAAACCTCGTCACAGGTGAATAACCACAACTCGTCATAAATAGTGACACAAGTTGATTCGAAACTTAGTTTTAGATTAATCCCTGAAGATGTCTCTAGTAGTAAGAGACGAAACGTCGGAAAGTGAAAATCCATTAACACGGTCTAAACCCGAAAGTGAAAGTTCTTTATAAATTTTTTTCTATTTATTTTTCTTTTCAACATACCCCTGTATATTCCATCATTTTTAAACGTTTGTTTGAAGCAATTAAACATGTTGTTGTACAAAGTTGGGAATGTTTGCATTTTTACTTTTACAGTGTCCAATGGTTGGCCAACATACACACAAGCAATGCCTCCTAAAATTTAAATGAATTACTCAATTTGTTATACATATATTTAACTAAATTTATCGGTCTGTTATGTTTGTAAAAATTTTTTGGTATTTTTTTTTAACAAATAGTAAAATTATTTATCATAAAAAAATATGGGGACTTTTTTGTCAAAATCTTTTTCTTTTCTATTTTTTTTTTGTTATAATAACACAAGTTTACACGGTTTTTGACCCAAGCAGCTGAAAGCAGTTTTTTAGCTAACTTTTTTAGCAGTCATCGGCGAATTTCCAGTGCTCGCATAAGCGCCGCGTTGATTCTATCGTTGACGCGAGGTTTTAAATATTTACATTTTTATTTTCTTCGAAAAACACCGATATATTTACATATTTATAGTTAACATTTATATTCAATATTGTTGTGTGTATCAAACTAGTCGTCTAATGTTTCGATTTAGTGACCTTTATAAAAATTTCCCTCATAATTCGGCAAAATTATTCCGTAAGCCTATGTTTCTGTGTTTATTTTCAACGTTGATGAGTCATAACTGAATTTATTCCGATTAATGCTGATTACGAATCCGTAGTCCGTTTTTTGCTATCAGGTCAGGTTTCTTAGATAAATAAATGAGCCATTTTAACCAAAAATCATTACTTTATTAGGAAAATACCAAAAATCAAAAATGAAGTGCAGTGGTACTGCGTCGTTTGTAATTTTTTAGGTTCGTCTCACGTATAAGAGACCACCAATAATCACTCAGCATACCTTCATCCCAAAAACCTTTGTAATTCTTTGTAAATCTTGGTGTAGTCGTTCTCTTTTGTTATCGCTAGTTCCGACAAACAAGGACGTAAATGTTTTTTCCTTGGGGGGGGAGGTAATACCAAGATCTTAGATATTTTTTTTAGGATTACAAATTAAAAAAAGGCAAACTTATATTTTTTTATAGGATAAAAACTCTACACCGCGGGGGTGAGGGGGTAATTATTTTTAAATATTTTCAATATTTTCGTCAAAATTAATGTATAGGGGTTTTTGAGGTCGACGAAACTAAATCTCATAAAATTTATCTCCACTCCACTCCCAGGGAGTGGGGTGGGGGTTGATGATTTTCAAGTGTTTATATTTTCGTGAAAATTGGTACATAGGGGTTTTTGAGGTAGCTAAAATTAAATCTGATATTTTTTTCACTCCTACCCCGGGGGGTGGTGGTGCAAATTTGTTTCCAAATTTTCGTGAAAAATGGTATGTAGGGGTTTTTGAGGTCATCGAAACTAAAAAAATACACTGCCCAGTAAAAAAGCTTTTCCATTTTTCAACCGCGCGTGAAATTGATTTTTTATTATCAGATTTACTTTCAGCAACCTCAAAAAGCCCAATATACAAATTTTCACAAAAACCACCCCCGCGCAACGGTGAGGATTTAGAAAAAAATTATATTAAGATTCAGTTTTAGCGACATTAAATTTTAAAGTCGCTTATATTATACTATAATACTATTCTAGCGCCTGCGCTCTGATTAGTTTAATAATGGTATGCATAATTTTATATATTTCGTTTTTATGGAAACGGCCAATCGGAGCAAAAAAACTCGAGCAATTACTTTTGTGTAGTTTTAATTTGTAAGGGAACGTTCAAGTATTACGGCACGTTCTAGGGAGGGGTGGGGTTCTCGAAAACATTACGCCGCGTTACTTAAAAATAGCCAAATTACGTAATGTAATACTTGTACCTTCCATAAATCATAAAATCCTATCAAATTAAAAAAAAAACAGTGGCGAACTATTTGTTTTTTAATTAAACCTCTGGGTTACCCCCATGCGCCTTACTATGTCTCCATTAACTTTTTGTCTTAAAATTAAGTAAGGGCATATCCACAGGCTCGCATAACAACATAGTACATAAGAATGCGATGCCGTGATTGGCTTGAAGTGCCGCCATGTATCTTGTAAGCCAATCACGGTACCGCATTCTTATGTACTATGTTATTATGCGAGCTTGTGGATATGCCTTAAGGAATAAAACCCTGAAGTTTGGCCACATACTGTATAAAAACTGTGTGAAAGGTCAACCAATTGTGCAATCCTTTAAGATTGATAATGTATTAAACAAACAAGCTGTGAAGGTATGTACTGCTTCGCATTCCATGGAACTCTTCCACGTGGATAGTATAATACCGGTATAAAACCAGCAAGGCCGTATCCAGCCCCCCCCCCCCCCGAAATCCTTCAAATTCGTAAAAAAATTCGCCTGCGGAGCTAAAGTTTTTTTGTATTTAAGCCTTAAATACACTTTTAAAATTAAAATAGACTATAACATTTATAAAAAAATTCGCCTGCGGCGCTATAGCTTTTTACTCCCCCAGAACGATAAGGGCACAAAGCGAAGCAAATATGCACGCTCTTTTCCAACTCAACCATACACCTTCAAATTCGTAAAAAATTTCGACTACGGCGCTAAGGTTTTTTGCATTTAAACTTTAAATACACTTTTAAAATTAAATTAGACTAACATTTCTAAAAAATTCGCCTGCGGCGCTATAGCTTTTTTACTCCCCCAGAACGATAAGGACACAAAGCGAAGCAAATATGCACGCTCTTTTCCAAGTGGACCATACAGATTCAAATTCGTAAAAATTTTCGCCTGCAGCGCTAGAGTTTTCTTGCATTTAAACAATAACAATATAAAATTTCCAAGAAAAAATTGCCTACCGCGTTAGAGCTTTTTTACTCCTCCAGAACGATAAGGGCACAAAGCTAAGCAAATATTTAGGCTCTTTTCCAAGTCGACCATACACCAAATTCGTAAAAATTTTCGCCTGCGACGCTACAGTTTTTTTGTATTTAAACTTTAAATACACTTTTAAATTTAAAATAAACTAACATGTCTAAAAAAATTCGCCTGCGGCGTTATAGCTTTTTTACTCCTCCAGAATGATAAGGGCACAAAGCTAAGCAAATATTTAGGCTCTTTTCCAAGTCGACCATACACCAAATTCGTAAAAATTTTCGCCTGCGACGCTACAGTTTTTTGCATTTAAACTTTAAATACACTTTTAAAATTAAAATAAACTAACATTTCTAAAAAAATCGCCTGCGGCGTTATAGCTTATTTACTCCCCCAGAGCGATAAGGGCACAAAGCGAAGCAAATATGCAGGCTCTTTTCCATACAGCTTCAAAATAGTAAATATTTTCGCCTGCGGCTCTAGAGTTTTCTTGCATTTAAACTTTAAATGGTACCACCTTTAAAATTTAAATAGACTATAAAATTTCTAAAAAAAATCGCCTGCCTGCGTCGCTATAGCTTTTTGCTCCCCCAGAACGATAAGGGCACAAAGCGAAGCAAATATGCAGGCACTTTTCCAAGTGGACCCTACAGCTTCAAATTCGTAAAAAATTTCGCCTGCGGCGCTACAGTTTTCTTGCATTTAGACTTTAAATAGTAATACTTCTAAAATTCAAATAAGCTATAAAATTGAAAAAAAATCGCCTGCGGCGCTATAGCTTTTATACGTTCTTTTTTATTGGAGTTTATAAAACCTAAGCTTGAAATTTTTCAATATTTTCGCCTACGGCGCTACAATTTATAGCACTGTTTTCAAATAAATTTTTACCTGCGTTGCTAGGGCATTCTTATTTGAAAAGAAAAGCATTTATTGAACAAAAACCCGAAGATTACACAGTTCGTCCTCTTAAAGTAACTTTACAAATCATTAAATCATTAAATTTAATTAATTACATTTCAGCCATTAG
This sequence comes from Brachypterus glaber, assembly GCA_958510825.1. Taxonomy (NCBI): domain Eukaryota; kingdom Metazoa; phylum Arthropoda; class Insecta; order Coleoptera; family Kateretidae; genus Brachypterus; species Brachypterus glaber. Next base: position 29,986,077 of record OY294050.1, read on the forward strand.
TCAACTTTTAATTTTTAGTTTAATATCACACGATTAAACATTTTACACTTACACATAATAAATAAAATAATAAATAAAAAATAAATAATAAATAATTCTATTTTTTATTTTTTTTTCTTTTTTTTTTTTTCACCTGCCTAGTGCAGATTTTTAAAGAACTCTCTAACATCCTTCTTAAATTTTTTATGACTAGAATTTCTTATGCTAATGGGAATAGAATTGTAAGCAGAGACACCCCTGCAGCATTTTTTTTATTTGAATTTTTAAAACTTGAGTTTTACTACATTGAATTAAAATAAGACCGGAAATTAACAGAAGTAAAAAAAAACATGAAAAAAGTTTCTCCTGCGGCGCAATTTTCATTCTTTTCAAGATTTAGGGAAAAAATGTTTTGGGCATATTGCATATTGAGCAACTCACTCCTAAAATTCGGTGAAAAACTAACAGGAGTGCTCTGTTACCATCCACTACTACCCTTTACATTCATTGAAATTTACATTTATTATTTGACTGGACTAAATACTCTTCTTGTCAAGAGTGTGATAAACCACGTATTTCATAAGTTTGTAAGTAAATAGTTATTTCATAATAGTAATTTCATAAGTGTTTAAAAATATGCCCAAAGCCAAGGGCGTCATTTCGTCGTACAGGGGGGGGGAACCGCCCCGCTCTCTGGCATTTTAGGATTAGGCCATAAGGTCTTAAAAGTTAAGAATGAATAAAGCAATAAATATCAGCCTTCTTATAAACCTTTAGTTACCTTATAATGCATAAAAATTATAATTAGAATAATAATTGATTATGGTCTGTGTCATCAAGCAATAGAGTAAATTAAAAATCGCACAGTGAATATTTTCAAAACAGATTCGAATATTGGATGTGCGAATATACTGCGTAGTTTATTTCATAAAACATAACTATATTCTATACACAAACATATACTATTCAAACCTGTTGTAAAAATATTTACTGTGCGATTTTTAATTTAATCTCTCGCTTGATGAAACAGACCAGGGTTTCTTTCGTTTTTTTTATTTAAGACTGTAGAACTTAAGCGTAAAAAAATTCTCCTGCGGCGCTAGAGCTTTCTTGAATTTTTCTGAAATTTTCATTAATAAAACTATAAATTAAAAAAAAATCGCCTGTGGCACTAGTGTTTTCTTACGTTTTTATAGAACTTAAGAGTGACATTCGTAAAAAAATTCGCCTGCAGCGCTAGAGTTTCTTGTATTTTTGGATAATTTTAAATTTAATTAATTTAAATTTAAAAGACTGGTTTAAAATTAAAATGAAATAAAAAAATCTATGCCTGCAGCGCCAGGGCTTTCTTACGTTTTTTCTTAATTTAAGAACATAAAATTTTAGTTTTTGAATTTTAACCCCCCTCCCCCAGGACCATGTCCTGGATCCGCTACTGCAGTTATAATAAGTTTTTTAGCAAAATTTTTAATTTCCATTGATACCATTCTTTTTTAGTCACCACAAATTTTAGTTTTGCCCCCCTCCCCCTGGCAAATTGTGAAATGACGCCCCTGTCTTCAACCCCTCAATGATACTTGTCTAAGTATAGACCTGGGTTGTCCTTATTTTTCTTGATATTTTTAACTATAGTTTTATACAGGGGTAGTTGTGTGTATTAATTCACCAACAGAGGATCCTCTACTTTTTTTACATCTGATGTAAATACTAAAAAAATATTTTTTTTTGTTTGAGCCCCTTTTATCAAACCTGAAGGGTATATATACTACTATATTACTATTACTATATATAGTAAAAATGATAATTGTCTATTTAACTATTTAAATAAAATAGCTATTTTAGTATACTAAAACAGAAATTTTACATACATGTATTAATATGATACATATATGATGATCAAATCAAATAGTGTAAAGGAAATACTTCCTAACTCAATTAGAATCAATAATTGATTCTCTCACTCATATATTTATATATTATATTATTATGTATTATATAGTATATATAGCAGATTTTTAATTCTTCTAGTTTATATATTATGTTAGATTATATAATTTTCCTGTAATTGGGCTTGTCCTGTTGGAAATAAATGAATATTATTATTATTATTATCATAACTTATCAGATAAGACTTAACCTATTTACCATGGTCCCTTGGGCCCAGCTGTGCATATTTTAAAAGTAAAGTAAGTTTATTTTGCCAACAAATTAAAAAAAAAATTATACTCATGAGTGACAAATATAAAATTTAGTGATCACTATGAGACTATTAAAAAAACTGAAGCAAATTAACTACATGTGATAAAACTTGGTCTTAAAACAATGATATTGTATTAATTTAAGAAACATATTAATTCTAGTTTGTAGAACAGAGTTTCATCGGCTATGCCGCTCACTTCTGTATATAATAATATTAATAATAGAAATCTGAATCAGTCTCATCACTATGCCGCTCACTGTATGAATAATAATAATAATAATTAAATTTTAGCTACACCAAACATTTTTGTTTTGAATAGGTACTAATTAGTGTAACACATCTGGCATATAAGAATTTTAAAATTAACATTTGGGAATGTTCAAGTATTACGTAACGCACATTTTGATCATTTTGGACCCTGTAACGCTATTTTCCTATACCATTAACATGGGTGTAACACTCCAAAATGACCCCCACCCCCCCTAGGAGTGTTACGTAATACTTGAAATTACAAATTTTTTTTTTTTGTTATTTTGTTTACCTAAATTAAGATTTAAAATTGTAGGTATTATTAGTAGGTATGCTAAATCAGCATTGTGATCAGTGTCTTTTGGATAGCAAATATAAAAATAAGAATTATTTACCTAACATACCAGCAGTGAAGTCTATCATTCCATCTTTAGCCATTTTAAGCTAATGACATTTCTTAATTCAAGTAAATAGAGGTTTCAACTAAAGAAAATCTTGATTATATTAATTTTTTTACCTAGTGAACCTGCTGTGAAGTCTATAATCCCATCTTTTACATGCCTTGTATCTTCTAGAACAAAATCTTCTTCTAAAATTTCCTCCATGATGCTTTCCAACTAAAATTTCTCTAAGAACCCAAAACCACCAGTCAATTATTCGATCAAAACTGGTCCAATTTCTGTTTGATAAGATTTTCTGATAAGAAAGTTCATATTTATATACATTTTGAGGTTAGAATTTTAAAATTCAAAAAAACAAAAAAAAAGAACAAAAATTTACCTAATTTTACAGTAATTTATAACAAATTAGTTAAATTAATATTTAAAAATTGGAAAATATTATTTATTTACTCACATCTTTGGCAGTTTTCATTTTAAAAATTTGAAATTTTGAAGTTGCCAAAATGGATACGAGTTTTTTTATGGAATAATAATTTTAAAACATACCTTTCATCACTTTTTCATTAAAATATGTTCTTAATTTATTGATATTTTATTAATAATTTCTTAAATATATATCTTTTTCAAATAAAAATTCATTATTTATAATCGTGTGCGCATAGCGTGTTTTATGTGTTGCCTATATTGACGTCATAAACGCAAGGTTGCCAACCGCTTTCGGTAATCTACGGTTGCCAGCTTTGGCAAAAATAAAAATGGTTGACGTGGAGTTCCAGTTGTCAAAATAATAATTTTATTTACGTTTATTTTTAGTTTAATGAAAATATATATGAGTAAGGTATGTAAGTAAAATTATTATTTAATCTTTTAGCTAAATTTTAAGGTAAAAGAACTGCTATTATTCGAACATTTTGTAGAGGTTAAGTACACACATATTTTTCTAATTATTTGACCATATTTTAATTAATTAAAAGTAATTTCCTATCTAAAGTGATAATTTAGAAGTCTAGCTAGTATATATTTATGCCAGATCAAACAAATATATGAAAATATAGTAACAACAATGTATAGGAGCAAAAGTGAACTCTAATAAGACCCCTATACTTTTTTTTTTTCTGCTGGATCCAAAACCGGCTACGTGAGGAATTTTTCATAAAACTACATAAATCTATCATTTTTAATTTATCAATAATAGCAGGGCTCAATTAAATCGGATTTAAAGACCCCTGGGGCTTTAAATCTGAACCTCCCATAACCTGCAGGGTAAAGGAGACTCCATTTTAATCAGACCGCAGTGATCTGTGAATCAGACCTAGTAAAAATTAATACCTGAATATAACAAGAATGCCACCACTTTAATCTAGTCATATTGACGAGAGAAAAAAAGTTGTGTAAAAAAACAAGCTTAAGTCCTCCTTGAAAAAAAAATGTTTTCAACTTGAGAGTCACAAGAGGGTAATACCTTAAACAAAATCTCAAAACCCCTAAGTCTCTATATAAAAGACTTTAAAATAGCCATTTTACAGTTGCAGATATAGTCCATTCAAAATATTTAATAATAAAAATTAAAAAGTTAATAAAATTAAAAATATATAAAGTTATTTTAAAAAGTGAATTTTCTTTTTGTATTCACATTTTTTAATTTTTAGTGTAGTTTAAGCTAAAATGTCTTCACCTAGCCAAAATCCAGACCCAGGAGGGTCCACCAATCTTTCCAGTAGAGAATTATCTGATTTGAAAGACCAAAATGAGCAGCAGTTGGTTTTAATAGGTAATAAACTAAAATCCATAAAATGTATATTTCATGTTAAAAATAGATTATTGTGATGTATGTAGACTGTATAGAAAATATTATTTTGAAAGTCATATTACAATTATATTATGTACAGCTTGTCAAACATAGGAAAAGATGCGAGTTTTTAAAAATGGACACACCCCTAGTACGCATTGGATAGCGGCTGAATTCACCAGTTGTTAGAGGTGCGCGTACCGCCTATTTTTCTTCCTCCGAAAGCTTTTTCTTACATTTCCACATCTCTTCCTACATTTGACAAGCTGTTTGTATTTATATAGCTATAACGTTCACGTGTTATGTAACGCAAATTGTACCAAAATTCATACACTTTATACCCCGGTTCTTGCATTATTTAAGGCTGTAGAGATTTCATATTTTGGCTACCCCCCTAACATACCCCCTATTTGGGGGGGGTAGCCAAAATATAAAATCTATAATCTATAATAACTCGAGAACCGGGGTATGAAGTTTATGAATTTTGGTACAATTTGCATCACATAATACTTGAACATTCCCTTACACTTTATAACTAAAAAAAAACATAAATTTTTAAGATAGTAATAATTATTATAATGAAATAATTTACTAGAATTCTTATTTAAATAATTTGGTTATAATATATGTATAAATATATTTACTTATTAATATAAGTGTCAAGCTTAACACGTTCGCGACGACGTGCGCCGGTGCACGTCGTCGCGTTGGTACACGGACAACTTGCCTGAGGGCCGACGTGCGCCACTGGTGGTACACGGTCTAATGCATTTTAAATGGGCAAAATCCATACGGCTATAGTTGAGTTGTACCGAAAATACCGTCGTCGCGAACGTGTTAAAAAATAAGAATAACCTCTCTTGTTAACAACAAGTTTTTTTTAAGGGCTTCACCCCACTTTTACAGTTTTTTCAAAAAAAAAAAAAAAAAATAGGTATTGAAGTTTTAAAAGTTTAACCCTTTAGCAGCCAGAACGGTCACTGATGACTGACAAGTAATAAGCCACCAGGCCTGATGACCGCTCGCGCCTCTCAGTTGAAACGGCCAGTATGCGACTTATGACTGACAATACAAAGATTCCACCATAGCACATGCCGGCTCTGGACCTATTGGAAACTATGGTCAATCAAATTTTTTTAAATAAAATTTACATATTGGCCAAATAGTGAGAAAATTAATGACACTTTTCTGAATTTTGAATTAGTAGCATTACAAATATGTGGCTTGATTCTAAAAGGGCCAATGTCACTTTGTCAATAGCAGAGTTTTCACGTCAACTCTGATGTAATATTTTGAAAATTGAAAATTTACAAAGTGGCATTGGCCCTTTTAGAACCAAGCCACAGAAATATATTTATGTATAAAAAACAAAATTATTTTCTTCAAAAATAACACACATGCATGCATATTTTTTTTTATACAGATTAACTTTGTAGCACATAACATAACTAACATAACTTTATTGTATCTAAAGAATAACACTATTTTATGGCAAATAAGGCAAAAATATTTTTTGCCCAGATAGACAATTTAAAAAAATCAGCTTGGCCGCCAAAGTGTTAAAAAATCTGCCTTTATTCATTTTAAAGTAATAAATATCTTTAATATCAATATAAATAAATTTATAGATGACTTTTAACTTCCTTAAACTTCAAAATAATAATAATTATTATTATTATTATTATTATTATTATTATTATTATTATTATTATTAGTACAAAAAGGCAGAGGCATTAATGCCTATTATGCAAAAGTATTATTACAAATATAAGTAGATAATATGACATAAAAATTGAAACATTTAATATAAAATTAAATTCTGATGTCTACCATCATAACGATTTTTTAAAGAATTTACTGATGAGGCAGAGATAGTTGATTCAGTTGGAGAGTTCCAGGAGCTAAAGACACGATTAGGTAGAAAATATTGCCTGATGATGGTAAAAAAAAGTTCATGTAAAAGTTTTAATGTAGTCTTCGTCTGGTATTGTTCAAATTACGAGTAAAAAGTTCATTTAAATCCACTGAAAAGTCACAATTTAAAATACGGTAAATGTAGATGGACCTTATCTACGGCTTCTTTTTTCGGAAAGACGGGGTAAACCAAGCCGTAAGAGTCTTTGATCATAATCGAGGTGCCTTAATGAAGAAACCATTCTTGTAGCGCGATGCTGCACATTTTCAATTAATTTGATGTCTTTAATGTAAAACTTCTTAAATGGCTTAATTTCAAGCGATTCAAATGCTTTTGATAGTAATAAAATTTTAGAGTTCTCATGTTTAACTATGTTCAAGATGTGTTTTGACCACTTTAAGTCTTCTGAGATCGTTATTCCTAAATCAACTTGTTCACTGACCTTAGTGAGCAGGGAGTTTTCAAAAAAATAATTAACTTGAGGGTTATTATTACCAATGTGCAGTACTGAAAAATTTTCCACGTTTAGGGATAACTCCCAAGCTTCACACCAATCGAATATTCAGTTAAGATCATTTTGAAAGGGTTGCAGAGTCAATAAAAGGGTTTCCATATATTCTGGAGTCAACAGCGAAGAATCAGTGATCAGACAGGATAACACCGGAAAGGTCAGCAATAAAAATGATGAAAACAAGTGGTCCAACAACAGATCCTTGAGGAACTCCTGAAGTTACGCTAAATATAGAAGACAGTACGGATCCACTCTTACTCTAAACGTTCTGTCAGTTAAAAATTTCTTAATCCATGCAAGAAGTTTACCTCTGATACCCATGTTTTCTAGTTTAGCAAGAAGTTTTTTGATTGGAACCCGATCAAAATTTGAAACATTTAATGCTTTTAAAAAAGTCCAAATAAATAACATTAATACACTCTTTTCTGTCAAGTACTCTTGTCCAATCTTCTAAGCATTTTAGTAGACAAGGTACAGTTGACCTGCAAGGTACAAATCCATGCTGAGTCTTTGGTAACGCATCATTACTAATGAGAAAATCCAAAATATCGTTAACAACTAACTTTTCCGTGAGTTTAACACATATTGACGTCAGACTGGCCTGTAATTTAAAGCTTTTAGTTTGTCTCCTTTTTTTAAAGATAGTAGTCACTATGGCAGTTAGCCAAGCACAGGGTAAGACTGAAGTAGATAGGGAAAGGTTCATGATGTGGAGCAATGGTAAAACCAATTCTACACAGCAAGATTTTAAGACTGGCAGAAATACCATCTGGACCAGGAGCAGGATCCGATAGATTTTTTGTAACTCTTTAAGTAGGTTTTCTTCAGTAAATAAAATTATATCCAGTGAGGTGTTACATCTGGGAATATGTATTAGAGGAATTGGATTCTAAACTGTATACAGTTTTAAAGTATTCAGCAAATGTATCGGCTGCTTCTGCTTCAGATTCACATAGCTGGTTGTTTATGTTATTTATCATTTGAATTCCCACTTTTGAAGAAAGTTGCTGCTTAGCAAATTTAAATATAGCTTTTGGTCCTTTATCTATTAACGAATTTTCATAAGCGCTTCTAGCTTTTCGAAGGTCACTAGAGAGTTCTGCAGAAAAGTTTTTGTGACTCAAGAAATCAAGTGGAGAATGAGATAGCTTAAACTTACGCCAAAGTTTTGTTTTTTGCTTGCTGCGAGCGATATGGTTATTGTTAATCCACGGTTTTTTTTTTAATTAGTTAGAAAATCTATAAAATAAAGGATAGTTGTTTTTTTTTGACCTAATGATTGAAATTTTATTTTATTATAACTTTTATACCATATTCCACTGTTAAAATACAAAAAATATATATAAAACAATTATCATCATTGTAGCACAACTTAAAGAAATGTTAAGAAAATCAGACCAAGGAAGCAATGTGACTGAAGATAAAGTTCAGCTCTATATTAACACCTTAAACAGAAAATCAAAGAAGGGAAAAACTAAAACTGGTGCGGGAGAGGCTGACACCAGCATTAGTAATATTGATGCAAATAAAAAAGGGAAACTAAATTTGTTAAAGCAGCAAATGGAAGAAAACAGGTAAAATATAATTTATAAAGGCATTATTGCTTTCCCATTTTGAAAATTTTCAAAATTTCGGGAAAGCCTTGTATTCATGCAAAAATTTTCAATTTTTTTTTGCTTATTTTTGCGTTTTATGTCGATATAAATCAATTTCGAGCAAAAAAATTTGGCATACAGGTATCTTACCAAAAGTTCTCGCTGGGGATTGTTTTTGGTTAACATTGGGATGCGGCAAGGCAAATGGGGAAAATACATTTTATTCTTTTAATATAAAATTGTTATATGGGGGTTTTTAGGGTTGATGAAATTAAATCTGATAATAAAATTTTTCTGCACCCCCGAGGGGGTAAATATTTTTAAATACTTTTATTATTTTCGTAAAAATTGGTTTTGAGGTCTAAGAATCTGAATCTGACAATAAAATTTTTCTAATTTCACCCCCTGAGGGGTGGGGTGGTTTTCGTGAAAATTGGTATATTTGGGTTTTTGAGATTGCTGATAGTGAATCTGATAATAAAAATTGGTTTTGAGGTCTAAGAATCTGAATCTGACAATAAAATTTTTCTAATTCCACCCCCTGAGAGGCGGGGGGTAATTTTCTTGAAAAGTTATATATTGAGGTTTTTGAGGGTGCTAAAACTAGGGACACTAGATCTAGGTCTTAAGTTAGTAAGGCGACAGACAGACTGTCGCCTTGCTAACTTAAGACCTAGATCTAGTGTCCCTAACTAAAACTGAATCTTAAATACATTTTTTCTAAATCCACCCCCTGAGGGGCCAGGAGTAGTTTTCGTTAAAATTGGTATATTAGAGGTTTTAAGGTTACTGAAAGTGAATCTGATAATAAACAATCAATTTCACGCGCGGAGCTCTTTTACTGGGCAGTGTATTTTATTGTTTGAAATCCACATCCTAGGTTTTGTGACGTCATATTTTATCGGTAGCTAAACATGACCACGATCCGTATCCATATTTTTTCTTCGGGGGGCTGTTTTTCCAAATGTTTTCTATCTTGTAAATATTATTTTTAATTTGTATACGTATAAGATTTAAACATATGGGTTATTTTAGCAAATCGTGACGTGACTAGCTTTAAATAAAATACAAATTATTATTACCTAGCTTAAGGCGTTCATAAGTTATCGTGCCCACAAGATTTCTCGGGCAGAACGACCGACAAAAATAAATCGACCGAACGATCGACTAAAAGATCGACCGACCGATTTTTGTTTTGCTCGAAATTGATTTATATCGACATATAACGAAAAAGTAGGCAAAACAAAATTTTGAAATTTTTTGCACAAATATAAGGCTTTTCCAAAATTTTCAAAACATTAAAAGCAATACTTGGGACAAAAACTGAAACTGTACCAGTCAAAGTACACTCTCGGTATTGCAACACATTGCCAAGATAGTCGGTTTATAACGCAAACAAATATAGGGACTTTTAATGTAACGTAAGCAACGAATTCCCTTGTAACGTAAGCAACAGATATTTTATCTTTTAATACATAACTCAGCAATTGTTAAAGATTTAAAACATTTTATACTAATTTCTTAAACATTTTTAAATGCATATTTAGATTTTATATTCTGGAATAGAACATGTAAATGAAGAAATGTACTTAAGTTAAAATCTATGTCACAAAATGTAACGTAAGCAACGTTACATAAAATTTATCACAGATTAAACTTATTATACTAATTATAAATATATGTTTTGTTAATTTGCTATTTGCTAAAAATAAATAATGTATTTAAATATTATGTCTTTTAATATAATTGACAAATTTATTCATTTAAAAGTTAAAATAGGCGCAATGTAACGTAAGCAATTACCCATATGTTTTTCGTGTTTTTCACAATGTTTATTAACCATACTATGCCTGAAGATGATTTTAAAATGGTCAAAATCGGTCGCTATAGTATTTGCATACAGAATTGGCCTCCTAATTCCAACATTCTTTTAGGGCCAAATTAGCAGAACGTGGAAAAAGCCAAAAAGGCCTTGAGGATATGGTCACGCAGCTTACCGTCCAGTTTAACGATTCCCAGCACCTTATCAGTCAAAGTCCTTTAAATTTGTCCCTAAATGAATCCAAAAACCTGGAATACAGCAAAACCAGTTCTCCGGAAGAGCTATACAATATCTTGCTAAATAAGGAAAGAAAATTAACTGAATTAGGAAATAAGGTTCAAAAACTTGAAGGCAATTTATTAGATTTACAGGTAAGGATTTGATAATTACGTCATTTAAGGGGTTGTTCTGATTTTTGAGGCAATCTATAAAGTAAAAGCCACGTGTGAGTTATTATTAAGTTCCTTTATTAAAAATAAAGTTAGTAATTGTCTTATTATCTGTATTTATTGGATAAAAATTATTAATTTGTTCTAATTTTTAGGAAAACTTGAAAGAAAAGGATTCCGTCATAGACGCCCGTACTAAAGCCATCACCCTTATGACTGATTCTCTTAGTAAAAAAGGAAAAAACACTCTAGACCAATTGGATGATACAAAAGAGCAAATGCGGAAAATGCAGGAAAACTTTGTAACTTTAGAACAAGAAATGAAAGCCAGACAACTAAAACTATTGGACGATTTGAAACTGAAAAATTCTGAAATAATAGATTTGCAAGAGATTAATCAAACCCTTGAAAAGGAAAAAGAAGAATTAAATGGAGACCTAGCACACAAGATTAAATTGTTGGAAGAATTGAGAAGAGAAAATTCACCAGAGGAATACTTAATCGGTTCGCCCACTAGAGCAGGAAGAAGGAAGAAATTTAAACTGAGACCACGAAGATCACAGTCTGTACAACCCGAAGAGGACAGAGATTTAGAAATCGTTAGGACTGAAAATGTAAGACTTAACTCGGAAAACGAAAAACTTACATCCGACAATGAAAAACTTACATCACAGAATGAACAGCTGACATCAGAAAATACCAGATTGACCTCAGAAAATGAAAGGCTGACCTCAGTAAATGAGAATCTTGTCACAGAGACCAACCAATTGTCAGAAGAAATTTCACGTATTACAGAGGAAAACAAAGAATTAGGAAAGAATCTGAAAGAAAACATTGAAAAGTTAGAATCTGAAATGAGGTCAAATATAACTGTTGAACCATCAAACCAGGAGGAGGTTGCTATATTAAAGAAACAATTAGAAGAAAGTAACAAGAATATGATTAAAGTAAAAGCGCAAACTAAAAGTAAAATAAAAGATCTGACTAAAAAGTTGGATGCGTTTAAGAAAATGAGCGATTCAAATGCTTTAATTTTACAATTGCAAAATGAGAACTCCACACTTAGTCAAAAGGTAGCGGAATTAGAAGAAGAAAAGGGTAATTTACAATTAAAAATGGTTGAATCTATTGACTCTCTTAAAGGTAATTTTATTGCAATATTTTTTTCATTTTAAGTGAATACATAAAGAAACAATTTTAATCAAATATATTTACTTTTAGATGCACCAACTTCAGAATGTAATGAAGAAAAGGATAATTTAATTAAAAGTAAGTATAAACATTCAAAAATTTAATAACTTAATACCTAATGTAACAAAATAGTCAATTTAATCGTCTAAGTATAACTGAAATGAAAGTGAAAGGAAGGTAATAATAATAATAATAATAATACCATCACACAAAAAAAAATTGTCTGTACACCGGGCGCCACCTATCTACGGGCATGTTTTTCGACCCGCTGAATACGAATTTCAAGTCAGTTTAGGCCGTCCAGCCTTCAATTTCGAGTAAATTGCAAAAAAAAACCCAAAAAATAGCGAAAATTTGATGTTTTGGCAAGAAAAAAAAATTTTTACTCGAAATTGAAGGCTGGACGGCCTAAACTGACTTGAAATTCGTATTCAGCGGGTCGAAAAACATGCCCGTAGATAGGTGGCGCCCGGTGTAGACAATTTTTTTTTGTGTGCCGGTGTAATCTTTATTTCCATAGACTTTATAAAAGTATTGGATGTCATATACAAAAAAAAAAATGTACTGTAAATGTATACAAAACAATGATTTACATTTAATTTAATACTGTTTACATTAGTCAATAACAAAAAACAAACAAATTGGTGGTGAACATTGGTTTACTTAAAAAAATTTAAGATTTTTTTTAATTTGAGTCACCTTGCCTACCCTAAAATTTGTTGGTAATTTGTTAAATACCTTCGTACCCAAATAAATTGGGCCTTTCTCAAAAAGAGCTAGGCGATGCATAGGAATAGAAAGATTTATGCCATACCTGGTTTCCGGGCCTGAAGATATCTCGGAGTTACCAGTGAATAACGTTTTGTTTTCAATGGTATATACCGCCAAATTATATAGGTACAATGATATGACTGTCATTATACCGTGTTCAATAAAAAGGGGCTTACAGTGATCCCTGTACCCAGCACCAGCCAGTGTTCTCATTATCCTCTTTTGAACCACCAAGATCCTTTCCAGATTTTTCCCACCCCACACAACAATGCCATACTGAAGATGAGCCTTCACATTGGCATTGTAAAAAAGTTTTAGGGTTGAAACATCCACATTTTTTTTTAAATTTAAAATTGCATAGTGACAACTATTCATTTTTTTTATTACATTGGTTATGTGGTTTGACCATGATAGACCCGAATCCAGGGTAATACCTAATAGTTTAAATCGCATTTTGGGCTAAATCGCCTGCAACGATAAGACTTTACTTGCTTATAGATACATAAAAAAGCCAAAATTTCAGCCCTTTTTTATTTTAATTAAGAATTTTGACATATATCAATGTACGATTTGGCAACATTGCACGAAGCTTCAAGTGTCAAATGTCATCTCGTCAAAATAAAAATAACTTTGAATATTAACTACTACAGTGGCGCCAAAGTGGGTCTGTGTTGTGTTCACTGCTCTTGACTATAATATTAAAATATTTTGTTGTGTTTTATTAGTTTTTACGGATTTAATATACTGTAATTCAATGTGTAATTAGGCTGGACTTATGTGACTAGTTTCTTAAGTTTCAGTACGATTATGGAGTTATTTTTGAGGTATTTATACTATAATAACACTGTAAGTAAACCATTAGATTCAACGATAACCCAGAGCATGTAGTTCCATGGGAAAGTGTTACCCAAGACAAGTAATTTAATCTGGCTTTCAACATGTTAAATTAGTTTATTTCCATGACATGATTTAAAACTAGATTATGAAAAAGTTACACATAGACTTTTAACTTTTAATATTAATTAAATATATTTATTTAAAAATATATTTAATTAATATTGTACAGTGTTTTTATTATACATTCTACCTAAACGTTTTTATTTTGGTTTTGTAAATAAACAAAAAATATTGTTTTTTTTTTCAGTATGATAGTCACATTTAGCCCAAGAATAATGCGATGTTGTCGGGTTTACGATATCAAATAATTCCTTAGTTTTAATTTTTTTTTATTTTGTTCTTTATCAAAAAATAACACAGTTTTCATTTCTTTTCGTCATTTTGCACTTTTTTAAACAAAAACATATTTTTCTTATTTAGCCCAAAACTCCTATTTAAAACGATACCCTTCTTTAAATTAAATTAAATAATGAATTTAAGTAAAATATATTTTTTTTAATGTTAAAAAAACTGTCTGTGATTTGTTATGTAAATTTAAAAAATTAAAATTAATGTAAAATTTAAATTAAATTGGTCAAAAAGTAAAAAAAAACAACTTTATCTGTGATTTATCTTAGTTCTTAATATATCTAAGGAAATCAAATTTAATGTGATGTGATGGCTATTAATTAGAGGTGTGCCTCCATAAACTTTATATTATGTTAGTTTCTTGTGGACAAATAAATCTTATTTATTCAAAAAAAAAATGGTTTCGATTCTTGATATTTTTTTTTCTATATAAAAAAATATTCTTATGTGCATATTTTCTATTATAGCATTAAAGAAGGAAATAGAAGAACTAAACGAAAAACTATCCCACCTAAAACAAGCCCAGAATGACCAGGTCACCTCTGAAATGTCAAACATCCAATTTGAGGAAAAACTCGACCAGGTCGACAATGAAAAGCAACTATTAACACAAGAAAAAGAAAATCTAGAAAGTGAAAACACTGAACTTAAAGAAAAACTGGAATTTCTGGGAAAAGAAAAGGCCGAAATTAACTCGAAACTGGAAAATTACATTCACGAGAATATGGAGTTGATTGATAAATTGGAAAAATTATCAGCGGAAAAAGTTTCATCTGCGGAAAGCATCGAAATCGTTGAAGGTTTGACTCAGCAGGAAAAATTGGAGCTTGCAGCGTATCAGAAAAATTTAGAGATTCCGGCGGATTTAAAATGGGAGGGGGTTGATCCAATGACTGAGGTAAGAAAATTACTAAACAAAAATTATTTGTATTGTGAATATACAGGGTGCCCGTTTTTGGACCTCAAGCATGGGTTTCTCGGTTATTATTTATTTATTTATTTTAATATACGGGAAACCCCATTACAAGTTCAACAATAGTTATAAAACATCTAACAATTACAACGTATTAAATAAATTAACAATCAACTATGGATTAATTTACTATAGAATGCATTAAATAAGATTTTATCCCATTATATGACACTCCAAACACTTCCACATTACAACCATTTACCAAATTCACCATACGATTAAGTGGCGACTTAGCCAAATAGATACAACCCTGTACATTAGACGCATCTAGTGAACATTTTCTCGAAAGCAAGTCACGTTACGTTACTATCGTGCCCTCTCTCCCACATATGGTCACGTGACTTGCTTGGGAGAAAATGTTCACTATAAAACAAATTAAGATTTCTCAGGTAATTACTTGGAATCCTTATGTTTATTAAATTAAGAATAGTAGGGCAGTCTAATTGACTATTAACAAGCTTATAGAAAAAACAAACATCCCAACTTTTCCTACGTTTTCTTAAAGTTGGTAAATTTAATTTTTCCTATATGTAAGTATAATCATGATGTAATATAACGACATTAATTTTATAAGCACAATATCTTAAAAACTTATTTTTTACTTTTTCAAGAGTATAAATATTATTTTGGTAAAACGGAGACCAGACAACCGAACAGTACTCTAAATTAGATCTGAGAAGATATAAGCAGCGTATTATTATAAGATATAAGATCGGTTAAATTAGAAAAAATGTTACGCATTTTAATGCTGATTAATAATCTGAAAGAAAATTTCACCTGTCATTTTTTGTTTTTTAATTATCGCAAAAAAATAAAATTTTCATTTTTATTTTTTTGAGCGAAAACCCACAAAGCTTTTTTGCAAGGAATCTAAATCTGTTATCATATTTTCCATGGCATTTTAGACGCAAGAGGTACAACACTTAACTTCGTTTTTTCTTATGGGCGCTATTTTGGATTTTTAAATTTTTGTATACAGTTTTTTTTTCTGATTACGATAATGCATCACACGAGATGATCCATTCTTACATTTTGAGCAAAATTTAAAAAATCATTTTTGCGCAGAGTGCTTTAGAAAGAACGAAGCAATCAAATTGTAAATATTGTCAATGTGACATTGCCACCTACACGCATGCGTGAGCTCGGCAATTAGATCTACAATAAGCCGCTCCTCACATTTTGATAATCTAAATTCCGAGCTCACGCATACGCGTAGGTTGCCATGTCACATTGCCAATGTTTACAGTTTTAAACCTAACCTTTGTTAATTTAATTGCTTCTGTGTTTCCAAAGCACTCTGAGCAAAAATTATATATTTTTTAACTTCGCTCTAAATGTAAGACTAGATCATCTCGTGTGATACATCATCGTAATCAGAAATTAAAACTTTATTCAAAAATGTAAAATTCCAAAATGGCGCCCATAGGAAAAAACGAAGTTAAGTTTTGTAACTCTTGCATCTAAGATCCTTGGAAAATATGATACAGTGGGTTAGGCTAAATGTGACACCCAGGGTAATTGTGACATGTCCTGTTATAATTCTTCTAAACAAGTTTAAATCAAATCGAAATTTTACGCGAAATATTTAATACTGTCAAAAACCTAATGCCAGGGTTGGATTGGATATAAACTAGGTTAGAAGAATTATAACAGGACATGTCACAATTACCCTGGGTGTCACATTAAGCCTAACCCACTGTAACAGATTTAGATTCCTTGCAAAAAAGTCTAGCTTTGTCAGTTTTCGCTTAAAAGAAATAAAAACGAAAATCAGGATTTTTAATTTTTCTGCAATAATTAAAAAACAAAAAAAAAGATTTTTTTCTTTCAGATTATTGATCAGCATAAAAATGCGCAACTTTTTTCTAATTTAAACGATCTTGTTTCTTGTATCGTATAATAACCGAGATACCCATGCTTGTGGTCGAAAAACGGGAACCCTGTATAGGATTAATTAAGTTTTTTTTATTTTCAGAGCACATCTGAAGCCCCAGAAGAGCTGAACGAAAGCGTTTTGCAACTAAGCGAGGACTCCACGGAACTGTTACAAAAGATCGAGATGTTTAACGTCGAACGAAAAGAGGTTATGCTGAAACTCGAAGCTCTGAGAGAAGAAAATAACAAACTAACTGAAGAACTAAAAGAATTCGAAGCATTGAAAGAAGAAAATAGTAATATTTCCATAAAATTGAAGCAAATCGAGAACAACCGAGATGTTTTGGAAGAAACGTATGAACAGTTACAGACGGAGAAGGAAGTATTGGAAAGAGAGAGAAACGATTTGGAACTTAAGTTGAGAGTGATGGAGAATCAAGCTTCTGAGGTATTTAAAAACCATACAAAATATTATTATTATTATAAGTATTGCTGTAATAGATGTAGTTTAATTACCGTTAATTTCTGCCAAACTCAATCTATTTTAAATTGCTAAAAACTACAAGGTTTACACACTTTAATGTGCACGGTTTTATTTTAATTTTAATAACCTGCGTCCAAAGTTCAAATTTAGGCTTATTTAAATGTAATTAATTACACAGTCCTGCAAGGTCCTGTTTTAGTCATGTAAATATATGATTCGGGATAATTCGACTATGCTGATTTCAATGCTTTACTCAGTTTTTTTCCGACACCTCACGATTTTTGCGCAATTAAAAAAACAAAGGTTTAAAATGAATAAAAAAAATGTTTTTTTTTGCAAGGTGGTTGAAAAGAGAAGTTATCCCTCTATAATGATTTATTACATAACCCATTGTAGTTAATTCATTATATATATAATTATATTTATAATGCAAAACCTAATAGCTATATCTCAAAGGGTTCCTGAGTTTAAAACCGAATTTTTTAGCCACTTTCAAAGGTGCTTAGCTCCCTTAGAACAATACAAAAAGAAATACTGAAAGATTTTGTCATAACTTGGTATACTATTGGAAAGGGTATGAAACAGAGAAGTTTTTACAATTATTTGACTTTGTTGAACTAGTGCCTTTTATATTGTTTTAGTAAAGTGCATATTAAGAATATCTAAAAAAATATATAGAAAAACTAAAAGTATTTAGTATAATAAATAATAATATGTACAGGAAAAAAATTCAACCATTTCGCAAAAATATCTAAAAAGGCCGATGTCTCAAAAACGGTCAGACTTTGCATAAAAGTATATTTGGTCTAATACTCGAAATGAGCTTTTCTATCACCCCTTAAAAACTTTCTATCTATATACCATACACCCTGTATATTTTTCTTTTACTACTTTTTCATTTTCGCAAAATTCTGACTTAATGGAAAATAAAACTAAAGTCAGATTCGAAATCAGCATCCATGAAGCAGAAAAGTTTAATTTGCAGGGCTGTATTATTGAGATTTTTGCAGTGTGCCAGGGAAAAGCTGAATGTATTATTTTTTTAGAATGTAACCTCATCGAATAAGGCCGACCTCGAAAACAAAATAACACAACTCCAAGATAAATGCGAAAAGCTCTTGGAAGAAAACGAACACCTCAAGAAAACAGTCAAACAAACTAACGAATTAATACCTGAAAAAGAATCAAAACTCTTAGAACAGTCCAAAGAATCTGAAGCCGAATTGAATAAATTCGAAGAAATCATTAACCAATACAAGGAAGAAATCGAAAATTATAAGACAATTATAGAAGAAAATAAAGAAGAACTTATTAATTCATCTAACCTCCTAAATGACATACAAACTAAACTTGCAGAAAAAGAAACTGAACTAGCCAACGAAAAAGATGAAATAGAGCATCTAAATGGCGTCATCGGTGATTTAAATCAAGTGATAAGTGATTTGGAAGAAATCCAAAATATCGATAATAAGGAGAGTGATACAATGGGCGTTAAGATTGTCTCCATGGAAACGCAGCTAAAAGACCTAAAAGCAGCTCTGGATGAGCAAATCTCACAGGCAGAAGAGTATGAGAAAGAACCGACTCAAAACAGTGAAATTATTGATAAATTAAACAAGGATATAAAAGAAACCAATGGAAGATTGTTCGAAACGCAAGATCTGTTACAAAAGAAAGATGAAGAAATTAATAGCTTGACTGAAAGTATGGAAGAAAGGGAGCAGTTGATACACACTTTGGAAAATTACGTCAGAGAAAAAGAGTCGGGTAAGTTTGTATTTGTATGAAATTAAGCTGTATTTTTTCCATTATCGTATATTTAAAATAATTCTTAATTTTTAGAAGTTAAAAAACAATCTGTAATAATTGAAAATCTTGAAACATCAATCAAGGAGAAGAATACACAGTTCCATCAAGTTCAAGCTGACTTAACAGAAAAGTTTTTGACTTTACAAAAACAACTAGAAGGCAATACTGGCTCCGTCCAAGATAAAATAACGGAACTGCAGACCAAAAATAAAGAACAACTAGAAAAAATGAAGAAAATCGCTGCCAACTTGAAGAAAAAGAATCAAGAATGTAAAGATTTGAATGAGAAATATGGCTTGGAAAAGGAAAAATGGGAATCAGAAGTAAGTTACATTTTTTAGTAATCAAAAGTAAATTTAATATTTTTTATAAGTGTTAAAGTATATTATGGGTAGCACATTCACAATCTGATCACATCCCATCTACAGCACATTGTTTTATTTAATTTATAGCGATTATTTTTCTAAATATTCCGTATTTTGTTTCAGTTAAACGAAAAAACAACTGAAATTGTCAATCTGCATTTGGAATTAGAACAGAGATCTTCTATCTGTGAAAATATACAAGAACTTGAATCCAATAACGTAAAACTACAACAACTTATTTCCAAGTTAGAAGAAGAATGCAAAACCAAACAAGAAACTATTAACACAATAAACACTAGAATTTTCGAATTAGAAGAAACAATTACAAGTTTGAAAACAGAAAAGTCCACAGAAAGGGAAAAAGTACTAAATTTGAAACAAGAATTTACAAATGTACAGGAAGAAGTTGATGACTTCAAAAATGGCCAAGAGGAAAAAATTAAAGAGTTACAAATGATTATTGAAACTCAAGAAGTTGATTTAACTAAATATAGAGATAGAATCAACAGATTAGAAGAAGGCATTTCAATTTTAGAAGAAAGAAAGGTTACCTTAGAGAGAACAAACGTAGCACTAGGCGATAAATTAAACGAAACTAGTGCTTCATTTGAAGAAAAATCTTATGAAGAAGAACAGTTAGAACAAAGACTGACTTCTTTACTCCAAAATGATGAGATTTTAACTAAGAATTTAGAAAATATAAACTTGGAAAATGAAGAATTAAACATCAAAAATCAAGATTTATTAGAAGATAACGACAAACTAAATGAAAAATTAAATGCGTTACAAAATAACCTTAAAGGTTTTGAATTACTACAATCTAAATCCGATGATTTAGAACAAATTAATACACAATTAGAAAAACAAATGTCAATATTAGAAAACCAAATTAAACTTTTACAAAATGAAAAAGAGGAAATTCTAAGAAAATCCAATAGTGACTTTGAAAAATACGAATTTGAAACTCAGAATGAAATAACAGATCTTAATAATACCAAAGTTGAAATTCAAATAAAATACGAAAAATTATTGGAAGAATTTGAGGAAGTTAAACTAAAGAATGAAGATATTAATTCAAATAACAACGAAAAAATCGAAGAGTTAGAAAATAAATTAAAAACGATTGAAAATGAGTTAAAGGTTACAAAAGAACACGAGGAGTTATTAAATCAAGAGATCGAGAAGTTAAGAAATGAGTTATTGAGGGGAGCTGTGGGTGAAGTTGTTGAGGAGATAATATCTGAAGCAAAAACTGAAGTTAATTCACGAGAATGTTCACCAGAACACAAACAAGTACCTTTCTCAGAGAGTCAAGCGCAAAATCAAGAAGGCCAAAAATCAGAGCAAACATCCGATTGGTTTGCTGATTCTTATGGAAAAAATGCTGCTGGTTGGTTCGATTTAATTGCTCCTACTACCAATTGGTTTAAAAATCAAGAACCATCTGATCAAAAAACAGAAGATAACGCACAACATGGCAATCCCCAACACATGCATACAGACAATGGTACACAATTTACTTGGCCTCAAGCTCCTCAAGAAAATACAACTAACAGCGTACAAAATACAGCGGTTAATCTTGAAAATATGCAAGAAAATGTACAAAATCCGCAAGCAAATATAACTGAAAATAGTAGAGAAGAACTCTTGAAGAAAATTAAAACTTTAGAATTTATGTTGTATAATGTTGAAAAGGAAAAAGATAATGCTTTGCTACAGTGTAACGAATTGTCAAATGAGCTGACCAGATTGGTAAGTAGAAACACCTTAAATTACATTTTAAAGGAGGTATCGTATTTGGGCTAAATCACCTGCAACAATAAGACTTCATACTTATAGATACATAAAAAACAAATCTTAGTCGAAAATTCAGCCCTTTTTACATACCGGAACATACTTTAATTATTTTAATTACGAATTTTGACATATGGCAATGCACGATTAGGCAACATTGCACCTAACGATGGTTCGTGTCAAGTGTCATGTCATGTCAAAATAAATAACTTCTTCTGTGGGGCCAAGGGCTGTGTATTGTGATGTGTTGACTGCGCTTGACTGTAAAATTAAAATATTTTGTTGTTTTGTTAATTTTTACGGATTTAATATGGTGTAAAATACACATTGTGTATTACATAATGTGTATTGGACTTAATAGACTAGTTTTTCAGTAAGATTATCGAGTTGTGTTTGAGGTATGTATTTATACTAATAATATTGTAAAGCAATCGAGCAGCTCCGTTATATTATAGTAACCTAAAGCCTGCAGTCCCATGGGACAGTGTGACCCCAGACTAGTAATTTAACGTATTAAATACCTTTATTTCTAAAAAAAGTTTTAATAGACTTCTACCCTGTAGTGTTAAATACATTTAATTAATATTGTACAGTGTTTTTATTATACATTCCAAATGTTATGTTGATGTTCAGATAAACAAAAATACACTGCCCAGCAAAAGAGCTTTCTCATTCTTCACAAAAACACCCCCCGACCCTCAGGGGGTGGAGAATTCTTTTATTATTAGATTCAGATTCAGTAACCACAAAAACCCGAATACACCAGTTTTCACGAAAACTACCCTCCGCCCCTCAGGGGGTGAAATAAAAAAATGTTATTATCAGATTCAGATTCGTGCACACCAAAAACCCGTATATACTAACTTTGACGAAAATATTGAAAATACTTTAAAATATTTATCCTCTCACCCCCGAGGGGGTGGAGTTAGGGACACTAGATCTAGGTGGAGTTAGTAAAATTTTGTTATCAAATTCAATTTCAGCAGCCTTAAAAACCCCTATATAGCAATTTTCAATTTTTTGTAAAAAAAATATGTTTCCCCATTTTCCCCCAATGTTAACCAAACTCTAGCTCAACACGTTCTTAAGTTATTGTGCACAAAAGATTTCCCGGACAGACCGATCGACTGACAAGTTTTTTTTTGCTAGAAATTGATTTATATCGACATAAAACGCAAAAATACGCAAAAAATAATTTTTTTGCACGAATACAAGGCTTTCCGAAATTTTGAAAACTCAAAACAGAAAAGCAAAACGTCATTTTTTTTTAAGATAAGATAGACCAATTAGCACGTTATCATTGTTGTCACGTTAACGATAACACAAAAATTGTTAATTTTGATAAAAATTAACAAATAAACTTATTAAACAGTTTTTTATCATTTCTTTTCGTCATTTTGCATTTAAAAAAAAACATATTCTCATTTAGGCCAAAATTCACCTTTAAAACCATATCCTTCTTTATATATTTATTTGTCTGATGAGAATAATTTTTATAGGTGTACGAACGGGAAAACAAGCCCAAACCGATTGAAGAACAACTAATAAAGAAAACCGAAGATAAATCCAGTTTGCAAGTTCAAGCAAGTGCTTCACAAGCTCAGTCTAGCCTGGAATCCCAAATTTTAACAGACTATGACATGGTAGATGATGCGCAAAGCCGAAAAGAACTACAAAACTTGGAATTTGAAAAATCCAATGCGTCTTCCACGGAAGAAAGCGTTTTGAAAAAAGAAGCATATAAATGTTTCGATGAGAATGAGGATAATTCTTCCCCAATGAATAGTTTTATGGATAATAATGATGACGGTTGGGGCTTGGGACCTGAAGATTCAAAATTGGAGCAAGAACATTACCAAAACACTGAAAACACAAATGTTTTAAAAACACAAGTTGAAGATCTTACTGAAGAAGTGAATGCTTTAAAATTGGAAAAGACGCAACATTTAGAGGAAATTAAACAGTTACAAGTGAAATCAGGTAAGAAGTGATAATTTTTGACCATTTATATTTTTTATGAAGTTTTTTTCATCTTTATAAGGTGAAACACGCTCCTGGAGGTTTTCTAGTGTTTTAATAATTATATTCTATACATTTCAGGAAAATTAATAAAAAAATGTAAAGAATTTAAGACCAAATATGAACAAGCAGTCGGGAAATCTGGAGCTTCAACATCAAAGAAAGAAACTGATGATTTCTTCAATTTGGATAATACAATTCAAGAAGAATTAAAATCACAAGTAGAAAGGCTGGAAAAGAAATTAAAAGATATTAACAACGAATATGAAAAGGAAAAATCGGAAAAACAAGCATTAACCAAAAAAGTTGATACTTTAAGTGTGGCAAATGAAAAACTGATAGAATTGAAAGAAAAGCAAGAAGTTGAAATAACAAATGCCGAAAGAAAGTATCAGGAAATCGTTAGGAAAATGGATGATATTGATTGGGAAAATGGAAACTTTTCCGGACAATCCAAAAAAGAAGAAAATTTGGACGTTTCTGAAGATTATAGTAAAAAATATCAAGAATGTAAGAAGCAAGTCGAAGAATTAACTGAAACTGTTAAAGACATAATGGCAGATAATGAGGATCTTCAAAGTATACTTGAAGAACAAAAAAATCTACGAAATGAAGCTGAAAGTAAGCTTAAAAATATTTTAACTATACAGGAAAACTCGAAATCTGAAGAAGAATATAACAAAATACTTCAAGAAAATAATCAATTGGAAACGCAGCTACATAAAATTACATTTACTTTAAAAGCATTGCAAGAATCCAAGCAAATAGAAGAACACAGAACTACAGATTTATGCACTGAAGAAAAGTTGAATAAGCTTGAATCAGAAATAAAGGCTGCTATAAATGAGAGGAACGAGTTTGAAAATAGGATGTTAGAAATGGAGCAAAATAATGCATTAGTTTTAAATGAAAGGAATGAGTTGGAAGAAAAAATGATATTTTTAGAGGGTCGTTTGATCGAGTTAAAAGATAAAATGAAAAATCTGGATGAAAATTCTAAATTATTACAAAACGAATATGATAACTTACAGGAGAAAACTCAGGAAAAAGGCTATTCCGACGATGTTAAGTTATTAGAAGAGAAGCTATCAGATCTTCAAAATCAAAATGCCGAGCTATGGAGAAAAAACCTGTATTACGAAGAAAAAATTAAAGATTTAAATTACGAAATAACTGAAGATAGAGAAACAATAAAATCAATGAGCAAAAACGCAGAAGAATTAGTTGGTATCTCTGATTATCAAGCTTTAAACCAAAAACTAACAGAATTCGAACAGAAAAAAATTGAAATAGATGAGTTGCACAAAAAAATTAAAGAATATGAAGAAAATTATGAAGAAATTTCAGAGTTAAAGAAACATATAGAGATTTTAGAAGAAGAAAAATTGAAACTAAATCAAACTCTTTTAGAAACTCAAGAGTTAATGGCAAATAAATCTTCATCTGCTGATGTTGAAAGTTGTTTAAATGCCCAAATATTTGACTTCCACTTACAAATATCCTCTTTGGAGCAGGAAAAATCTGATTTGAAAACAAAAATTGGAGATTTAGAGCAAAAAGTTCATAATCAAACATCAGAAAGTAAAAATCAAAATATTTCTTCTTTTGATCTAGATCTATTAAACGCGCAAATATCAGAGTTAAAAGTGAAGATTCAACTTCTAGAGGAAGAAAAAGACAATCTGAATCAAGTCTTATTAGACAGCCAAAGTCAAATATCCCAGTTAAACAATAAAATTGATAGTTTAGAGCAAGAAAAAGAAAGTCTTAATCAAACAATATTGCAGATCCAAGGTGAAACTATTCCTTCGACTGATATAGAAGTGTTGAATTCAGAAATTACCGAGTTAAAACAAAAAAATAACGTTCTAGAACAAGAAAAAGAGGCTCTTAACCAAACATTACTGCAAAATCAACAAAACTTGGAAAATTATTACGAACAGTATCAAGAAACAGTAAACGAGCTAAATGCAAAATGGCAAGAAGAGGTAGATAAAAGAGGATCAGATGTAGCCGAAAGTTGGAAAATGCACCTGGAGGGAGTTGAAACTGAATTCGGTTCGGTGAAAAATCGTATGCAAAACGATTTAGACGAACTGGAGGAAAAATGCAACGCTTTGGTTAATGAAAACAACGAGTTAAGAAAAAATGTGGACGCAGAAATCCGAAATGAGATCGATAAAATTTCCGCACTTCAACAACAAATAAGTAACGGCCAAAAAACTATTAGCGATTTGAATAATAGTTTGGTTTTGAGACAGAATGAGTGTGAAGCTATGCAGAATAACATTGCGGTAAGTTTCTGATATTATAATATTTTAGGTTAGGTTTTTGGGGTTTGTGACGTTTCGACAGGAATTTTCCGGCGTTTTCAAACAAATTAAAATTCAAAGTTTCTCATTTGTCAACGTATTCACATCTAAAATCCTTTTAACATAATAATAATAATAAAAAGTTTGACGTTATACATAATAATTTAAATAATTAAAATTTTGTACATAAAATTACAAAAATAAATAAACATTAGGTATACTATTATACTACGGAAAAAAAATATTTAACTAATTATTATAATAATATATTATTATAATAATATAAATAATAATATAAATAATATAATAGTAAAGTAAATAAAATATACATAACGTTGTCTAATAGTCTTCTATTTCAACTGAAAGTTAACTTTAATAATGTTCGGTATTTTCTATTAGCCTAGGCGCTGGTAACCATTTTTATTTATTTTTTTTATCCCGGTTGTATTTTATGTATGTCTTAAAGTAAATTCAAATTAAGCTAGTTCCAAAACGCCAGTTTCTGGTTCCGGTTCCTTTGGGTGCTAAAAGCCCCAAAAAGATGGTGAAATGAGGTAGCCTTAAAATATTTTTAACTCAGCGAGTCAAACATTCAGAGTGGCTATTTTCACGGTTATAAACATTTAGTCTAAAGGCCAAGGAGTAAAAACAGTCTATAAAAATTAATTTGACATCTGTCAATTCTTAAAATTTTCATTTAATCAAAAATTTAATAAATATAAATAGTTTTCTCATTTCTTTAAAAAATTTAACATGACATAATATTATTATTATATGAAATGCAGCCGGGAGAAAAAAATAAAATGAAAATGGTCACCAGTTCATTTACTATAATCATTTTGGGTATTTTCTTTGGGGTAAAGGTTCGCAAAGAGACTTCTGTTTACAGACTTTCTTATTTGAGTGGATTTCGCTCACATGTTAAAACGTTTTATTATCTATTTTTAGATGCTGGAGGTACAAATCGACCAACTTAAGAACGAGTTGACTGAAAAAGACGCCAGATTGTCAAATGTAAATATTATAATTGAAACAACTCAAAAGCAGTTCGATGAAAAACACGAAGTGGTAAACGAAATTGTCAAAATTTTGGAAAAAAATCCCCATTGGAGTTTGTCGTTTGAAAAGCAAGATATTGTGGACGAATTCAAAAAGCAAATTTCGGGATGTAAAGAAAAGGATGAAGAAATATATGGAATGAACCAAAAAATGCAACAATATGAGGTAAGTACAGTTGTTTCTTAATTATTATCATATTTAGTATGTTTTTAACATTTTTTTTTTTTGCTTAGACGAATTTAACTGCTTTAAATCAACAACTCGAATCAAAATCAATCGATTTAGAAAAATCAGAAGCTTTGGTTGAAGATTATAAAGTTAAATTGGAAGAATTCAAAGCTACACATATTGTTCTACAGAACAGTATTGAAGAAAAGAACAGAGAAATACACCAGTTGACTCAAAGATTAGAATTGACGGAACAAAAACAAAACGACAGCAACAAGGATGTTCAAACGATGGAAACTGAGTTGAATCAATACAAAAATGATTATGTTACTTTACAGTCATCTTTAGCTGATATTCAAACTCAGTTGTACAATACAACTCAACTTTACAACGAAAAATGTAGTGAATGCATTGAGCTAAATAATCTGAGACAACAAAATGACAATTATATAGATGTAAACAGATTAGAAAGCGAGTTAACTCAAATAAAGAACGATTACCAAGTTTTACAACAATCTTTGTCCGACGTAACGCAAAATTATTATGAAAAATGTAACGAAATTGAAATGGTTAACATTGAATTAAGTAACGTTCAACAAAATCTTGAATTTAAACAGTCGGAATTTAATAATCTTAGGTTAATATACGACCAGAAATGTCAAGAAATTACGCAAAATTGGGAAGAAAGTTCCAAAATCTCTGATCAGGTGATTCAAACTGAAGAACTATACAAAAATAAGCTTAGAGAACTTGAAAACTATTACGAAAATGCTATGCTTGAAAGGCATAGTGAATTCGAGACAATCTTTTCGCAAAAATCTAGTTTGGAAAATCAGCTGGAAGTATTACAAACTGAGTACAGTCATAAAATTTCGAAGTTAGAAGAGGAGTACCAAAATATGCTTCAAGAAAAAACACACACCATTGAAAATCTACAACACTCAGGTATTTATTAGATTATACATATACACTCCACTTCCTATAATTATGATTCGTTAAGCAGATTTTTTAGATTTTAGTTTAATAAAAACAATGTTAAAAAAATAATACTTAACAAAGGAGGGTATCGTATTTTGGGATAAATCGCCTGCAACGATAAGACTTTACTTGCTTATAGATAAATAAAAACTAAACACTTAGTCAAAATTTCAGCCCTTCTTTCATCCTGGAACATACTTTAATTAATTATTTTAATTACGAATTTTACATATGTCAATGCACGATTTGGCAACATTGCACCTAACGATGGTTCATGTTAAGTGTCATTTCATGTCAAAACAAATACTTTTATTTCCATGAAAAAGTTTTAAGAGACTTTTAAGCTGTAGTGTTAAATAAATACATTTAATTTATACTGTACAGTGTTTTTATCATACATTCCAAATAATGTTGATGTTCAAACAAAAAAACGTCACTTTTTTTAAGATAGAGGTATTTAGCACATTCGCATTGTTTTCACGTTTACGATAACACAAAAAAAATTAACAAATAATTATTTTGATCAACATTAAACTTATTAAACAGTTTTTCGTCAATTCTTTTCATCATTTTGCACTTAAAAAATCATTCTCATTTAGCCCAAACCTCACCTATAAAAACAACATCCTTCTTTCAGGTGTACAAAATGTTAATTTAGACCAAGTAAACCAACATCATAAACTGCAAAACAACATTGCCGAATTAGAGCACCAGCTATTAGAATATAATAAATTGGTAACGGAGCAAAACAACGAAATTGAAGAGCAAAGACAGCAAAAGGAAAAAATGATGGCCACTGTCCAAAAACAGGAAGCTAAAATTGAAGAACTGAAGCACGAGCTGTTTGAAAAGAGTAAAGAATTTGATTCTATCATTGCTGAAATGGATATAGGAAGGGATAATGAAGCAG
Organism: Brachypterus glaber; assembly: GCA_958510825.1. Classification (NCBI taxonomy): domain Eukaryota; kingdom Metazoa; phylum Arthropoda; class Insecta; order Coleoptera; family Kateretidae; genus Brachypterus; species Brachypterus glaber. Next base: position 30,014,880 of record OY294050.1, read on the forward strand.
CTGTGACTAAACAACCAACATTCACGGTAAATTAAAATCAGGCTTTACGTTCTTATTTTGTGCTATGAGGGTTAAAGATCTAGATATTAACAGAGAGCACTAATGAGGGTAACATAAACATTTTAGTCCTTCTCTTTCGAATAGTACCTAAACTGTTTAGTCACGGCCTGAATGATTTTATTCGCTTATGTTAAATGTAAGCGCTAGGGCTTTTGAAAGGAAACGGGTTTGATTGGAAAGATAAAACTATTCGCTCACCATGATTATGTGTTCTTCCTATTCTGGGGCGCCCCACACGTCATCTGCTGCTCTCGTCTTGGTGGTATCGATATGGAAAAATTATTAGATTGTGGGATTTATAGCCTTTTGTGCACTTATATTAATTGTTAATTTTGAAAGTAAAAGTTAACCTCACTAAATCGAGCGCGTGCTTTTCCGGTTGAAGTTTATTTCGTTTCTCTGACAGAACTCTTATTCGCGGCGTTGCCAATTCTATTCAATATAGTACAATGCCGCTACTACCGCTAGGCAGCCAATACAGTAAAATAAAAACTTGGTGCCTACTTTAAGTTAATTAACTAAATACTACGTGGAGCCACTAATAATAATAATACGTTAACCCAAACGCAACAGCTTTATTGGCAAATCGACAAAGACGCTTATAATTTAATAAATTAATAGCATAACAAACTTGTACAAATACCTGGATGGATAAATATTTACGATCTACACGGATCATAAGCCATTAATACCATGGTATGGTTTGGTATGGTACCAAGTTAACTTAGCTTCAACTTTTTTTGTTTAAATTACAGACTGATCAATCTCCAACTATCTCAAAACCCCTCGAAACAGAGGAGTCAGACACAGTTAACAGAGCTGAGCTAGATTTAGCTCTGTATATGCTACACCAGCGGGACGTCAAATGCGAAGAGTTAATCATGGAACTGACACAATTGCTCGAAGAAAGAGACACCCTACAGTTAAGACTGTCAAATGCCATAAGAGAAAAGGAAGAACTGAGAAGAAAAACGGGCCAGAAACCAGTTACAGAACCAGAAGCTTCCACTTCTAGTACTTCGAGTCCTGCCAGATCTTCGGCAATATTCATGGCGGCTTCCGGTATAGAATTAGCTAAAGAAATGGCGGAGCACGATGGAGAACAGAATTTAGCCACAAAGTAAGTGATTTTTAAATTATTAACCATTTAATTTTCTGCAACTTTTGAATTTTGTTTTTAGATTATCAGAATTGAAGCAAGTCGGATATAAAAAGGACAAGACATTGTTGGATGAGCAAGAAAAACGACGAATGCAACAATTATCTATAATGCAGGAACATATTCATGAAGCTTCAAAGCTGCCACCTGAAGCTGCACAACGATTGGTAGATGCTAGTTACACATTATGTGAGTATATATTTATTTTTTAACTAAATTTATTTATTGGCAATAACTAATATACAATAATAAAAATAATACTAATAATAATAATAATTGCTTTTTTCTGATATCCATGTAATTAACACGCTGGATTACTTGACTAATAATAATATAATATTGTTTATTATAGCTCGAGATGTGCAAAGTCCATCCAAGGTTCTTCTAAATTGGTTATGGGGAAGAAGTACACCAAAAGTGAATGAAAGTTAACAAATTGAAATATTAAGATTTGGTCATTGAACTTAAAACACTAAATTGTGATATTTCATATTGAATGCATTTAAAAGATTATATTTTGGTATGGTATATTACACTGATCACCTTTGCAGCACTAAGAAAGTACATAAAAGAAAAAATATTTTAAAAAGATATAAAAATATTTACGTTTAAAAATGTACTGTATGGTGAAGGTTAATGGTAACATCCAGGTAGTAAATATGCCAGCTAGAGATCGACCGATATACCGAAATATCAGTATTGGCGTTCAAAAGGGGATAAATGGATTCCAAAATTTAGTTGGAATTAGAAGTATACAATTTATATGCATAACGTTCTGCAGTTGTCCGTATCGGTCGATCTCTAATATTATAATGCTAAAATGTGCCTAAAAATTTTACTTTAAAAGAAAATCTTAAATATTTAAATTATTTAAATATTAGCTTTATTACATAAAATTTCTTTATTAAATTGAAGCAAAATTATACAGGGTGATCCAGAGCTTGTAGTAAATCGAAATTTTTCACAGTCTAAGAGCTGGTGACCATTTTTATTTTATTATTTTTCCCAGCTGTATTTTATATATGTCTTAAAGTACATTCAAATGAACTACTTGCAAATCGCCAGGTCCTGGATCGGGTTCCTTTGGATGCTAGAAGTCCCGAAAAGGCAGTGAATGGGGTCCCCAAAAAATATATTTTTAACTTACCGAGTCAAACACATTACATTTATTACATTTAGATTAGTCTATTTTCACAGTTTTACACAATTATTCAGTAGGCCAAGCGGTAAAAAAGGCTTTAAAAAATTAATTTGACATATGTCAGCACTACAAAGTCTAAAGAATTTTCATTTAACCAAAATGTAATTTCATAAATTTTCATTTCTTTAAAAAATTAAGTATTACATAAAATGTTTGATATATTATGTCAAAGGCACTTTCTAAAGACTGTTCTTAGCCCTTGACCCCAGAATGATTGTGTATAACTATAAAAATAGCGCAATCTGAATATAATAAATGTAATGTATATGACTTGGCAGGTTAAAAATAGATTTTTTGGTAGATCCTTGCCAGAACTTTTGGAGATTCTAGCACCCAAAGGAACCGGATCCGGAGCATAGCAATTTAAAAATAGCTTAATTGGAGTAGTTTAAGGCATATATAAAATACAGCCGGGAGAAAATAATGAAATAAAAATGATCACCAGCTCTCCGACTAACACCCCTTTAAAGGACGCGAAAATATGATTTCTATAAATTTATTTATGCCCATGCTTCGCTGGGTGTTTATAGCTTCATCAGGTTATTTGGCTTTTTATATTTTTTTATGCTCAGCTGGTTGAGACTCAAATACATATGTTAATAACGATTTTTGTTTTATATCATAATTAACCATTTTAATTCTGGAACACCCTGTAGTTTTTTCATTAAATTATTATTGTTTGTATATTTGTTAATAATTTGTATTATTTTGAAAAATGTAACATTTATTATTCAAGTTTGAATATCAAAAATGGTATGGATTTCATAACTGTAAAATATTTTATATGTATAAACCCAATGTTTTAATTCCATGTAAAAAATGGCTATTTTATATTATAAAAATAAATGTGATAAATATTTACACAATGTGATTTTTTTTTCTCTTAAAATAGGTTTTATTAAACCTCATTATTCAATTCAATTCAATTCAATTTTATTAAGAACCTCAAAAATTACACAATACATAATTTTTAATATTTATAAGTTCACAGATTATTTAAACATGAGATAAAAAGAAAATTGATACTAATATAATATATAATATTTTTATAATTTTAATAATAGGTTCGTGATTTTAATTTAAATAGCCCATTTCTTGCATCCATTTAAAATACTTTTTATAAACTAGTACAGCTACAGCTATTATAACTTCCCTGGAATTTCCAGACTGGAAAAATATTCTACACAAATTCCCCAACTTTTGTTTGAGTAGTGGAGTATCCTCTAATTCTCCAACTAAATCACATAGCCAGCCTGTGTGAAATAGCCATCATTGGGTGATACAAAAGGTTAATGGTCAAATTGGTTGGAGCTCTACCCCCTAAAGGCTTGTTTAGCAGACGTCCGGTAAATTTTACTGGCGGACTTATTCAGTTTACTAGTTTATGACCACCTCCAATACCACATGTGTCTGCTATTAATAATAAACAATTGTTTCATTAAAAATATATTTAAAAATAACAAAAAAAAACTTTTTAATATTTATTTATTTTTTTGGTTTGGTAGTCATGAAGAGCCCCAAATAAGCTTTTGGCTTGTGCTAGGGGCACATAAGTGTGAATTTTTTGTTAAATCGTTTTATAACTACAACAAAAATATATTCAGAATATTCTCTACTTGTAAACACTTTTTTTTTGGCAGTTTCTTGAAAAAAATAATAATAATAATAATAAAATAAGAATGCGATTCCGTGATTGGCTTACAAGATACATGGCGGCACATCAAGCCAATCACGGCATCGCATTGTTATGTACTATGTTGTTATGTAAGCTTGTGGATATACCCTCAGGTATGTTTCCATAACATCCTAATGAGTAATTTCTCTCTCTCTCTTTATTTTTGGCCTTTGCCTTTGTCAATTGGCCAGCTCGCTGCTCTCTTGTTAGTTGTTTCCAGTGCCCAAGTACTAATCAGGTATGTATCCATGCTAGTATAAAAAATTTCATTAAAAGCACACAAAAAAATTATCTTCAAACAACCATTAATATCAGCTTAAAATTCAACAGTTCACACGATTAATAACCATATCTATGGTTCACTTGTACTTAAAACATTTATATAAAAATCCTTTAGACACATCATAAAAGATGGCAAAACAAAAATACACAAGGTGCATCATAAAAGATGGCGAATTCGAGGCACTGAATTCAGGTGCCAAGAAGGGTACACCCGTCCCTTTCAAAGGCCATGCTGTAATGAGTAATTTATTCACGTTTTTAGGTGTATTTAACATCTACCAGCTGGTATTGGTCAAAACTAAATGTTCTTATATCAGTAACCGTTCAAGATAGAACTTTAATCTTTTGCATTTTTCATTGGCAGATTATTATGTGGTTTACCGCTCCGACGCGAGTTACCGGACACCCTATATGTATATGTAAAAAATATATGCGTAATTTTACTTTTATAGTTTGATTTGGGGAGGGGCTTAACAACATTTGGGGGGGGGTTAACCCCTAATAATAGTTATGCCTATGGTTATGTCAAAACGAATTAACCTAGTTTTTAATTTTTAAAATAATCCCATGTTAATCCATGAAAAAAGTATAAAAATAATAAGATTTTTTTTTAGGTTGTCCCTATATTTAATGCCACCACTATACCTATTTTTACTCACCTGTAATTTTTCTGCAAAACGCCTTGTAAATTCCGAAACATCGTATCTGAAAAATGAACACTTGACAGGTATAACAATTAATAAGGTATTTATTTAGAACTTTATTAATTACATATAAACAAGAATAAGTTCTTATTCATATAAATTAGTCAATTATTAAATTACTACCCTACTAATTCCATAAAAAAGAATAATTTCTAGTCTCTGGCACGTTCCCATTTTTCAGATACGATGTTTCGGAATTTACAAGACGAAAAGCATTTCCTGTTTAAAAATAACGACCAGCACCAACAAGAATCACAAAACAAGTGAAAAGCGTGACAAGTTCAAACAAGAAACACAAAATTAGCAATCATGTCAACTGTAGAAAAAGGGTCTCTCATCGTTTCTTTTAAGCTGCTGTGGCTATACAACCATTTCACCAAAGTAATATTTAAAATTTAATTATTTTTCAAAACCAATATTAGCTGAATTTAAATAATTTAATTTTTAAATATTAAAGCTGCTCAAAATATATGTTATTTTAGAAGAATTTTCTGTTTAAACAACATTTAAAATTGGTATGTTTGAACTACGGTAAATGTCAAACTATTTTTTCTATGCGTCAATCTGACAACATCACAGAGTAAATAACCCTACTTTATTTTAAAATCGTAAGCAAAATAACGTTTTTTTATGTTTTAAAAAAGTTATTATTTAATTTTACCTGTTCCAAGAAAAATCAAAAAGTGAAAATGAGTGAGAAAAAAAGAGCGGTAAATAGAAGAACAACACCAAATACCAAGTTAAATGTTCCTGAAAATAGTAGAAGAACGCCAGTAGGAAGAGTCACAACCACGTCTTCTTCAAAAGGCAGCAGCTCCAAGGTGCAAAATAAGTCAAACTCGATTAGAAGTAGCAGCCCTATCCCTTCATTGGGAAATTCTAGTCTAAGACGATGTTTTTCTACCACCATGTTAAACTGCTCCGCTATAGGCCCAAATACAACAAATCTAAAGTTTAAAGGAAATATTTCAACATTTAACAAACCAGTTTGTACTGTAGACCATGAAATAGAATGTACTTTTGCCTATAATGATTATTTACAAGCTATAATAAAAAAACAGTTATTAAAAAAGTCGAAAGAAGAAAGCACAGAGATTCTAATAGGTCAAATTAATTATCAAAAGAACATACTTGCAAAACAAAATGAAACACGCAACAAAATTGCTTTCGATATTGTATCATTGGAAGAACAAAATCAGTTAGTTGAATTATTGGATTTACTTGAAGAAGATTTGAAATTGGCTAGTGAAGAATTTCAATATATGGACATTGGATCAGTTTTAAACATTACAAAGAATAAATTAAAAGAATTATGCAAAAAAATTCAAATTAAAAACATTAAAGCAATCAGTAACCAGGCAGATTATGACCAATTAGTAGAAATGATCAACAAAAGTTCAGTAGTGAGTAAAAAATTTCTTGAGTCTGGGCGTCAATTTAAAAAAACGAAGGAACTCGCTGAAGCATTAAAAAAATGCCAAGATTTAATGAGGGAATGTAAGGAATTAAAAGAGTCTGTACTAGAAATACAAAAACAATCTGTATGTGATATTTTGGAAAACAGTTCAGATTATTATGCTAAACAATATGGTCAAGATGTCTAAATAAATGCACAGATATACTTTATAAATATAAATTTTGTTTGGTTTATTTCTTTAGTTTTACTGAAATTAATAATTTACCCCGATATCATTAGTATCGGCAAAGTTCGGGTGAATACGCTTGATGTTGATAAGTTTCCCGCCAAATTGACATATAGAAACAACTGAAAACAAGACGCTGTGATAGAACTTAATTTATTAACTATAAATATAATTTTAATTTGTAAAAACTGTTTGGGGTTAAACAAAGAAAAATGGTGAGAACTGGCGAAGGCGGAATTAGAGGTATTCAGTTTTTATAAACTAAAATTTGAGGTTATAATTATAATTTTTAGTTTCTGGAGGTAAATCTGCCAAAAAAGGAGGAGGCGGTGGTGGTACAAGTTCATCTAGATCTAGTTCCACTCCCGGTAAAAAATCTGGAGGAGGTAAGTTGTATTTAATACTTAAAACTATTAAAGTAGCTATGAACCCGTTTTTAACACGGGCGTATTTATATATCGCTACCAAGATCGCTACAATTCTATCGGAAAAAGAAACATTATTATTATTATTATTACAACAGTAAGCGGCTATAAGCCGATGAAACCGTTTTTATACAAATTAATTTAAAAATAAAAAAGTTATATATCACAATTTATCACATTATTCAAAAATAAATAAATATCTAAATAAAATTCAAATTAAGATTAAAAGTTTTTTTTTTTTTTTTTTATCACAAGAATATCTAGGTTGGAAAATGTGCCCATTGATTTCTACCCCTCTCCAATTCCTTGTCCAATCTATTTTTGAACTGATTTACAGTCCTGGATTCCACTGTGTCAACACTTAAGCCATTCCACTGGTACACGACTTTATTGGTTAGGAAGTTTTTTCTGGGTAACTTGGCACACCGTTCTTTGGTTAGTTTCTTATTATGGCCTCTTAAGTTAGGGTTATTATTCAGGTGAAAAATGTTGAGCTCAACCGAGTAGTAGTTGCTTAGTATCTTATATGTCTGAATGAGGTCACCTCGAGATCTTCTGGCTGCCAGGGTAGTTAAGTTCATATGCGATAGGCGTTCTGGGTAAGGTAAGTCTCTCAGCTCTGGAGGAATCTTGGTTGCCCTTCTTTGAACTCCTTCAAGTAGTTCTATATCCTTTGCATAATATGGGTTCCAGACACATTCAGCGTATTCGATAATAGGTCGGACGTACGTTTTGTACAGTTTGGCTATAGTGTTCGCAGAGTGATCTTTAAATGCAATTCTAATTAAATATAACATTGAGTTAGCCCTTTTGACTATTCTGGTTATATGCTGATCCCATTTTAAATCAGATGATATATCAATACCAAGGTCTTTTTGTGTCTGGACTACCCTTACTGGTTCACCATTTAACCTGTATGTTAAATTAGGATTTTTTGGACCTAAATGAAGAATGGAGCATTTATTCGTGTTTAGTGACATAAGCCAGAGTTGTGCCCATCTCGTGACTCTCTCAATATCTTCAGAAAATAAGGCAGCATCTGTGAGCGGATTGCAAAACATTTTGGCTTCGTCAGCAAAGAAAAGTATGTAGGCAAGAATAGCATCAGCAAGGTCGGATATATATACTAAAAAAAGTAGAGGGCCCAACACCGATCCCTGTATTACCCCGCTTAGTATGTTTCTAATTTCTGAGAATATATTATTAAATTTGACTCTAAACTTTCTGCTCCTTAAGAATTCCCGTAGCCAGTCCAGTATGCATCCTCTAACACCAAAATGATTAAGCTTCAACAACAATCTCTTGTGGGGAACCTTATCAAACGCTTTTTCAAAATCGAGGTACAATATATCAGTAGGAAGCCCTTGGTCGTTATTTTCTGTCCACTGGTTCACACATTGTAATAAATTAGTTTCGACTGATCGTTTTGGTAAAAAGCCATGCTGGGATTGGGAAATAACACCATTTTGAAGCAGAAAATCTGTTAGCTGCTTCACAATGATTTTCTCCATGTATTTACACAAATTGGATGTTAAGCTAATCGGTCGGTAATTACCGGGTCGATGTTTGTTTCCTTGTTTGAAAATCGGTACGATATATGTTTTCCATTCCTCAGGTATGGTACCATTAGTCATACTATTCTCCATAGCCAGAGCCAAGGGTTCTGCGAGGGTATCGACACATTTTTGCAGTAGAAGTGCAGGTATGCCATCAGCACCCGGGTTTGAATCCTTTTTTAAGTTGCTGATTGCCTCCTTCACGTTCTCCGGGGTAAAAGTAACTTCGGTTATGGATGTGGCTGAATATGTGGCCTGAGACATAACTGGAAGTGGACCATCCGGCTCTCTTGTGTACACACATTCAAAGTAGGTTGCAAACGCCTCAGCAGATTCGTCAGAAGACATCATGCGACCATCATCATTCTGCAAGGCAACCTGACCTGCATTCGACTTAAGGGATCGTTTCACGTAACTATAAAACTTTTTGGATGATGCGGTAGCTATCTCATTTTCATACCGCTTTCTAGCATCTGCAAGTTGCCTTTTTAATCTATTGTTTTGTTCTCTGTAAAGTGTAGCTTGAGACCTGTCCTGGACATATTTATCCCACAATTTCCTTTTATAGTCAATGGCTTTAAACAATGTTTGGTTTATCCAAGGCTTTTGTGGATTGTATTTAACAGTGTGAAACGGTACATAAATATATATTGCCTCCGTAATTACTTTACAAATATCATTTAAAGTTATGTTACTGCTGACTAGGTTGTCTGTGAGATACTGCTTAATGTTATCATAATTAGCCTTCCAAAAGTTGCGTTTTCGTACTTTATGAGTCGGTTTATGATTAAGTTTAATTTGTGATGTGAAAAGGATCACTATATGGTCACTAAGACCAAGGGGTGCCTTTTGCTTAAGATCACAGACAAGTTTTTTATCGTTGACCAAGATTAAGTCAAGCAGGGATTCCTCAGCACCTCGTTTTCTGGTTATAAAGTTCACAACTTGTACTGCATTCATGGTTTTATGTATGTATAAGTTAATTTTTAATTTTTTCAGTGGTGTAAATTAAGTTTTTATAATGTAGGTTAAAATAATTTGACAAGCTATGTCATAAATATTTAACATAAACATCAAAATTGACAAGTTTTAATTACCCAATTTAAACGAAAGAATTTTAAGTATTCCAATTTTTTCTAAAAGAAGTGGAAATATGGTCATCAAGCAAAGATTAAAAATCGCGCAGTGAATATTTTTAAAACAGATTCGAATATTGGATGTGCGAATATACTGTGTAGTTTATTTTATAAAACATAACTATATTCTATACACATATACTATTGAAACCTGTTGTAAAAATATTTACTGTGCAATTTTTAATTTACTATCTTGCTTGATGAAACAGACCATAGTTTCTTGAGCCATCTTGATCACCATTTTAATGTTTCGGCTTTATTGCTTAAATCACAATGACTTGGTAAAATCATCTTGATATAAAAAAATCTATAACTTTAACAATTTAAAAATTTAATTTTTATTTAACAATTTTTAGGTGGTTCCCGCTTAATAGGAATCACTCAACGAGACACTCCAACATGGCAGAAACCTATAACAAACTTTTTCACAAATACAAGTAAGGAAATAGGAGAGAGCAGTCAATCTAGTGAGGAAAAGCAACTGAAAGATAAGGAAGAAGATGGCTCTGAACATGAAAATAAAGAAAATAGTGATGAAAATTAGTGAAAAAGTATCTTTATGTATTTAAGTAAATTTTAATGGACCCAGCACATTTCCTCAGTGAATATATTTTTCTTAGGAAATATGCTAGACCCTGAAATCTGACTAGCTTTCATTTCTCTATACACTGGGTGAATTAAATTGAGCCTGAGATAAGGGAGATATAAGAGAAATCATCATGTTAAATCCTCTCCTTATTCTTGGATTGATTTTATAAAAATTTGAAATAAATGTTAAATTATGATTTTTTCTTACTTTCCTACATTTATTTTCTGAAATATAACACACCAATTTCCTTGATCATAGTAACTTTTGATTATTTTTACATTACTTATTTTACTTATAATCTGTTCTAATTCAAACTCCTCAAACACATGATAGAATCTTAAAAATGTATTATCCTTTTTTTCCTCAGTTTTCAATTTCCATGGAACCAGAACATCTTTGTGCTTAAATTGGGTCCTGTTGATATGTACTGGTAAAGAAACACCGTCAATTGTTGATGTTTTGGTGGAGACTGTATTTTCTATAATGACGTCGTTATTTTTTCTGTTTTTACGATCCTGTTTAATGTAACTTGATTTTTCTGTATCTTTGTGTTGATCCTTTGCCCATACATAAATTAAAGCTTTACCGCCCACTTTTAGTATTCTTATCATTTCTTTTATAGCTCTGAATCGTCTCTCCTAAAATATATTTGAAAGATATTTATATTACGCGTTATTGAAATCGACCGATTTTTTTTATTTTCCGGTTTAGAATGTCATTAAACGTCGAAAAATGCGAAAACAGTGCACTAGTGGGTTTTGAAAAAAAAATCGGCCTGTAAACTTTACCTACAACTTTTGCATGAAATATCGAATTTAAAAAAATATATACGGGGTGATTCATAATCAGGGTACAAAATTTTAAGAGGTGATATTAGGTCCAAAAATATGAAAAAAGTTCCTATAAAGGTTGGTCCGGAAATGAGCCCTAAGGGAGCGTTCAAGTATTACGTAACGCGCTGGGGAAGGGGGGTGGTGGGTCTCGAAAACGTTACGCCGCGTTACAGAGGGTGGGTCAGTAAAAATGTTATGTAACACTTAAAAAATTATAAACTTATAAAATGTTTATTGGATCACGTTTTTAACAATGATCTAGGCTTAAAGAGACGGATTCCTTGCAAATTTTATTGCACACGGCGTGGTTAACAGTTAACTAAATTCTCTAAACAAAAACAATTAGAGATGGAAAACCATAGCCAATAACCGGTTTTCGGTTAACCGGTTTCGGAAATTACATCAGACCGGTTTTGGGTTAAAACACGGAAGCAATAACCGGTTAAAAGTCGGTTTAAACCATAAAGCAAAATTTCCTTTAATTTTTTTTTACTTTTTGTAAAATGTTACGTAAAAAATAGGGGGGGTCTCAAAAATGTTACGCCGCGTTACATGGGAGGGTGGGGGTCAAAAATGGCCAAATTTTGCATTACGTAATACTTGAACGCTCCCTAAGGGAGCTACGACCCTCCTAAGGGTACATCTGAAAAGTTGTTTTTATTTAATATTTCTGGAACCCTATGATTTACAGTTACGATTTTTTGCACATGCCTTAACATTGATAAAGGCTTTCCGTTTATGCAATTTTTTTTTATTATTTTAACCAGGGACGTGCAAATGGGGATGTCACTTTTTTGCCCCAAACATTTTTATCTGTAGACTTTTTGACATTTTCCTAATAAAATTGATTTCTTTAGTTAAAAATACATAAAAATGGTACTCTTTGTGTAAAACTGTAGGGCCAACCGGTTTGGAGAAAACTGCAATTTAAAAGGCAATTTCACATTCTGGGTATCAAAAATAGGAAGTAAAAAATGCACCAATAGAACCTAGATGTATACGAGCTTTTTTCACAGTTTTTAATGTAGAATATGATGTAGAATTAATGTAGAATATGATGTAGGTGATATCACCTTGCAGTATTAAAGTTTTTATTGGTGCATTTTTTAGTTCCTGTTTTATACTCGGAACGTGAAATTGCCTCTTAAATTGCAATTTTCTCGAAAACAGTTGGCCCTACAGTGTTCCATAAAGAGTACCTTTTTTATGTACGTTTAACTAAAGAATCCAATCTTACTGAGAAAATGTCTAGAGATAAAAAAGTTTGGGGCAAAAAACTGACATCGCCCCCAATTTTGCACGTCCCTGGTTCAATTTACCAAATAAAAATTACATAAAAGGCTACTGTAGTTCATAGAGTTCCATAGATATTGAATAAAAACTATACTTTTTATACTTTTCAGATGTACCCTTAAGGCTGATTTCTGGAGCATCTTTAAAGGAACTTTTTTCTCATTTTTGGACTTACCACGCCTTAAAATGGTGTACCCTATTTTTGAATCACCCTATACATATTCACCAAACGATTCGGAACCTTTGTACAGTTTGCGTCGCGTGAAATATGATTATCATTATATTACAAAAAAAATTAATCGCCATGGACCAATAAAATTTGTGCTTACCTCATTTGCCAAATGGTGGATTACCGCAATACTTATAGCTCCATCAGCTACATTATCTTTTAATGGGACATTTAAACAATTAGCACCAAAAGCTTGAAACCCTCTCTTTTTGCATACATCTATTAAACCAAAACTTCTATCGCATCCCATCTAAAATAAAAAGAAAAATTTACTTGCGCGGAGCATTTTTAGATTTTTTAAGGAAAGTTGAATACAAAAAAAAAACTATATATAGTTCTTAAACATAATTTACAAGACTAATAATTTACCTCAAATATTTTTTTATTGTACCCTAGATATTTTCCATTTCCACATCCAATATCCACAAAAACTGATCCATATTCAAAACTCTGTACAAAATTTAGCACATTGGGCCAAGGTTTATGCCTTGTATCACTAAAATGGCTGGCTATATTTTCATATACATCATGAACATGGGTTTGTTCCAATTTTGATGCAACAGCATTTTCAATTTTTGCCTCCATTCTGGAAATATAATTTTATTAAAAAAATATGCATAAAAAGTAATGCAAATTTGTATTTTTCACAATAAAAAAAATTAATTCAACGATTTTAAGGGGACATTTCGTTTCATAATTGGACTTTTTTTTTGTGAAAAGAATATTGTATTTATTGAACTGATTTCTATTGGACATATTTATAAAACATATTAAATATATACACGGTGTATTTGAAATAGGGTCGGAAATTTTAACTGATGATTCTACATCATAAAATATGACAAAAAGTTCCTATAAACATATGTCTAAAAACGCGTCATAAGGGAGCTACGCCCCTTTGAAAGTGGCTAAAAAAATCGGTTTTTATTTAATAACTCAGGAACCCTTTGGGATATATCAACAAGGTTTTGCACGTCAACTAATCCTACCAAGGCCCGTTTTTATGTGTTATTTTCATGTACTTATTTCAACCAGGGGTGTGCGAAACGGGGAGGGCTTATCAGTTTTTTGTCCCAAACTTTTTTCTGTGTAACTTTTTTGCAATTTTATTTTTGAAATATATTCCTCAAGCCAAAATACATAAAGAAGGTACTCTTGTTGTAATACTGTAGGATTAACCGTTTTCGAGAAAAATTAATTTGAAGGTGAAATTCTACGGTTCGAGGACGAAAAATTAAATACTAAAATGTTGAAAACCAAAATTTTAATGATGCAGGGCAATGTACATTAAAATTTAAGAAAAAAACCTCATATACAGGTACTTCCAAAAATCAATCCTAATGGAGCTATGGTCTCCTAAATATGCACCATTTTTAAAGCGCTATGGTAGCTTTAAAATCATTTTTTCGACCCACATGTATGGAAACTTTTTTTCTTAGTTTTTGATGTAGAATAACATTGCATCATTAAAATTTTGGTTTTCAACATTTTAGTATTTAATTTTTCGTTCTCGAACCGTGGAATTTCACCTTCAAATGAATTTTTCTCGAAAACGGTTAATCCTACAGTATTACAACAAGAGTACCTTTTTTATGTATTTTGACCTGAGGAATCATATTTCAAAAATAAAATTGCAAAAAAGTTACACAGAAAAAAGTTTGGGACAAAAAACTGATAAGCCCCCCCGTTTCGCACACCCGTGGTTAAAATAAGTACATGAAAATAACACATAAAAACGGGCCTTGGTAGGATTAGTTGACGTGCAAAACCTCGTTGATAAATCTGAAAGGGTTCCTGAGTTATTAAATAAAAACCGATTTTTTTAGCCACTTTCAAAGGGGCGTAGCTCCCTTATGACGCATTTTTAGACATATGTTTATGGGAACTTTTTGTCATATTTTATGATGTAGAATCATCAGTTAAAATTTCCGACCCTATTTCAAATACACCGTGTATATATATATTTTTTTTCATTTTTAGTACATCTTGACCACTTCACAGTACGTCTTCCAAAATACACTAAAAAAAAAACAGTTTGAAAAATTAAATGGAGTTTTTTTTTAATTTTTAAGGAGAATGTTTATAAAATGATAAAAATATTAAAAATAGAATATTTTTTAGGTTTAGTTACTAGTATTTAGTCTTATGAATAAAATCCCGTTGGAATTTTTACTCTATGTGTTACAGGAAGCCCAAAAACTGTGGAGCCGTTTAAAAAGTGTCTTTTGGAAAATGCCCTCTGAACAGTGGCTGATTTAGGGGGGCATTCCCCCCCACCAGCGAGATATATTAGTATAGAAATACCTTCAAAATTTTATTTTTGGTGAATGCGGAATTTTTTTCCCCCTTTTAAAATTAAATAAATCCGCCTCTGCCTCTGAAGTGGTCAAGATGTACTAAAAATGCAAAAAAATATATTCTTAGTAGGTTTTATAAATATGTCCAAAAGAAATCAGTTCAATAAATACAATATTCCTTTCACAAAAAAAAAAATAAAAACTTTTTTTTAATGAAAAAATCTTGCTATTAAGAACACTTTAATAAATAAAATAAATATATATGAACAGTTCCAACGTTTCGAAACGTTGGAACTGTTCATATATATTTATTTTATTTATTAAAGTGTTCTTAATAGCAAGATTTTTTCATTATTTTATATAAAAAAGAACAAGAAATATTATAATATAAT
Organism: Brachypterus glaber; assembly: GCA_958510825.1. Taxonomy (NCBI): domain Eukaryota; kingdom Metazoa; phylum Arthropoda; class Insecta; order Coleoptera; family Kateretidae; genus Brachypterus; species Brachypterus glaber. The sequence continues at coordinate 30,030,354 of OY294050.1, forward strand.
AAAACTTTTTTTTCAATTATGAAACAAAAAGTCCTTAAGACAGACTGTGCATGCTCACGGCCAAGTAGATCCTTGCCTGCTATGGGTATCTGAATTTACCCTTTCTGTTCAAGTTTACCCTGGGTATTTGCACTACCTTTTTTGATATGAGTCACATTTCTCGTAATATTTACAGTTACACTCTCCTTGAAGCACTTTTCTAAACGTAAATGATATTCTTGGTTTCCTCTCAATTGTAGTAAACCCATTATTTGTTTTAATAATGTCGAATTTTCTAGGAGTTATACCATGAGTCCAATCATATCTGGACTCACCAGACATAATTAATAGTGATCTTTGTGATAAGGGAACACAGATATGTTTAGAATCGTTTTTGAAATCCATTACAACCATAGAACTTAGAGATAGTGATAATATTGGGTCCTCAAAGGCACTGTGTGTATCAATATGATGAGGAATACCTTAAAAGAACATAAAACATACTATAATATTATATTTACATTTTATTATTATTATTATTATTATTATTATAAAACAGTGAACGGTTAAATCCGATGAAACGGAGTATAAAAAATCTAAGCTCATTACATCTAAGTTATATCACAAAAAAATATCACAAAAAATAGCTTAATTATAAAAATAAAATTACTAAAGAGAGTTCAAATATGTTTATGTATAATATGAGGTTTTATAAAACGAAAAAAAAAAAGTGCTTGGTTTTATAAAACTAAAAAAAGTGCTTTTTGTTGCCGTCGCGACAGCTCGTAAAAATTAAAACAACGTTTGGGGAAGGCAGTGGTATAGAGCCAGGTCTATTCACGTGCGTAAACAATATTGCTATTTTGGCAATATTGGCAAAAATCGCATACGATTTTGGCCCATATTGCCTTTGACAATACTGGCCAAAATCGTATGCGATTTTTCATTTTTTTCAATTTTCTTTTTGCGAAAAATGAAAAAAAAAATCCAAAAAAAAACTTAAAAAAAATATTTCAAAAATTTTCATTTTTTTTTTATTTTCTTTTTGCGAAAAAAAAATATATTTATTTATTTTTTTAAGTTTAACCCCCCATAACTTTTTTCTTTTTGGGGAGATTACTTTGAAAAACAATTGGGATCTTCCCCTCATAGAACTTGATTTTTCCTGAAAATTTCGAGTGGATCGGATAATTCGTTCTGGAGTTATCGTGTCTACAAAAATCGTGACATCGGACAGACGAACGGAAATTTTCAGTTTCTTATTTTTTCATGAAACACATTTTTATCCAGGAATTTTTTTGTCTGGAACTTTTTTGATGATTTCGGGAAATTCGAAACTACTGTAGGCGTTGTGAATAATATAATAGGCATAGGTAAAATAATAGGGAACAGAAATTGTACATTTGAACTACTTTTCTGACAATGTAAAAAAATGCTTAAATTCTGATTAGGGAACATTCAAGTATTATGAAACGCAAATTTTGATCATTTTGGACCCCCACGCCCCCTCCCCCCCCTGTAACGTTATTTTCCTATACCATTAACATGGGCGTAACACTCCAAAATGACCCCCCCTCACCCCTAGTGGTAATGTAATACTTGAACATTCCCTTAGTGTCAAAATGAAATTGTGAAAATTTATAAGATATTATTATATTATTTTCTGATATTTACCTTGACCTGGGGAATAATAATTAATAGTTAATTGATCTGGAATAAAACATTTACAAGGTAAATTCATCATTTGCAATTTATCCCATAAAAATTTACAATTGTCTGGAATTTTTTCATCCAAAGGTTGATCTTTGTATACATTATTAATATCATATCTAAATTCAAATCCATAATGTTTAACTTGTCTATTTTTCATTGTCCCTGAGTTAATATCTTCATTAAAATTACACAACAATAGTAATTTCTTTTCCTCCTCTTCCGATATAAAATTTTCCAAAATTGTTAAATCATTAGGTCTATTATCCCACTGTTTATTTTCTTGAATATCTGGCATTTTTTGTACATACGATAAATAAATAGGTTTATTATCTTGAGCTATATTTAGTTTGCCATTGCAATTTGTAAAAGCTGCAGTAGCAGATTCTAACTCGCGATAGGAGATGAAGGAACATGATTTACCAGGAACTAGCACTATGTTGTCCAAAGCTCCATATTTTTCAAAATTCTGCACCACTATTTCTTCAGTTAGGCCGTTTACTAATCCAGAATTACAAATAACTAAAATCTAACAAAAATGTCAATATAAACATGCATGAACTTGCAAGTAGATTAAAGATTTTACCTTTGTTGGCTCGTTGACACAAATAACATCTGTTTCTTTAGTAACTATATGTTGGAGTCTTTTAAGTTTCCTTTCCGTTTTTTTTAACTGCCCTAAACTATTCATTATTAATCGCAAAACGTAAAATTAACATAAATATGTAAAAAATGAGGTTAAGATTTTTTGACAGACTTGCCTAATCGATAACTGAACAAGTCTGTTTTACCGGCTCAAATGTCAAAAAAACTAAAAACGCAACAGCGTTATGTGAAAATGGCTGGAGAATTTAGTAACGAGGTTTGGAAAAACTGGGATAAAACAGGAAAACAAGAATTGTGAGTATTGTTAATCTTATTAACTATCATTGTGTGTGTTTAATTTTATACTGCATTGCTTAATTTTTGTATACAATCATAAATTTACACCTTGTTTGTATCCCGCAATTTTCTGTATTTTTGTTTATTTGGCAAAATATACAACAGTATTGCGTTGATATATTAAATTACGAATCTTTAATGAATTATTATCTGTAAATACCCCGTTATTTATTGCAGTACTAAGGCTTGTGTAGCATTATTAAAAAATGATTCTATGACACCAATAATTGACCAAAATGGAAAAATTACGAATATTACTAGCTACCTAAATATATTGATAGAGAAGGGAGTAAAAGGACAACTCAAAAAGGAAGCGGTTATATCCACTCTTCAAGAGTTGGTGGTAAGATATTGTTTATATTATACCCGAGTTCACCAAATTTATACCTATTCATTTTAGTCCTTACATTCTGATGTACCATCATTGATATTAGACATTCTAAATATACAAGATGCTATTACATGTCAGATTGAAGCAGAAGAATCCAAGGAACGACTAAATTTTTGCCAAATTGTTAAAGAATGTGAAAAGGTAAAGGACATTTTTCAGCATTTGAACACTTTTCTTTACTAGTGGTGTTAAATGCAACTTTTTTTGTGAAATATGCAACTTTTGTATTTTGAATCCATTATGAAATATACAACTTTTTTCTTTGACAAAAAAGTTAACCCTGGAATGCATATTGTAGCACACCAGCTGCATACCATTAAATCGTTCATATTTGATATAATAACACTAATACCTACATAATTTTCATATTTTAAACTGTAATTTTTAGATATATCCTCTGAAAATATCCCTAAAATTTTCATAAAACCTTGCATTTTTATCATTATCTTGAAAAATATTTTTAAAGTAAGTATCAAGGGGGCAAGAATTAGTGAACACCAATAAGTTGTTAAACCAATATTTTAATTCATTAAGCCCAGTTTCAAAATATCTTGCTCTAAAGTGATGCTTTATTTAGAAAGAGTGTGTTTTTATAGATTAAGATTAAAAATTAATTTTTAAATCCTATATTTTATGTAAAAAATTACAATCAATTGGTACACCTTAAAAACTTAGGATTTTAAAAACTATATTTAAGGTCTTTGTAGCCCTTTTTACAAATGATTTTTAATTTTATTATTAATTCTGAAAAATCATGCATTGTAGGGTTAATGACTAAAAAAAAAGGTCCCACCCATTTGTGAAATTTGAAACTTTTCTTTGACAAAAAATTTAATGACTAAAAAAGAAAAGGTCCAACTCTTTTGTGAAATATGCAACTTTGTATTTGAATCCATGAAATATGCAACAAAAGGTCCCCACTCTTTCATAAAATATGCAACGTTTGTATTTTGAATCCATAAAATATGCAACTTTCTGATTTTGATTTTAAGATAGGTGGTGGGAGGCTCCCCCCCTCCCCCAAAGCTATGGCTCTGCCTTTCACAAACTTTTTTCTTAATATCTTTTAAATATTTTGACTTTTTACATTAAGGATTTGCTTCCCTTGTTGATGTATCATGTACAAGTAGTATGATGTTATAACATGTTATTTCAAAACACAGTCCAATTATTAATAATAAATTACTTAATTTTTAGTTTTTATCAGATAAACTTTTAAAGGAGAGATTGGAAATTGATACATTGGAGGAGGTGGGAATTTTAAAGAATAGAACATTTTATCATAAGTTTATTAAAGTCAAAACTAAACTATAGTAAGTATAAAAACATTTATTACTTATATAGGTATTTTTCATAGTCCTTCAAGTCACTGCACATTATTTTAGGCTTTTTATAATCTAGAGATATGGTAGGTTGGAGATCTGCCTCTACCAAGTCTTTGTCTTGATTTTTTTTAATAATACTTTTGTATTTCTCACTGTTATAAAAGCAGATTTCAGTAAAAAAATCTGTATTTTTGTAGTATTTTCTAAATAGCAAATCAGTGCAGTTTCTCTTTACTGATAACGACACTAGACTTAACTAATCTAGTGTCCTTACATATTGAGGATTTAAATTAATGTTGCACATAATTACAGTTTAATTTTAGAGTGAATAAATTAAATTATTATTTGTGCATATATTAGAATGCAAATTTAGACTACTTTAAATTAAAAAAATATATAATTTAAAGATTTGAGATTTGCTAACATAAAAAATAACTACACTTCTGCTCAAAAATATCGGCCCACCTAAAAAAATACACATTTTCAAATGCTAATAACTCCAAAACTATTCAATAGATTTATTTGACCTTTTTTTTATTTTAAAGCTTGAACTTTTAGCTCTTAATTAATGGAATAAAAATTATCAAAAATCTTTTTTTAAACCGGCAGCAATGAAAATTACACAGCTATGTTTTTTTACTGCTTCTTTCGATATGCGCACGGTTTGCCACTGCATATTTTTTTACAATTTAATTAATTGATTTTATAGGCCAATTAAATGGGAGTAATTTCTTTTTTAACTTTTTAATTTTCCTTTTCTCGTTTAGGAGATATACGGTTTTTTCTGAAAATAAACATTTTTGCAAATAACAAAAAAACTACACAGTGGATTTAATTGATTTATTTTTTAATTTGAAGCTTAAGTCCTTAACTTTTATTTATTTAATTTAAGTTTCTGGTGCAAACATGTTTAAACTGGGTTTACATTGCTTAAATAGTCATGTTTTTTTTACCCAATCTTTTTTGATGCAATTTAACCACAAACTCAAATGTTTCCATAAGTTTTAAAACTTATTCTAAAAGCCACACTTATTGTGACTGATTCCTTCTTTTATTTTTTATCATAAGTCTTCTCATTTAGGAGAAATTAAAGTTTTTCGGAAAAAGTGACTTTTTAATCAGTGGGCTAGTGCCACCCCTGTAAAACTGTATATGACGGAAAAGCGTCGATAGAATATAAAGATCTATTGCACTTCTATAACTTTAGCTTAAATAAATACATTTAATTAACACGTTTTCTGCGTTAGCAACTTTTTGGTTCCCAGCTCAGACTGCGTTTTGAGGCATATATGTCGAACGAACTTTGCACAGACTGTTTAAATCTCTAATGGTACTCCAAAAACAAGTTCTAACGTCTTTTTAAGGACTTTTTGCTTTTTAATTTTTTTTAAACAAAATATTTTATCAAATAAAATAACAATAAACAAATTTTAAATTTTATTAAAATTATTTAATAACAATTTTAAACACAAAAACATAACCTTTGCCCATTGGTTTCTGTCCCAGTTTAAATGTCTTCTTGCAAACTGCAGCCTGGCACGACGATGGTTAGCAGTGAGTTTAGGTCCAGTTGCGGCCTTATAAGAGCAAAGGTTTCTTTCAAAAAGCCTTCGACCAATAGTGGACCTACTTACTGCTACACCTCTTGTTTCTTGAAGCCGTGATCTCAAATTAACTGAATTTAGACGACGATTCCGCAGGGAATTAAGCTCGATAAATCGGTCATCCCGAGCGGACGTGCACCTATGTCTGCCAGCTCCTTGGCGTCGACTAAATTAACTGGTCTCCTCAAAACGTTGGAATACTCTTCTTACCGCTGCTCTCGTAATATTTAACTGTTGAGCAACATAACGCTGACTGTGCCCTTCTTGTAGCAGAGCTACAGCTTGGGCAGCTACTTCCGGACTTGTTTCCATTTAAATAATACAATTAAATAAAATTTTAACGAGTTAAAAAAGTATTGTCACATAAGTGACAAGTCTTGTCAATCATAAAAAAGTTAGTTACAGGGGTGGCACTAGCCCACCACTTAAAAAGTCCTTATTTACCAAAAAAACATAATTTCTCCTAAATGAGAAGACTTATGATAAAAAATAAAAGACGGAATCAGTCACAATAAGTGTGGCTATTAGAATAAGTTTTAAAACTTATGGAAAGATTTGAGTTTGTGTTTAAATTGCAACAAAAAAGATCGAGTAAAAAAAACATGACTATTTAAGCAATGTAAACTCAGTTTAAACATGTTTCCAACAGAAACCTAAATTAAATAAATAAAAGTTTACGATTTAAGCTTCAAATTAAAAAAAAATCAATTAAATCCATTGCGTAGTTTTTTTGTTACTTGCAAAAATGTAAATTTTTAGAAAAAACCTTATATCTCCTAAAGGAGAAAAGGAAAATTAAAAAATTTAAAAAGAGATTACTTCCATTTAATTAGGCTATAAAATCAATTAATTAAATTGTAAAAAAATATGCAGTGGCGAACCATGCGCATATCGAAAGGTGCAGTAAAAAAACATAGCTGTGCACTTTTCATTGCTGCCGGTATAAAAAAAGATGTTTGATAATTTTTATTCCAGTAAGTAAGAGCTAAAAGTTCAAGCTTCAAAATAAAAAAAAAAGATCGAATAAATCCATTAAATAGTTTTGGGGATATTTGCATTCAAAAATGTGTATTTTTTTAGGTGGGCCGATATTTTTGAGCAGAAGTGTAGTTAAAAAAAATCTAAATAAATATTAAAAAAGCCCTAAAAGCTAAAATTTATTGTTTTAGTTACAAGCAAAGAAAATTTAACTTATTTAGAGAAGAATGTGAAGGTTTTGCAAAATTGCAAACGGAATTAAACAAAGATTTTGGAGAAAACACAGATTACACAGCACTTTTAGATGTAGTCCAATCTCTGATAGGTAACTTTAATTAATTTGTAAGAAAAAAATTGAAAAAAAACAGTTTTCTTTTTCGATTTTTTAATAAAAATTGGGGAAACTATTATTTTTTTAGCAGCAGTATTATTTTTTTAGGTTGTTTTAATTTAGATCCCAACCGTGTTCTTGACGTTATTCTGGAGAGTTTCGAAAACAAACCGCAAGCGTCAAAAGTCTTTGTTCCTCTCATCAAATCCTACATGTGCGATCCCAAAATCATCAGCGAAGTTTTATCTACGAAGTTTTCGTTTTTAAAAAACAATGAAGTCAATATACCGTTATCCTTGTATATTTTAACAGGTCAAATGCTACAACATAACTTAATAACGCTGGACGATATTTATTCATGGGTAAGAGCACACATAATATGTAGCTGACCTTTTTTTAATCATGTCTCGCATTTTTTTCATTTTCAGGACTTTATAATTATTTTTATAAACCTGCTTTTTATTTGTTTAGTTCTAGAATTTCTGTTTTTAAAATTATTTCTGCGTTTTTATTGAATCTATGTACAAACTAATCATAGCATAACACGGTAACTCAAGAACGATTTATCCGATCGACTTGTAATTTTTAGGAAAGAGTAAAGATCTTTGAGAGGAAGATTCCTGTTGATTTAAAAATAATCCCCAAAAACAACAAAATTATGTGGGGGTTAAACTTAAAAAAATAAATAAAAAAAGATGATTGATGTAATTTTTTCACTAAAAAATACTTTTAATATAAAGATCAATCCTAATAATGTAAGAAACTTTTCAAAAAATTATAAAAAATAGAGGGAAAAGCCCGATAAACTCCAAATTTTCAGCGAAGATTACTTTGATACATTATGGTGGACCTTATTTTTTTATTGTTTTAAAATTTTCATTTTGGTGTATCTGGAACATCCTGTAAATATGAGGGTGATCAAACTTCTATAAGGGTCCCAATTGGATCCCTAAAATCGTGCGACTACGCAAAAATCGTTGAAAATGGGCTGTAAAAATTTAAATGCCTTGAAATATTGATTTCTTCCTTTTGACTGAGCAAAATTATGTGTCAAATTTAAAAATAATCAAGAGATTCTAACAAGTGCCGAAAATCCGCCAAAGTTTCCCCTAAAACACTAAATTTGACAAATTTCCACCATAAATGCGTTAGCTAAAAAAGGCATATAAAAATATGTCGTTTTGGACTTAACTTAATTTTATTTAATGTATGTATATTACTCTGTTTAATAACTGGTGTAAGTCAAATGGGTTATGTTTAAACATTTCAAAATGTAAATCAATGACCTTCACTAGGAAATTAATGCCCACTTACGGTGTATATTGTATAGATAATGTCCCAATCGATAGAGTTGAAGTTTTTAAAGATTTAGGTGTTCACCTTGATACCAAATTAAATTTTACTGATCATATTGACAAGATAGTTACTAAGGCAAATAAAAATTTAGGGTTTATTAAACGATATACTACTACGTTTACTGATACACGCTGTCTAATTGTTTTATACACTAGATTTGTTCGGTCAGGCCTAGAATACGGGTCATTGATTTGGTCGCCAAGTTATACAACCCATATATTACGTATAGAAAATATTCAAAAAAAATTTATTAGATTACTGTGTTTCAAAAATAACATTGACTATGCAAATAGCAACATTAACGAGTTGTTAACTTATTTTACTTTACCTTTATTGGAGAAACGTCGTTCATACTACGATATTATGTTTATTTACAAAGTTTTTCACTTCATAATAAAATGTCCACCAATTCTTTCACAATTTTCTATCTGTGTTCCATTAGCAAACTTAAGGTTTAATAATTTATTTTTTGTTCCATTTCACCGAACAAACTATGGAATGCACTCTCCTTTATGTAGAATGACCAATTTAATAAACACAATCAATAACTGTGATATTTTTTATTTAAGTTTAAATAAATTTAAAAATAACATTAAAAGAGTATTATATTAATTATACTTTAAAAATTATTATATTAATTATAAGTGTCCAGTTAAATATTCTAGTTACCATATAATATGTTTTATTCTATTGTACTTAAATGTTTGTAAAAAAGGATATCCGTTAATAAATAAATAAATAAATATATTAATATAAAATAATTTAACAAAAACAAAATGAGCTAGGCGCCAAATAAGAGAGATAAAGGCCTTTTTGGCACTTAGCTCGTTTTGTTTTTGTCAAATTATTTTATATGATTAATGTACATTAAATAAAATTGGGTTAGATCCAGATTGACATATTTTTTAAATGCTTTTTTAGCGTTTCTCACATTTATGGTGGAAATTCGTAAAAAAATTTTTTAGAATTTTTGAGGATTTTCGTCACCTGATAGAATTCTTGTGATCTTTTTGAAATTCGGCACATAATTTTGTACACTCAAAAGAAAAAAATTAAGATTTCAAGGCTTTTAAATTTCCCACTGATACAAAAAGTACAGTTAATTTTTAACGGATTTTTACGATTTTAGTGTAATTTCACGATTTTAGGGATCCAATTGGGACCTTAGAGAAGTTTGATCACCCTCATATTTTCAGGATGTTTATATTTAAAATTAATCAGTTAATCAAACAATAATGAAGTAAATAAGAGCTAATTGCGCTTTAATCATGAAGGTATCGTTGTCCATTATTATTAGCTAGTACAGGTTGGCCCATAAGTCACTTTACGATTGAAAAATTGAATAACTTTTTTATTTGTCAATTTTTTTACAATATAGAGTACAGGAAATGGAATTTTTTTTTGAACTATGTATTGAAAATCATGTCTTTTAAATGACGTTCATTTTCCATGACGGCTCTTAACATGTATGGCTCCAGCTAGGGTCATGCATCAACGTGAATTGTACCCCGTCAAGGTCACGGTTTGGTGCGGTCTAACATTTTAAATGGTAATCGCACCTTACTTCTGCTAGGAAAATGGCAATGAAGTTACGGTGAACGACAATGCAGCTTTTAAGGCAGATTTTCGGAGAGCGAATAATTTCGCGAAATTTGGATTTTCATTTTCCTTCACGATCGCCGGATTTGGAAGCACCGGATTTTTTTCTTTAGGGCTACCTGAAAGATCGGGTGTATGCCAACAATTCCAGGGCTATTTAACAGCTTGAGCCAGACATGTTAGGAGCCGTCATGGAAAATGTCGTGAAAAGAGCCCGTGCTTGCAAAGCGGAAAATGAACGTCATTTAATAGACAAGATTTTTCATACATAGTTCAAAAAAATTTCCATTTCCTGTACTCTATATTGGTAAAAGAAATAAATTAAAAAAATTGACAAACAAGAAAGTTATTCAATTTTTAAATGGTAAAGTGACTTATGGGCCACTCTGTATAAAAATATACCAAAACAATTAAGGGGTATTTTTTAGTTACTCCCTGAGGATAAAGTCATGCACAAAGACTGCGACAAAATTCTTAGAGACGCCAAAGAATATGTGCGCAAATTACAAATAATCTCTATCAACAACAAAGAGAAAGAAGAGACCCCGGAAGAACCCGAGAACATGTCCGATGTTTTCGACAATAACCAAAAACTGGGCCTTATCGAAGGTTTACTGGTCATAGGAGACTGGGAAAATGCCTCCATTCTGATTAAAAGGTTGCCGCCACATTTTGCGGTAGGGTTCGAACCGATTGGAACGGCTTTATGCACACTTTTGAACCAGATTATTGAGCCAGTCTATTCAGAGTAAGTTTTTAGAATACCCTCTTAAAAATAATGGCATAATAGTTATTTTTGTATTAAGAGCCCAAAATTACTGATTTCTGCTTGAGTGAGGATTTGCATGTTGTAATGCAAACAACATTTTTTCCACAATCTAAAAAGAAAAAAGAAATAAATTTGAGGCATTAAGTTTATAACCTTACAAGGTCGCCGCACTTACAATTTTCTTCAAATCTGGTGGTGTAGAAGTAAAATCCTCATCACTGTCATTCCTCAATTTCGTGTGCTAAATAATTCTTTCGTAACAACAAATATTTAGCACACGAAATTGGGATTTGAATCTAAATAAATAATAATTTTGTATATTAAAAAAATGTCGGACCCCAACATCGTAGGTACGTGACAACTGTTTCGAGGTGGGTATTACGGCCAAAGATCATACGGTCGAAAGCGAGGTTTGTAGTAGTGGCAGCACTGATTTCAGTGGCTCTCAAAGCGTAGGCAAGTATTTATACATTGAGATAAAGTGTCGAACAGTTTGAAAAGAAAATACTCTTCGTTTGAAGCCACGCCTCTGTTAGAGTTGTGCGCGACAAGCCCATGTGATTGCTACGTACAACAGCTCGGTGGCCAGTAAAGCGCACACAGCTTTCTTGCATTTTACTCATCGCTAATGCCAGTTTTGCATTAAAAAGTGTTCGGCACTTTATAATCGCACGGTATATAACTGGTTGCTTATTACTATTCACTAAAAATTAATAAATATAAGAAAATAATTGTTAAAATACTCACGAATTTCTGGTTAGTGTTTTTTTAATGGCTGTTGGTTTACGTTAACAATGGTTTGGTAGTTTGCTGGTTTGGTGTTTTTTTTAATGGGAGGCGTTGGTTTATGTTAACAATGGTTTGGTTTGGTAGTTTGCTGGTTTGGTGTTTTTTTTTAATGGAAGGCCTTAGTTTACGTTAATAATGGTTTGGTTTGGTAGTTTGCTGGTTTGGTGTTTTTTTTTAATGGGCGGCATTTTTCAGATACGATATTTCAGAATTTAGAAGGCGATATATTTTAAGAATCAAATAGGATTATATTTAGGCTAAATAATTTAGCTTTAGCTAATTAAATAATAAATGCTCGCCTGGTTCAACAATATGCATAAGAAATTCATTGTTTTAATCAAATATTGAGAACCTCTGGAGAATACAGTAAAGGATGTAAAAGCATTTCTTCGGCCGTACAACTTTCGGCCGTATGATCCAGACTCAACTGTTTTGACCATTGACCTGCCGGTTGCCTACACTCTAGAGCCCAAAATTCAATTTTGCGCTTGTTGTCATGGTAACAAGCAGAAAAGTAAAATACTAAGAAATGGGGGTATTTTGGGTCTGAAAACGTCATTTGTTTTTGTAGAAATGTTAACTTTTCTATTAGATTGTAGAAAAATATTTTTTTGTTTTTAGAGCTTGCAAACTGAACATCAACAGAAAACCTCTACCTCCTCACGAAAACCCTCTAGCTCCCAAACCTGCCGAAACATTCGTGGAACTTCGTGACACCGCCGTTCCGATGCTAGTAACTCTGGGGGCATCGTTAAGATTTGATCCAGTTTTACTGTGCAAAATAGTCCGATTAGCCAAAACTATAATGGCCTCCGAGTTACCTGATATCACCAAAACTCCAGAATCCAATTCTCTATATTACGACATTCTCACGCTCCTGGACGTATCAATCCTGCCGGCCTTGAGTTACCTAGATTGTAACTGTTGTGTGGCAGAGGAGATTTGGACATTACTCAAACTATTTCCTTACCAAGTGAGGTATTGTTTGTACAGCAGGTGGAAAAATGAGACGTACAACATATACCCGGAGTTGTTGCGTAAGCGAGGGGATTCTGAAAAGCAGATTAAGAACATTATGAAGAGGGTGAGCAAAGAAAATGTGAAACCTGTTGGACGGTTAATCGGGAAGTTAACCCATTGCTCGCCAGGATTTTTGTTTGATTATGTTTTGCTTCAAATTCAGGTAAGTTAAAATATTTAAAAAAATTTAACTCGGTTACAGTTTAAAAGAAAACATTGCGTTTGTAATTTATTGAAAGAGCTTGATGAATGGGGAATAGTAGATTACAGGTCGACTCGGAAAATAGTACTTTTCCGAGACCATTTATAGGTCGAGGAAAAGTACCATTTTTCGGAAGACGTATACACTATTTTATTCGCAACTGTTTTTATTTAAAAATAAATTACTAATTTTTTTTGAAACCTAGATGTTTGAATTCAAATAAAGAAAATAATACTATAATACTTAGTTTTTTACTTCTTTTTATATTTACGACAAATATTTTTTCCTGCATTTCACAAGAAAAAAAAAATGATATAAAATTGAAGTTCCATATACGCGTAAACCACAAAAAACATTTGTTGATAGCTCACAAGGCACCGTTTATAACATTTATTATCCTTCTCAGTCTCAAAAGTAAAAAACTGACTAAAACTGCACGTTTAAGTTTTTTAAATGAGATGTATTAGATTATATTCGTGTTTATCATGACAACAGCAGTTCGGCCATCTTGTTTTAAGCATTAATAATGATATTTTAATCGGTGGCGCCATCTAGCGGAAATTAGTTATTTAAATTGCAGACCAGTGATAATTAGTTTTCTGGTCTCTATTTTTCATTACAGGTCAGTTCAAGGTGTCGAAAACAGTGGGACAAGAAATCACGTACTTCCCAAACTTTATTAATACATGTAATGTATGTATTACATATACAGTTGCGAATAAAACAGTTTGTTTAGCTTGTCGTTTGTCTTTTGTAGATGCATTCAACGCCCTCTTCTCACAGTGAAGTTCATGTTAGTAGTGGTGGTGAAGGTGTATTTAAAGATAATATTGCATAATATATATGTTTATAGAATACTATACTAATTGTGTTTGTAACAAAGTATGTCACAAACCAAATATATAATATATGTTAATTGCAGGTTTACAACAACCTAATTGTCCCCGTCGTAGATTCGATGAAATACCTAACGAGTTTGTCGTACGATGTCTTAGGATATTGTTTGATTGAATCGCTTGCTAATGCTGACAAGAAACGTGTGAAACACGACAGCACATCTATATCCACTTGGTTGCAAAGTTTATCCAGCTTTTGCGGAGCTGTTTATAAGAAATATGTTATAGAACTCAGCGGATTGTTGCAATATGTTGCCAATCAATTGAAAGCACAAAAAAGGTAATTAATTTTATAATATATCCCATTCTAAACATTTTTTTTTAACTCTTTGTTATTTTTAGTTTGGATTTATTAATTTTAAAAGAGGTAGTGCAAAAAATGGCCGGTGTGGATCCGGTAGAAGATTTAACTATGGAACAGTTGAATGCAATGTCTGGTGGAGAACTGTTAAAAGCAGAGGTAATCCTTATTTTAAATAGCCCTAAATTTTATTTTTCTGAGATGCTTTATTAATATTTTGTTAAAGGAGGGTATCATATTTTGGGCTAAATCGCCTGCAACGATAAGGTTTTACATGCTTATATATATATACATCAAAAATAAATACTTAACCAAAATTTCATCACTTTTTACATCCCGGAAAATACTTTAATTAATTATCTTAATTACGAATTTTGACGTATGTTAATGCTGGATTTGGCAACATTACACCTAACGATAGTTGAACTGTCAAATGTCATGTCATATCAAAATAAAAATAACTTTGCAAAGTGTGCTGTGTAAACTGCCATTGACTGTTAAAATATTGTTGATTGTTTTTTTATTAATTTTTTTACTAATTTAACATGCTGTAAAATACACAACCTCTAAGTAGGCTAAAATTATTTGCCTAGTTTCTTAAGTCTCAGTGAGATTATGCAGCTATTTTTGAGGTATTTATACTAATAACATTGTAAAGCAAGTTCCATAGACAATTTCTCGGGCAATTTCAAGAAGTAGTTAAAAAAAAATGAATTAATATTGTACAGTATTTTTATTTAACATAAATGAATAATTATGTTGATGTTCAGGTAAACAAAAGATATCACTTTTTAAGAATAGTGAGTAGTTGTCACGTTTACTATAACACAAAATTTTTAACAAATGTTTATTTGTTTAATATTAAGAAATAAACTTGGTAAACAGTTTTTCATAATTTCTTTTCATCATTTTGCACATTTTTTACACAAAAACATATTCTCATTTAGCCCAAAACTCACCTTTAAAACGATTTCCTTCTTTGTAGGCGGGATACTTCAGTCAGGTGCGCAATACCAAAAAATCGTCTTTACGCCTAAAAGAGGCCCTAGGAGATCAAGATTTAGCTGTAGCTTTGTGCCTTTTAATGGCTCAACAGAACTACTGCGTCGTGTATCGAGAAACGCAGAAAAGCCATTTAAAGTTAGTCGGGAAATTGTCTGACCAGTGTCAAGACACTTTGGTGCAATTTGGGACGTTTTTGGGCAGTACTTTGTCGGTAGACGAATACGTAGAGAAACTACCTTCAATCCAGAGCATGCTGATTGATTATCACATTCCCAACGACGTCGCGTTCTTTTTGGCAAGGCCTATGTTCAATCATGCCATAAATGTAAGTAGATTTAAACTTTAAAAACTCGCATTTTATAATATTAACTAACTCTTTACTACTTTCTCATAAAAATATAAATTTTAGCAAAAGTACGATCTATTGCGGAAAGCGGATCCAAACTACAAGAAAATGACAACTACAGTAAAAAATCAAAAATATTACGAAGCTGTTACGGAAGTAATGGAACCTGTACATAGCTCGTTAATACCCTTGCATCCTGCTAAGACTTGGGAGGACATTAGTCCAAAATTTTTGGCCACGTTTTGGAGTCTGACCATGTACGATTTGTATGTACCCGAAGAAACTTACTCGCAAGTTATCAGCAAAGTGAAACAGCAGGCTTTAAACGTTTTGGATGCAGGTAACTTCAGTTTTAATGTCACTAATATGTTTTTAAAAAAATAGTTATTTATAATACAAGGGCGAAAAGTTAAATTTTGCGATTGAGTAGGTTTTTAAAAGCCGAGGACTGCCGGCCCGGGGGTAATAAACCTACGAAATCAGAATTTAACATTTCGCCCGTGTATTATACAATATTTTTTATTCGATTTTTACTAATCATAATTAATTATTAAAATATATTTAATTTTAAATTGCAAAAAATATCCATGATAAATTGCTATCCAATCAAATCGCTTAAAAAAACAATTGAATCGTTTCTTTTTCGTGTGGTTTTATTTTTAAATTAGGTTAGTGTTTTAATTAATTTGTATAAAATGTATTTGTTATGAAAATATTAATACTTCTGAAACCGTTCTATAAATATTATAAATATAAAAATTGATTTTACAATTGAAATTTTGTGTTTGTGATTTATTTTAGTGGATGAATACAGATTAACTGGTTAACCATATGTTTTGAGATTATGTTATAGAAGAAATTTTAATTTATATGAAATGATTATTATACTTGTATCTGGTCAAAAAGATCATACAATTCAATACCAAAACCAACCAAAAGGTCATATTTATTTTTAAATATTACAGTAGAGGTAAAGCATCTTATTAAAAAAAAGCTTAAAAATAACTAGTTTTAGTTAGCGGGCCAAACGAATTTTTTGACCCTAGGGACACAAAGTCCAACTTTTCGCCCGCAAAACATGAACAAAAAGTGACGCTTTTAAAATCAATCGAATAAAAAGTATTAAGAGCTTGATGGGTTAACTTGGACTCCATTTTAGTTTATTATATGTCCTTAATATTTATTTTGATATTTTTTATGTTTTAAAATGAACCCAGTAGTTTTATTGATGTCAGTTAGCATAACTAAATTGTTTTCAATATGTTAGGCAGTACAAAGGGCAAGAAAGAGCAAGAGAGGTTCGCCACCTTGATAGAAAAGTTACAGGACGAAAAGAAGAAGCAAAGCGAGCATGTCGACAAAATATTGTACCGCCTCAAACAGGAAAAAGACAACTGGTTTTTGTGCAGGACCGCAAAAGCTGCAAAAAACGAAACCATCACGCGGTTTTTGCAGTTGTGTTTGTTTCCCCGGTGTACTTTCACGCAAATCGATGCCATGTATTGCGCAAAGTTTGTTTACAGAATGCACATGTTGAAAACGCCAAATTTTCCCACATTGTTGTGCTATGATAGGGTAAGTAAAAGCATTTAATTTTTTTTAATTTGACTTTTTGAATATTTTATTAAAAATATTAGTTAAATTTACCATTTAAGGGGAGAATCTAGTACTCTGAAAAGAAAAAAATAGTATATTGTTTTACTAACAGGTAAAGTGAAGCTTTTCTTACTAGTCTCTGGAATTTACGGACGACGACACACAGTGTTTTATCAAGCGGAAAAGTTGGCCATTTGAGCTTTTAAAAACTTTTTTTTTAACGAACAGCCCTGAGTTTTTGTTTAAATTTGATTTTATACATACATATAGCACATATATTCAGGTTAATTGTGTAAAATTTTTGTAAAAAAATCTTTTTAATAAAAGATATAGGCCACTTTTTCGGACATACAAAACACGGTGCGACGCCTACAGACGAGTAAAAAAGCACTTTTGCTGTGAGTGAAACATACCATTTTTTCTTCAAGCGTCCTAAATATTATTTTTTATATTAATTTTTGCGTTTAATTTATTCAATAATAAAGTACCTATGTTTTTTTATTAAAATAGGCCAATAAAACACTTTCGGAATAAACCTTCCTTAGACCATTTTAAAATTTTTTCGTAGGCTGAATCGTACACTTTTCAAGATTTTGATGGTAACTTGTCTAATGTAGCATTTGCAATTTCGGAGAGATTTGTGGGTGTACAATCCATATATTCTTCAATTATTTTTAATCAATTTCACACAACTATTTTGCACAGAATTCGACTCAACGACCTGTTTACATAATAAACAAACAACTGTGAAGTTTTCAAAATTGGTAGAAATTTAGTTTAGACCTTTCTGATGAATGTACCAAAAGTTCTCATTAATTGAAGTTGATCTCGCGCCGCCATCTTGATTTGAAGGTACAATATTGCAGTTTTTAGCAAATATGTTTTAAACAGTCGATTATTTTAAAAAATAAGTTATTAGAAAAAAGAAAGCTTATGAAATTCTATACAAAATATTTGGTTAAATTTTTGTTCTAACTTGCGTATTTTTTGAGAAAATCAGAAAATGGTCAAATTTTTTTTGCAAATATCTTCTAAATGGTCAACAATTGAAAAAATAAGTTATTATAAAAAAGGAAGCTTATAAAATTCTCTACAAAATACGTAGTAAGCACTTTTTTGTATCTTACTTAGTTTTTGAGAAAATGGGAAAAAATTGTGGAGATATCTTGATTTTAAGGTAAACTTTTGGATTTGGATTTTATTGTCTACCTGATACTCGAGAAATCACATGAAACGAAAATTCTACATCTATAAAGTTTAAGCAAGTAGTATTGAAGTTTATATCATCTTTATCTAGTTAGTTGGAAAAAAGTATCATTTTTGTGGAGAATTTCATAAGCATTATTTTTTTATCTTAAACTATTTTTTTTAAATATTAGCCGTTAAGAAGATATTTGCAAAAAACTCCAAAAATGTTCCTTAAAATCAAGATATTGGCACAATTTTTGACCATTTTCTTATATTCTCAAAAAGTACGCAAGTTAGAAAAAAAAATGTAACTAAGTATTTTGTACAGAATTTCATAATCTTTCTTTTTTCTAATATCTTATTTTTTTAAATAATCGACTGTTTAAAAGTTATTTGCACAAAACTGTAAAATTGTACCTTAAAATCAAGATGGCGGCGCGAGCTCAACTTCAATTGATGATGACTTTTGGATTTTATTGAGGCAAAAAAACCTTCGTTGCTTGGGCTAATAGCAATAAAAAATAATTATGCATTTTAAGTTTTTATTTTATAGATAGAAGTTTAATATTTGGGATATATTGCCTCTAACAGGGGCTTACGTCCCGGGAATTTAGAGTATTTTAACCAACTCGTTGTTCCCCTTTGTCAATTTCATTATTAGGACTAATAATTTTATGTAAAAATTCTTGAGAAATAAATTTGATTTGATTTGATTTGAATGTGCAGTAAACGATATCCTTTTGCCCTATTTCATGTCAATCGGCCTCAAATTAGTCCTTTTATTTCCAGTTATTCTGCGACGTAACCTATTCAATTACATCCTGTACCGAAAACGAGGCAATGCGCTACGGCCGATTTCTGTACGCGATGCTCGAAACTGTGATGAAATGGCACAGATCAAAAGATATTTTCGAAAAGGAGTGCGCCAATTATCCGGGATTTGTCACAAAACATCGCACCAACAACAAAGACTCCGACAATTTAGACAACGTGGGCTATGAAAATTACAGACACGTCTGTCACAAATGGCATTACAAACTAGCAAAAGCAATGGTCACTTGTCTAGAATCGAAGGACTATGTTCAAATCAGAAACGCACTTATTATTTTAATCAAAATTATTCCGTTTTTCCCCGTTTTGATCAAACTGAGTCAGTTTATCGAGAAAAGGATTGAGAAGGTTCGGGAGGAGGAGAAGAACAACAGGCAGGATTTGTTTACCTTGTCCAGTAGTTATTTGGGGCAGTTGAAACAGAGGATCAGTAGTGGTCACATGATGAAGGAAGGAGAATTCCACATTCCATTGGAAAAGGAAAGGGTGAGGATAATATTTATTAACTTGGGCGTGAGAGAATGGTTTATAATTAATTTTTATGTACGTTCTACTTATTATTAAGGACACATTTGGGTTAATTAATTTCCACATTACAACACTGGTCTGTTTCATCAAGCAAGATAATAAATTAAAAATCGCACAGTAAATATTTTTACAACAGTTTCGAATAGTTTATTAATAATAATAATAATAATGTTTATTGTAAATAATAATAAAATATACAGGTTTTCAAGAAACCTGTCTGTGAGAAGATAAATAATAAATATTAAATATAAATTAATTAATTAGTAATGTTAGTGTGAAAAATATATACAAAATGGTTGATAAAACAAAATATACAGGTGCAACAAAATGGTTAGTAGGTATAAGTTTAAATGCAAATTAATTTTTTTTTTTAATTCTTTTCATTTTTTTATTATTTTTTTATTGTAATTTTTTATTGCTTTTTTTATGTTATTTATTATAGTTTATTACTTGCAAAAATATTACAGAAGCATGGAGGCTCTCCATTAATTTTGAAAAAAAAATATATTCAAATTTTGACGTTTCATAGTTTTCACATTTTCCAATCCTTCATCTGCGATCCACCTTCATTTAATAATAATAATAATCATTTATTTCCAACAGGAAAAGCCCAATTACGGGAAAAATATATAATCTAACATACTATATAAACTAGAAAAATTAAAAATCTACTATATATACTATATAATACATAACAATATAATATATAAATATATATGAGTGAGAGAATCAATTATTGATTCTAATTGAGTTAGGAAGTATTTCCTTTACCATATTTTTAAAAGAAGGCAGTTTCAATGCGTGGATATCAATATTATTTAGGTAAACATTAAAAGTAAATAAACATGCCATTATAGGACAATTTTGATGTGCATTAGTTCTTGAGCGGTTAAGTTAAAGAAAGTTAATGAATTTCTTGTGTTTGAAGGTACTAGAAACGTTTTACGTTCAAGCAAAAATGGACAGCCAATTAAAAAATGAACTAATTTGTATAAGAAAACTGTTTGAGCTAGCATTCTTCTCTTAATAAGTGTATTAAAACTAAACAAAAATAATGAAGCGTTGTAAGATATATCAAAGGTACCCTTTTCCTTAAAATTTTTATATCTGAGAAATTTGCTTTGAACTTTTTCTAAAGTTTAAGCATGAGAATTATAATATGGGTTCCATACAATACTAGCATATTCAAGTTTTGTTCTCACAAAAGCATTGTACAATATATCTAACGTTTATGTATTTTGAAAATGAAGAGAATTTCTGAATATGAAACCTAAGATTTTGTAAGCTTTTCTAACAATTAATTCAATATTTCCACGGATTCCAGGGATATAAAGAAGATCCCTTCTCAACCATAATTCCAAATATAATTTTGCTTACAATAATTTTAATAGTATATGTTTGTATATAGAATATAGTTATGTTTTATAAAATAAACTACGCAGTATATACGCACATCCAATATTCGAATCTGTTTTGAAAATATTCACTGTACGATTTTTAATTTACTATCTTGCTTGAAGAAACAGACCATAGTGCTTTCTGATGATATCATAAAACTCAAATGCTTTTATTTTTCTGTTTTGGCAGTATTTTTTTCTATTGTCAAGCAAATGCCAGTGTAATATTTTTTTTTTATTAAAGATGAGGGCTTTAGAACGTTTAAATAGTATATTAAATTCGTTTTCGACTGCATACATCGCAAACTATTTTTTTTTTCACTACTAGCTTTAGAACATTCCATTATTTATCATGTTTTCAGACTGTGAAATCAATTTTCTTCACCTATAGCAATAATAATTTTTTCTCTCCTACTAGGAATAAATTTTATAAACAACTGATTTCTTTCACTTTAGATGTTTCAGTTCTTTGTGCAATTTTTACTAATTAAACCCAAGAAAATAGCTTTAAATAACTTTTTATTTATCACATATAATTATTATAATTATTAAAATCAATAATTAGCCAAATATGAAAAAAAAAAATAAAAAATCTAAATTTTTAAACGTCATTTTAAAGTATTTATTTGAGCGAATGCCATTTATCAAGGCTACTTGATTTTTATGAAAATTTTAAGAAATATAATTTCTGTTAAAAAATTATTTTATTTGAATACAAATAGTCAAGTAGTGCTAGTAGTGAAAAACTAATATATAAACTACGGTAGAGAAGACTTTTATAGCCTCGCACTCTTATATCCCTCGCTGCTACGCTCGGATATAAAAAATGTCTTTTCTATCTTGGTATATAATTACTATTATTTCATTTTATAATATACTATTTTAGATTCCCACAATGTTTAAATTCACAACAATTTTTCATAATATGCCTTTAGATACATAATTCAGTGATTCAGTAAAAAGTTTTGCAGTTTTTGTTGAGCTCGTTTTTTTTTTAATTCAGTTGATTATAAATATTTTTGATTCTGGCAATTTTTGAATGCCTATTTTATTTTTTAGAACTCAAAGAATAATGAAGCAAAGCCAGAAGTTAACAAGCATAATGGAGAAGTAAAAGGTAAGTAAAGTAAATATTTAAAACTGATTTTATAGTTTTTTTTCTTAGAATTAACTTTATTGAAACATTTTATACCTAAATGCACTGATTTTTATAATCAAAAACAGTAATTACGATTCCAGATGAGGCGCCTAAAGAAAAAACAGACAAGAAAAGAATTTCCCTTGATGATACAAAGAAAGAGTCCAATCAAAAATCAAGCAGCCAAAATATTCCTGAGTATGTTCCGTAAGTATTATCTTCTAACAGTGTTACAGTAAAACTTGTAAGAGTAATTATTACTAATAATTTTTTTATTTGCAGGACATCAAAAGAAAGACGTACTGAAGAGAAAACCTATAAGGAAGAATCCAGGCAAGACTCAAAGGAGAGGCATAGAAAAGAAGAAAAACGTGACGATTTTCAGAAAGAACGCGAGAGAGAAAAACGTAGAGAACGTAAAGAGGAGAAATTTGCGACCAAAGATGAACGTCAGTTTAGAGTAAGTAAAATTTCGTGCTATATTTTTGTAGAGAAGTTCCTAAAATTCTCGTCAAAGTTAATGACAATACATGAAAAACTTAGTCACACAATAAACACCTACCGTAGTTATAAATAGGGTGTTTCTTAATCCATTAAATCCAGAGCGTTTACACATAATAACCAAAAATATTGCTAACAGAAAAAAACAACACTGCCTAAAAACCTGCTGCTATATATTCAAATGTATGGGGTAATTTGTTTTTTTTTTTCGCCTAAGGTTGGCAAAATCAGTATTTATAAATAATAACCTTTTACACGGGATTTTATCACAGCTAAATCCTGATTATTAACAAACCTGTTATTCAAGAGGCTTAGTAGCTGCTACTACTACTGCAGTAGTAGTAATGTTTTTGGGTTGGCCAAAACCGGACAGTTGAGCCATTTATGGCCCTTTTTGTCACCCTAGGCAATCCCAAACATTTACTGAGTCCTCCT
Organism: Brachypterus glaber; assembly: GCA_958510825.1. Taxonomy (NCBI): domain Eukaryota; kingdom Metazoa; phylum Arthropoda; class Insecta; order Coleoptera; family Kateretidae; genus Brachypterus; species Brachypterus glaber. The sequence goes on from OY294050.1 coordinate 30,053,511, forward strand.
TAAAGCTGCCCGTCCTTTCAATAGGCCAGGATGTTGGCTCTTAGTTCCTTGGTTGAGTATTTGACTGATGCTGTCGTATCTCACACACTCGGTTAAGTAATGAGAGGATGTTTCATCCTCTCCACACTCTGGACATAGCGGACTCTCTAGAATCCCCTGCTCCCTGCTTACTTGGTTAGTGAACAAGTTGATTTAGGAATAACGATCTCAGAAGACTTAAAGTGATCAAAACATATCTTGAACATACTTAAACGTGCGAACTCTAAAATTTTCCTACTATGGAAAGCATTTGAAATTAAGCCATTTAAGTTATTTACCGCATATATACGGCGATTACTGGAGTATGCAGTTGTAGGGTGGAATCCGTATTACTGTTATGATCCGTATAATTTTAAAATTTTATTTTAATATACATAGCCTATAAGATCTAATTCTTAAAAGTAAGCATGAGTAACGTCGGATATTTTCGGGTTTTGTTCGGACCCCTCTAAGTAAAAATCGTTGAACTTTGGTAGTGGGGAATTCACACCCAGAAACATTAGCGCGTGTGACCTAAATATGCCTCATTTTAATTTATGGGTTTATGAAGAGAATAAATAGAGCTCCAAATTTTAGAGGTGATCATTCTTGAATAGTTTTTTGTCTTGTTAGTTAAATAGTATCCAGTAGTGTCAAAAGTGAAAATGTAGTTTCTGTGAGAAATAATTTTTGAGAATTATTTTTAAATTACAAATAGTTTTTAAACTTAGAAAAATTTTGAGACTTGTATTATCCGACATGAAAATAATTGGACACTTATAAATATTGTTAGCATGAACACTGATAGAAATTTTGACGAATATTAATTAACTTTGAAAAGTATTTTGTAAAATAATTTGAATGACTTATACGAACCAGTTCTAATATTTACACTAAGAAAAATGTATTATCCGACATGAAAATAATTGGACACTTATAAATATTGTTAGCATGAACACTGATAGAAATTTTGACGAATATTAATTAACTTTGAAAAGTATTTTGTAAAATAATTTGAATGACTTATACGAACCAGTTCTAATATTTACACTAAGAAAAATGTGGACAATAAATTGGGATTTGAAAATGATTGCGAATAGTTGGGATTTCAAACATAGAATGTTTTAATTTAGAAGTATATAATGGAAAACTAATATATAATGGAAATTAGAATTTAAGGGCTTTGCATAGAAATAGGACTTAGAAGTAAGAATTGATCTTTCATGTTCTTGAAGAATTTATTCACATTTATTTAATATATTATTCTTAAGTTAAGAAGAAATCGTTTTATCTGTTTCCAAAGCGCCGTCTCCTAGAATACCCGCTCCCGAATAAAGTGATAAGTGGTTAAGTATATTCTCCGCTCGGGTATACTTTAAATACGATGGAAGATTGTATGGCCAACCTAACTGAGTAAGTTATAATAAGAGTTATAATTAACTGCTCGGCTATAACCGAATTATATACCACATCACTAAATTAGTGATAGAATTCGACATCACTACATTAGTAGAAAAATATTTAATAGTAAAAAACCACTTCACTACATTACATTAATAGAAAATGTGCAGCATCGCGCTACAAGAATGGTTTCTTCATTAAAGCACCTCAATTATGATCAAAGACTCTTGGCTTGGTTTACCCCGTCTTTCCGAAAGAAGAAGCCGTGGGGACTTTATCTACACTTACCGTATCTTAAATTGTGACTTTTCAGTGGATTTAAATGAACTTTTTACTCGTAATTTAGACAATACCAGACGTGGACGTAATTAAAACTTTCACGTAAACTTTTTTTTTAACACTATTAGGCAATATTTTCTACCTAATCGTGTCTTTAGCTCCTGAAACTCTCTAACTGAATCAACTATCTCAGCCTCATCAGTAAATTCTTTTAAAAATCGTTATGATGGTAGACATCAAACTTTAATTTTATATTAAATGTTTCAATTTTTATATTTCTTATTATCTATTTATATTTTAATAATACTTGGGTATAATAAGCATTAATGCCTCGGTCTTTTTGTACTAATAATAAATAGATTTTGTGATCATATTGTCAAAATCTTTTAGGGACTTATGGTTACTTTCTAAGCCTCAATACGACATAGTGCGTCGACCGTTCTCCATTGCTGCTTTAGCTTGGTATAAGCCCACTCATCGAGAACAGTCTTTACCTGCTTTCTTGTAACACCCAGTAATAGGTTCAAGAGGCTTAGATTTATTACTCCCGATCAATACTGGTAAATACCGTAGAAAAGGGCGCGAGTTAAATACAGTATTAACATATACGGTAGTAATAACTACGGTAGTTAGGTCCCGTGTAAACATAGTCTTTTCTACTTAAGAAAATTGTTATAGGAAGAAAGATACATAGAAATGGTTAGTCCAAAAGAAGAACTAAGATATTCGAGCGAAAGACAGACAGACCGGTATTATGACGAACGGCCAAGTCACTATTTTAGAGATGTTAGAGATGAAAGAGATGTTGGTATGAGTGGAAATGGTAGTATGGGACGACACAGCCAGGAACCCGACCCAGATAGAGGTAAGATTTGTTTTCTTTAATTCCTATAATATACCGTTTGTTTTTTAAAGGTGGCTCGGAAACGACCCCAACATTTGATTTTTAAATGGAACACCCCGTATATTTTTACATATTTGCATTCTCCATTAAATTCTGTATATTACCTCATATTTTTGTCAAATTGTGATGCTTTTGTAATTTTTTAAAATAAAATTTTGTTTGGACTTTTTTTTTATCTGGAAAGTCACTAAATCTATTCATTTCGGATCAAATATTGGTAGAAAAATATGATTTATTGAAAAAATTGTTTACTTTTGATTTTACATGAAAACTATGGTCTGTTTTTTCAAGCAAGAGAGTAAATTAGAAATCGCACAGTGAATATTTTCAAAACAGATTCGAATATTGGATGTGCGAATATACTGCGTAATTTATTTTATAAAACATAACTATATTCTATACACAAACATATACTATTCAAACCTGTTGTAAAAATATTTACTGTGCGATTTTTAATTTAATCTCTCGCTTGATGAAACAGACCATAGTTTCATAACATTCGTTTACTTTAGAAAACTCGCCACAAGCGGCTCGTTTTCTAAACTTGTACTAGTGCGCAAAAAACGTGTTATGAAACGAGTGCTTTATACAATTTTTTCTATTTTGCTCTAAAATTTAAAAAAACTTAATTTCAATTGGTGACTGATTTAGGGATTTTTGTTTCACCATTTTTAAAATTCTAAAAACGAATATTATTTTGATATATTTTATAGTAATTTCTTCTCTTTTTCACTGCAAGTAACCAAGCTACAATTTTAACACGGTAAAACATAACCTAAACACAAATTTTTGTAGAAAATAAAACTTTAAAGCGACGTTCACATTTGCACGGAAAACGTCAAGCAATAGGCTTTTGTCTGTTGCCAACCCAAAAGAGAAAAAAGTAGAGACCTCTTATGGGCCTATAAGAACACGCAAAATGCGTGTGATTATGAGCTTATAAGAGTCGCAAAATAGAAAATAGTATATTAAAGTACTAGTTTCATAACATACGTTTTTAGCGCACGAGTACAAGTTTAGAAAACAAGCCGCTTGCGGTGAGTTTTCTAAAGTACTAGTGCGCTAAAAACGTGTTATGAAACGAGTGCTTTATACAATTTTTTCTATTTTGCTCTAAAATTTTAAAAAACTTACATTTAAATTGATGACTGATTTAGGGATTTTTGTTTCGAATTGGCATTACAGTTTTCGCCATGTTTAAAATTCTAAGAACGAATATTATTTTCATATATTTTATAGTCATTTCTTCTCTTTTTTACTGCAAGTAAGCAAGCCAAAATTTTAACACGGTAAAACATAACCTAAACACAAAATTTTGTAGAAAATTAAACTTTAAACCGACGTTTACAATTGCACGGCAAACGTCAAGAGATAGACATTTGTCTGTTGCCAACCCAAAAAAACAAAAAGTAGAGACCTCTTATGGGCCTATAAGAACACGCAAAATGCGTGTGATTATTAGCTTATAAGAGTCGCAAAATAGAAAAATGTTTTTAACGAAAATCTCTCGGAAATACTTGAGTTGCTAAATTTTAATTTTAGATCCAAAACGAAGAAAAATGGAAGGTTCATCTTCGAAGGTTAGTATCGGAGTGACGTAAGATGGGTGCAGATTTTAGGGTTCCATAACCGACGCCCTGCCACTGGGTTCCGAATATGGTTAAATTCCTTAATAATCTTTGGAAGATTGGGCTGTTCGTATTAAATTTTTAAAATAATGTGTTTATGTGGACTTTTTAAATACTGTGCATTTTTTGGTACGGGATGTTTGGAAGAAAGTATGAATGGAAGATATGAGAAGAAGAGGATTTTTTGTTACTACATTTATTAGTTTTTATGGGTTTTTTCGTTTATTTTATTCAACTATTTTATTGATATTTATTATTTTTGATGGTATACTACAACTAAATGAAGAATGGTTGAATATGAGTTGAAGTACTTAAAAATTACCTATTTAGTTTTTGGCATAGAGAGATTTGCTGATTTTATGTTATTATTAGAAGAATTAAGAAAACAATTACGATTTTTTTGTCTAAAATATTTATTTTCAAACAATTCTAAACAGTTACGATATATTTTGGAATATAAGAGTATGGAGATATATTTTTTGATTTGTTTGTCCCTTGGATGCATTGTCAACTTATTAACAACCCGTTATTTGGGGATTGTAAGAATAATGAGTTTGACTTATCCTATAGAAAATGAAAATACAGCGCCTATTTGCATTTGCATGTTATTAACTGGGAACTTAAAAGCAAGACACTATGTAATTCTATTTAAAACAGTTTCGTTAATGATAATTTTTATCGACCTAGAATCTGCAGAATTATGCCATGTGGATGTGAGAATAGCAATTGAATCAGAACCCCTGGACTTTGTATTTCGATCAACCTAGATAATTTGTCTATTTGGATGTTACAAAGAATATATGCTTTATGTATCAGAATCTATAAACCTGTTAAATTGTGAAAATGGACGTCACAACAGAAATTTTACTGGTTGATGGATGTTTAATAGATGAGATTGGCACAAAATCCGCCAAAAAATATTGTTTTGAGAATATATAAATGAAAGCTTTGAATTAACGTTATTGGAAAATCAATTGGACAATCTGCATAAAAGAACCCTTTGGAAAATAGATTTAATCAATATAGAAAATAAATGCAGGATAATTTGCCACGTAGCTGCCAGAAAGAAAAGAGAATAATACATCAACCTAGAATGTCAACTTGTGTATATGGACGTCGGAAAGTTCACCATGTTTTATGGATGTTTTTACATTTACCAATCAACCCAGATGACTAATTGTTTCAATAGATAAAATCAAGCATTGTATTGATATTACTGGACTGACTAAACACATTTTGGATGGAATCAACTAAATCAACCTAGATTAATTGTTTAAATAGCAAACATTGTATTGATATTGATTATTAATGGAGTGACTAAGCACAATTTGGATGGAATCTACTAAATCAACCTAGATTAATTGTTTAAATAGATAAAAGCAAACATTGTATTGATATTACTGGAGCACAATTTGGATGAAATCAATTAAATCAACCTAGACTAAGAAGTTGTTACCTTGAAAACTAACCTAGAAGTAAAAGAATGATAATTTGTCAATATTGACGACAATGTTGACGCATGCTGGTAACTGAAAAACTGTTTTATTAACAAAATCAACCTAGAATACTGAAGTACGATAAATAAAACTTGAATCGGAGTAAAATTCGACTTTGGAGACACACCACCAGGCCTATCAGTTCCAGACAAAAACTATAAACCTAGAACGTCAAAGAAAAATAATATAATAATGTCAACCTACAAAACACACAAAACCATTTTAAGACTTTAGAATAGTCAGTTGATTGTTTACGTTAATATAAAACTTGTAGAAGTTGCATCTGCAAAAACCATCAACCCAGAATGTCACAGAAAAGGATAACGTCAGAACTGCAACCTTTTTTATTGAGTTGCATTAATATTTCAAGCCGTGAGCCGGATGTTACACAATATCAACTCACACCACTAATATTGGTACTAATTTCTTACCAATGCACATGGAATTGAATAAAAAAAGCATATTTTTTTCGCGCTTCCGCGTTTTAAATTGTTTTTTAACCGGTAGATGGAGCCTTTTGTTTTTCCAAGAATCGAAAAATAAGAAGATATATCGATGAAGAAGCAGTTTTCGATCGTCGACTTGTTTACCAGTGTCATAGACATTTTTTAAATATGTATAAAGGACAGTCGATAGCCCAATCTTCCAGAAATCTTCCCAAACCGTTATACTGAAGCCTTAATCAAGGTAGGTATTGAATAGTTTAAATCAACCATTGTGATTTCTCGAAAATAAATCGGTTCATTTGTATATTTGATCAAAATTCTAGTATATTGGTACAAACAATAGGATTTGTTGCTAAAGAGACATACTGGATGAGTTTTATTTATGCCCACCCCTAAAATTAAGATTAATCTTCATTCAATAAAAACTAAACTTGGTTGACTTATATAATTTTACATTAGCTATAAAATGGTGTATTTAATTTTCTTTTGTTTCACTTCCGGTTTCGGAGAAATACAAATTAAGTTTTGCAGGGACATAAAAAAAGGAGTTCAGGGCATAATTCGCTGTCATTGATAATTCGCTGTCACTAATCCAATTTTACATCGGCACTTAGTGCTACTAAGAGTGCCGATGTATTAAAATCTTCGCCGAAAAGTCAAAATCTTTGACCACGTTTTTTTCACATTTCTCGACGTTTTAGACCATTCTGAGTCGAAATCAGTAAAAAAAATTTTTGCGTCCGTTTGTCTGTCTGTCTGTCTGTCTGTCTGTCTGTCTGTCTGTCTGGGTGTAAATTCTCTAACTCCATTTCTAAATGAGATATCGACTTGCGGTTTTTTGCATATTGTTTCTTATCGTATTACGAAGAGCTGATTAGATTTTGGGGGTAAAAATAGGGTAAAACTCCTATTTTTAACGTTTTTTGTTTATAATTAAGGCAATTATTATTGTGTTTGGTTAATTTAGCACTTAAATAAATGTTATTTTAAAGATAATTTTAAATTGGTGAAAAAATGTTATAAACAACGTTTTCCTAAAACGCAATGTTTTCGAGATATTGGCGTTTAAAGCAATAAAAGGTGTTTTTTAGCATATCTCACATATTTATAACCCGATTTCAAAAAATTATATTTTAAATAAAAGCTCTTTTTAAGCCCTATAAAAATGTTATATACAGTTTTTTGCTAGAATATAATGTTTTAAAGATACAGAATTTAAAATCAAACAAAACACCTAGTTTGAAATTTGCAAACTAGATGGCTCTAGTGTACAATAGTGCCGATGTTTTGACAGGGTGCTTGCAACGTTTCATCTAGTTTATTTTAATATTATGGTCTGTTTTTTCAAGCAAGATTGTAAATTAAAAATCGCACAGTAAACATTTTTACAACAGGTTTGAATAGGATATGTTTGTGTATAGAATATAGTTACGTTTTATAAAATAAACTACGCAGTATATTCGCACATCCAATATTCGAATCTGTTTTGAAAATATTCACTGTGCGATTTTTAATTTACTATCTTGCTTGCAGAAACAGACCACAGTTTTATATTTTTTTAAGCTTAAGTAAGTAAAAACAAGGTAAATTATGTGTATCTCGTTTTTATACTATAAAAATGAAAACGAAAAAAAAAAATAAAAAAAAGCAATCTGTTTGTTATACATAAAATTATCGGCTGAATTCAAAAATGTAAAAAATTACAGGGTGTTCCATTAAAAAAAACATTTATGCTCCGGCGAAACCGGAAGTGAAAAAAAAAATAAATCCGCCATTTTATAGCCAATGTAAAATGATATAAATCACCCAAGTTTCTTTTTTATTGAATGAAGAATAATCTTAATTTTGATGATAGAAATAAATAAAACTCACCTGGTATTTAACTCCCTACTTATCTTTTTATCTGAGAAATATTTTACCGAAGGAAACTGAACTAAACTCGGCGCATAATCTATCTGAGTTGATGCTCTTTTGTTTCTTGTTTTATTGTGGGCAGAATAAATTTAATTCCCTATGTAAGGTTGACTATCTTGTGTTTTAAATTGTCAATTATAACATAATTTTGGCATTAAAAAATGTCAAAAGCAAGAAAAAAATGGTAAAAAGAGCAAGAAAAGTTCTAAAAAGGAAATAAAGCATCAATCTACATATGTTTTGTTAAATAAACGATGTGGCAGATATTTTTTCGACAAGTCCAAGTAATGCTGGTCCATTATTTTATTTAAAAATATAATTTTAGGTAATGTAAAATTTTATTTTAATAAAACATTATAAGTAAAAAAACTTAAAAGTACAGTGGGTAATAAAATTACTAAAAGTCATTTTTAAACTGATAATTATAACTGCCTTGATCCAATGTTTTACTCAGATAGATTAGTTTACCTATAATAAAAATTTAATTTATTCTCAAAGGACCAATATTTTGGATATGGCGAACTTCAAAAAACATAATTTTCGAGTCTTATCAGCTAATATATATGCTAGTATTTTAATCATATATTTTAACATCAAATAAAATTTGTGCTGTTGAATATACAGGGTGTCTCAACGAAGCCGACTTGGTCGATATATAGTAAAGTATACACTTTAGAGAAAAACTTTAAAGGGAACAGTTATATGGCTTTAAAAAAGGCACATTCTAAAAATATTTTGAAATGTACAGGATGGTCCTTCTAGGGTGAGTAACATCTGACTTTTTTTTTAATGGCATGGTATATTTTTTATTATGTCATCTTACTTGTCATAAAAATACCTTTATTTTAATATCATATTATATGCGTCTATTGTTTATAGTTTTTAAGATATATTTTTATTAAGAAAAAATGCATTTTTAGTGATGAGATAAAACCTTCTTCAATTTCTTTATTTTTTGTCAAAAATTAATAAAATTTTGCAAGCTTATCTTAAAAGTGTGTATCTAATTACTTTATGTACAAAAAAATAAAATGTTTTATACAGGGCGTTCAAAATTAATTTTCAAACTTTTGGAATTTCAAACAAAAAAAACTCAATTTTTTAAAATGGAATGATATATTGTTTATTATCTCATTAAATGTAGAATAAAATTCTACATTTAATAAGATAGCATTCCATTAAAAAAAAAACAATTTTTTTAAATGGAATGCTATATTTTGTATTTACTCATTAAATGTAAAATTTTATTCTACATTTAATGAGCAAATTATTCTACATTTAATGAGCAAATAAAAAATATAGCATTCGATTTTAAAAAAAATGAGTTTTTTTTGTTTGAAAATCCAAAAGTTTGAATATTAATTTTGAACGCCCTGTATAAAACATTTTATTTTTTTGTACATAAAGTAATTAGATACACACTTTTAAGATAAGCTTGCAAAATTTTATTAATTTTTGACAAAAAATAAAGAAATTGGAAAAGGTTTTATCTTATCACTAAAACTGCATGTTTTCTCAAAAAAAAATATATATCTCAAAAACTATAAACAATAGCCCAAACCATATAATATGATATTAAAATAAAGGTATTTTTATGACAAGCAAGATGGCATAATAAAATAACATTAAAAAATGGACAGTTTTCCAGAATGGATAAAAAATATACTATTCCATTTAAAAAAAGTTAAGTCAGATGTTACCCACCCTAGGAGGACCATCCATTCAAAATATTTTTAGAATTTGCCTTTTTTTAAACCATACAACTTTTCCCTTTAAAGTTTTTCTCCAAAGTGGATACTTATAATAATATATATCGACCGAGTCGGCTTCGTTGAGGCACCCTTTATAATTTTTTTTTTGCATTAGCAATTTTTCTTTGCAAAAACAGCTTAGTTTGAATTTTTATGGCTTAAAGATCATTACCCTGCCACCCTACTTATGTTTTCCAATATAATTAATATATGAGAGAATCCAAAAAAAATACGAAATTAATATTTGATTTACCAAGAACGTCAACTTTTAAGTAATTTTGTAATTACCTATAAAAAAACAAAACCTATAGAGATGAACGCGAAAAACGCATTACGTTCGATTTGGTGTGGACTTTGTGCTGCTTCACCTTCCGCGGGTCACGTAGACATTAAACAATTATTTGCTTGGCTGTTCGATGGATTTTCTAAAACTATTGGGACTGCAATGAGACACAATCAGGAGCTCATTTTGTTGTCTCTTTCTAAATGACCCTAGATATGATGTTTGAGCCTTTGGGCTTCCAACTTAGATAGTATAGCGGCTGTAGTAACTCTAGAATTAGCTCTTAAAGTATTTTTTACTACCAAAACAGTGACGTTCTTGGTAGGATTATCCATTATCGAAGGGTGACCACTACAAAATCTCGTCAATTTTCGACAAAATTTCGAAGATTTTTGAGAAATCTCAGAAATCTTACCGAAAATTTTAAAAATCACGGATTTGTTTCTCAAAAATATCGGAAGTCATGCAAAAGTGTTGGAAGTCCGTGTACAAATATTTAGTAGTGGTTTACCCGTCGTCCATTATCCAAAACTTTGAGAATCAGAATTGCAGGGCCGTAGTAAGAAATAAAATTTATTCAGACTAAGCTATTGGCTAGATTATAGAATATTTTTAAGAGATTGAAAGAAGTAAAATATTTAGAAATTAATTAGCTATTTATTAAACCAGTTGCGTTCATTGAAAAAAAAATCAGTAGAACCAAAATTTTGAAGCACTAAAAAAGCATGCCTAGCATTGGACTTATTATATAAATTATGTTTTTTACATACCTACATTATTTGTTATTAAAATATTGATTAGTTTTTCAGGAAGAGATTACCAGGCGGGTAATACCATACTTAATTACCTACAACCATAAATACATCTACTAATTTTAATCTTTTAAATTGTACCTAAAAACTGAAAAAATCGCGTAAATCTAAAGTCATGCATCTCAGGGTACCTATTAATAGGTACTTTCTGGGAGTAGAACTTTCTATAGTATATTCAACTTTAAAATGTAGTAAGTGTAAACAAACGCACATGACAAGGGTGACAAGGTAGGACTCAAAACAAAATATTTCTTTATAACGGTCCATTGCAATGCATTGTACGCTTCATCGCAAGTTTTCACGTACTGACCTGTTTAATTTTCTAAATCCCTACTCTCACAACATTCGAGTGTTTTAACCAATGAAACCAGGCGCCAGCTGCCGCGTGCCCCATTCTTTTATTTACTACAACTGCACCTTGAAGTTGAATATACTATACTCCCCGAAACTCGTAGGACTGATTAAACGCGTCTGAGGTATGATTGAACTCTATTGGTTTCGACATACGCGTTATATTCTAAGCGTTGTTCTGTCAGTCGTTCTACTCCCAGAAAGTCAAGAATAGGCAGGGGCGGATTTATTTCATTTTAAGAGGGGGCCATCCATAAGGAAAAAAATCCGTCCGTGAATAGTTACCCTGAAACAACGCGAGTTTAGGGTTTGACTATTTTCTCTTAAAATTTGACGTTATCATAAAGTAACAATAAATATCTAAGTGCTGTACTTGGGAGATATAGCGACGACTGCAGTTAATACGTAATCAAAAACTCAACTGTCGCTTCTGAGGTCTCAACGAAGAATACTTGCCCATTAATGGTCTATTTTCGTCATCAGGAATGTCCGTTAGATCGGCTAATCGGCTAAAAATATTCATGTGTTTTCAGATTTATTTTCTCCATTAATTTGATAGTGTTTTGCAATAATAAGTTAACCCACATTTTAAAATGACAGTAGGTTAATAAACATATGTAAGTAAAATATTTTACCTAATATCTTTTAAACTAAGCAAATGCTTAGTTTTAAGTTTTTAGTAAAAAAATAACTTCAGTTAATTCCTGTCATCTCACAATGTAGGTTAACATATTATCTCATAACATAATTTAATTATACATCATGATATTGTGTAAAAAAATCAATTTTGTGATTTTTTAAAAAGGTTTTTTCCCTATAAAAGGTTTATTCCCTATATTTTTTGCAGTCCTTTTGAAACACTGACTTGTATATCCATCATAAGATGGCTTTTATACGTATCTCAAACTACTAACTATTAAACACGTGTTAATATAATCCCTACACACTTTTGTAATATTCCATGAAGTGCAATATTTTTTTTCTATGTTAAGTGGCTTTTTCAGAAGAGAAACTGAGAAGTTTATGTGATATTAAAAAACAATCAACAAAATTAAAAGTTATGGAGTTTTATTTTAAGAGATTTTAGGTGTGCTTATTTTAATGCAACGTGTAGCTTTGAAATATTTTAAATGTTGCATAGCAGAGATTCTGTTTTAAAAGTACGAATTTTAATTATTAGCCTTTACTATCCCTGAAGAAAACCAAGACTGACTTTGGAAAAAGTTGTTGGATTCGTATTTCTGGCCTTATAACGTTTGTCTAAAACTGAGACATAGAACAACAAAGGCATCACTCTATGAGATAAAGCTGTAATTTTTTGGTCCATAGCAAGAATGGACGGATTGTAGATTATATACTGGCATGCCATTTAGGCATATCAATCTTTGCCCACGGTTAGCCTGACTCAGAACTTCCATTTAATAGTATTTTCACATTTCAAAATAAATTTTTCTACGGTCCTGCATAATAATTGTGATTTTCAATATGGATTTGAAGATATATATATCGTAGAAAAAAAAAACGGAGGTATGAAACTAAAAAATCACCGTCGTGTTTCCACAGAACTCGAAGCATGAGGATCGGAAAATGATGCAACAGCATCAGGAATATCCCGTGGAGAAGGTCGAGAAGAAAGAGCGATCTTCGAAGGTGAAGGAGAAAAAAGAGCGCTTGACGGACGAGGAAAAGGAGTTGAGAAAACAGGAGAGAAAGTTGGGAAGAAAAAGGGTACATTAAACATGTTTTTTAATCAATATAGTTTTAGTTTCCCCTAGAAACGTCCTTAATTTGGCATAAACTGCTAGTTTAGTGCGTATCCACAGCCTCGCATAACAAGCATAGTACATAAGAATGCGATACCGTGATTGGCTTACAAGATACATGACGGCACATCAAACCAATCACGGCATCGTATTCTTATGTATTATGCGTGTTAAGAGAGGCTGTGGATATGCCCTTACTCACGGCATTACTGAAGGATTAATGAGATGGAGTAGCTCTACAGAAAAATCTGATTATGGATCATGGTAGCAGAAGGTCTACACATTACAGAACCATTTACGGCTAAATCCAGAAAACTTGTTTTTGGTAAATAATCTTCTGCAGAATAATTGTGTCAATAAATTAATATTTTGTTGAACGATTCCGATAGTATTTTTTACCAGATTCCTAATATCTTTAAAGTAAATCGCTATATTTTTCCGTTATCGAGAAAAATGCTCTTGAAAATATTTTTTTCCATTTTGCAAGTGCTTCACTATATTTGTAGAAAAATTATCATAGTACCTGAAAGCTTTTATCCAGGCTTCAATTAGAGCGGGGTTCTTACTCTTTAAAATCGTACAAGAAAACAACACAATGTTTAGTGGTAAATTTAAAAACAGTTTTAAAATACCGCTGATAACACATTTTATGCAACCTATATTTTTCTTTGTTACATAGTGTCATTATGTTAGCAGCGAATTTTGCCCCTAAAAATCTCAAATACAGAACGACTATGATACTATAATTACAATATTTCGCAATTACTGTCAAAAATTAAAGTTATACAAAAACCGAGCCAACTCGGCAAAATTCGACAAAAACACTATGTAGCAAAGACAAATGTAGTTTGCATAAAACGTGGTTCCAGAGGTATTTTAAAACTGTTATCAAATTTACCACTAAACATTGTGTTAGGTACGCTTTTAAAGAACAAGAACCCCGCTCTAATTGAAGCCTGGATAAAAGCTTACAGGTACTATGATAATTTTTCTGCAAGCATTTGAAAAACGGAAAAAAATATTTTCAAGAGCATTTTTCTCAAAAACGGAAAAATATAGCGATTTATTTTAAAGTGTCGGAATCATGTAAAAAAATACTATCGGAATCGTTCAACAAAATATGCAATTTATTGTCACAATTATTATCCAGAAGATTATTTACTATTATTTAACAAAAACAAGTTTTCTGGATTTGGATCTGTAAATGGCTCTGTAATGTGTATACCTTCTGCTACCATGATCCATAATCAGATTTTTCTGTAGAGCCTCATCTCATTAATCCTTCAGGAATGCTGTGTACTATTTTTACAAAGTAAATAAAAATCTTCTAATCGTTTTTTACTATATAAAGAACACTACATCTTTAAACTCCAGCTTAATTTCCTGTTGCGTCACCGATCTAGAGCCCTTACAGTATACCCGTTATTTTTGTAAACACCCAAGTAATCAGCTCAAGTATTGACACCAGTATTTAAGTGCTTCAAAAATGTACTAAAGTAACGGTCAAAAATAGATTGTTGAATGTTGCCAATAGAACAGATCACTGCCAAACTTTTCACACATGACCCTGTTTTTCGACTTCCAAATTGTAAGTGAGATACAAACCATAGGTTTAATTTAAGAAAAAAACATACAAACTCAAATGTTACAGCTGGTCCTAATTGGAATAATAAAATGCTTATTTACGTTGTATGAACATTTATTTCAGAATGAATTTCGTCAAACAATAACAGTACAGGGTAAGAAGTTACAACTGTTCGGTTAGCCATAATGCAGCAACGTCGCATTTGATCACATATGACAACGGTGTAGAAAACAATCTGATATGGTCCGTTAACTTGGGCCACTTATTTTATTTCCGTGTCAGTACTTGTGTGGATTACTTGGGTAAAACTAAACTACAACTAAAGGTTTTTTGAAAAATAAATTTTTTATTACTCTTCAAACGGGTTTTCCAATGTATTCAGGGCCACTTGCACCAACTCTTAAACTGGGATTATCTGCACTAAACTGAGTTTAAGTTAAAAATGCTGCGTTCTTATTGGTCGAACGTCAATTTAATCCAAGTTTAAAGCTAAACCATCGTTGGTGCAAGTGGCCCTCAGTACTTACAAACAGGGCCATTGGAAGTTTTTTAGGGGAACTCACTTCTTTTTCCATATATATGCTTACATTTGCATTATTTAAACTTTTAGGACAGAGCAGAAGATGCCCAGGCATTAGAAATGAAACGTCGCAGGGATGAAGAAAAAGGTGAGTAGAAAAATATAACGATAGTTTACACAATTTTTGTACGTATGTTGAATAGCCAAATTTAAAGCTATACAAAACTATTTTTATTTACTGGAATTTTGTTATTTTCAGCTGTCGGACTTTTAAATTTACTGGAAATACATAACACAAGGGAAAAACATCATCGAAATAGAGTAAGTTTTCTCCAACTCATTTGATTAATGTGTTAGTTAACAAAAAACATGTATACATGTATTCTTTTCTGTATAAAAATAAAATAGTAATTTTGTCGATTTTTAGGAAGTATCTCCACATTCCACAAGGGAAAGATCTCACGACCGACTTGTTAAACAATATCCTTTTTTTTAACTAATATTCTTTCACACAGTAGAGATCACTGTGTATAAGTCATTCACTATCGGTATAAAGTGGAGTCTACTGTATATATTTATTTGTAGAATTTTATTTTTTTAGCCCTTTCATGGCCAAATTTAAAAAATAGAATTTTTTTGGCATAAAAAGGTTCAAAGAAACCAACTTGTTTAAATATTTTTCATTTATTTTTTTATATTGTGACTCTATGTGAAGTCCATATTATGGAGTCAATACAGATATACAGGGTGTATTTGAAATAGGGTCCGAAATTTTAAGGGGTGATTCTACATCATAAAATGTGACAAAAAGTTCTAAAAATGCGTCGTAAGGGAGATAAGCCCCTTTGAAAATGGTTATAATAATCGGTTTTTATTTAATAACTCAGGAACCCTTTGAGATATAGCAACAAGGTTTTTCCTGTGAACTAATCTTAATAAGGCCCATCTTTTAAAGTTATTTTCATATACTTATTTTAACCAAAGGTGTGCGAAACGGGCGGGCCTTATCATTAAAATTTCGGTTTTAAAAATATTAGTATTTAATTTTTCGTCCTCGAACCGTGAAATTTCACATTCAAATTTTTTTCTCGAAAACGATTAATCGTGCAGTATTACAACAAGAGTACCTTTTTATGTATTTTGAGCTGAAGAATCGTATTCCAAAAATAAAATTACAAAAAAGTTACACAGAAAAAAGTTAGGGACAAAAAACACATAAGGCCCCCTTGTTTTGCACAACCCTGGTTAGAATAAGTACATGAAAATAACATACGAAGATGGGCCTTATTTACGTGCAAAACCTCGTTGCTATACCTTAAAGGGTTCCCGAGTTATTAAATAAAAACCGAATTTTTTAGCCACTTTCAAAGGAGCTTAGCTCCCTTACGACGCATTTTTAGACATGTTTATAGGAACTTTTTGTCATATTTTATGATGTAGAATCGCCCCTTAAAACTTCGGACCCTATTTCAAATAAACCGTGTAGAATGTCTACAAGTCAATGCGAGTTATTTTCTGTGTGCTCGATATGTGGTAATAGTATGCGAACCTAGCACTGAAATGGTTTGCGTCGAGGTGCGTATACTATTTTTCTTACGACCTAACACTTAAGGGAGCGTTCAAGTATTACGTAACGCGCTAGGGGGGGGGTCTTGAAAACGTTACGCCGCGTTACATAGGGAGGGGTGGGTGTCAGTAAAACAGTAAAAATGTTACGTAACTCTTAAAAAATTATAAACTTATACACGGCGTGGTTAACAGTTAATTAAATCCTCTAAACAAAAACAATTAGAGATGGAAAACCATAGCCAATAACCGGTTTTCGGTTAACCGGTTTCGGAAATTACATCAGACTGGTTTTGGGTTAAAACACAGAAGCAATAACCGGTTAAAAACCGGTTTAAACCATAAAGCAAAATTTCCTTTAATTTTTTTTTACTTTTTGTAAAATGTTACGTAACAAATGGGGGGGGGGGTGGGGGTCAAAAATGGCCAAATTTTGCGTTACGTAATACTTGAACGCTCCCTAAACGTCCAAAAAACGCTAAAACTATCTTAAAATTAGTTTGTCAATTTGAGGATGTGTTTGACATTTACTAATTTCCTGACAGCAGATATGTAAAATCAGCTGATCCTCACTTCCCAACCGTTGCCATAGGCAACCTAGGTCGTAGGAAAATAATATGTATTTGATGAAAATCTGCTCTAGAAACAAATTAACTTCACTGCAGTTATAAGACGCCAGATGTCGTCGGTGGGCACGAAAGAGTTAATTTTAAATTAAATTAGGTATTTGAAAAAATATTTCCTTAATAAAACTTACTAGAAGGGCCCCTAATGAAAACAAACGAAGATAGCAAATAGTTTGATGAAAAGCGCCCGTTTTAGAGACTATGGTACCGCTGTTGAATTTTAGAAGAAAAAATATTTTTTAATTACCAATTTTCGTTTAAACAACTGTAAGATTATATTTTGTATGTGATTAAATAGATACTAAATAAATAGTAGAATAAGTTTAAAACTGTCTTTATTTGTACCATTTCTTGTTCCCGTTTTTTCGAAATTAAACAGGGTTCCCACAGATCAGGGAAAAGTCAGGAAATTGCCTAAAATACAGGGAAAATGCCAAAAATCTTCAAAATACAGGGAATTTTCGCTAAAAAGTTTTTTTTAATTTTTTAATTTATTATATTTTCAAATTTGTAATTTGCGAGTTAATTTGTATATTGTTGAAGAGAACCATAGACCTTTAAATTCGTAAAAATTTTGGCCTGCGCTAAAGCTTTCTTATGTGTTTTTTTTTTATTTAAAATTGTACAACCTAAGCGTAAAATCCCTTAAACTTTTCGCCTGCGGCGCTAGAGTTTTCTTACGTTTTTTTATTTAAGATTGTAGAACTTAACCGCGTTTTTTGTTAAATTTAGAATAATAAAACTGTTGCGTCTGTGGCACTAGGGCTTTCTTATGTTTTTTATTTAAGATGTAAAATTTTCGTCTGCGGTGCTAGAGCTTTCTTGCATTTTTTGTAAAATTTAGAATAACAAAAAATTTTTATGAAATTTGGAAAATTGTTTTAAAATAAAAGTTTGTAAAAAATTGCCTGCGGTACTAGGGCTTTGTTACGTTTATTTTTTATTTAAGATTGTACAACTCGAGCCTAAAATTCGTAAAAAAAATCGCCTGCGATGAGAATAATAAAACTTAAAAAACAAATAAAATAGATCAAGTTTATAAAAATTTTGCAGGTGGCACTACGGCTTTCTTATTTTTTTTATTTAGGAATGTAGAACTGTTTACAAACTAAAATAGACCATCAAGTTAAAATTTTTCGCTTGTGGCGCTAGGGCTTTCTTTTGTTTTAAAATTTAAATACATTATCAAGTTGGTATTTTTTTTAAGATTGTAGAACTTGAAATTCTTAAAAAAAAAGCCGCGACATTAAGGACATTTAAAATTAAAATAAACCAAATTTGTAAAACTATTTGCCTACGGCACTGGAGCTTTTTTACGCTATTTCTAAATGTAAAATTTTACTTTTAGTAAGGATGAATTTATAATCCGTATATAAACGCGCCACGACGTGCCTTAAACAAAGTTATATGGAAAGTCAAACCACCCCGGATTTTTTGAAAACCAAACGCCTAATTTGTTAATGTCCTAAATAATTTTATTTATTTTTTGGACATTAACAAAGTAGGCGTGTGAATGGTCGTGATAATATAATCATAGTATCATGGGCAGTACCTACGCTATAACGTGTGTCATAGAAAAAACTCTGTATTGTGATGTCAGGAAAAACTTGAAGAACGAGTTTTTTTACGTTTGCCACAGAAAATTTTATTATTTTGGTCAGAGAAAACCTGGAAAAGACAGGGAGTTTGACAATTTAATAATTGTGGGAACCCTGTAAAATAAAAAAACAATCTTGTTTTAACGTTTTTATTAGGCACTTGTAAAACTAAATATAAGGCCATTTCTTAGCCTATTTAAAGGTTCATTTCAAAACGAGTATATCCATTTTTAGAAAATAAATCAGATTTAACTCAAAAAAATATCAAACAATGTTGGAAAATTAATTTAATATTATATGGATGTTACAAGTTTTGTAATGGACCTCGTATTAATATAAATTTACTATATATAAAAATTTTTAAAAATACTGTATAAACAATTTTTTGAATTACTAAAGTTAATGTAATAATTTTGGCCTTTGACTAGGAGATTCTATTTTCTAGGCACTATTTTAGATAAAAATCACACATTATTAAGTACCTTGTTTAGTAATTAAATAATATTAGGAATATAATAATTATATCTATGATAATTAACGTATATACTATTAAAATTAAGCTAGTCCTACATTATGCAAGTTTGGCGATATGCAGGTTTGCAGCAAGATTAAATTAACCAGTTAAACGCTTGCTTTTATTTTTAGTTCATTTGGTCAGTTTCGTTGTGCTGCAAACTTGCATATTGCCAAAGTTGCAAAATAAAAAAAAATTAAACATTTTGTTGAAAATTATAGTTAATAACAATAATAAAAAATAAACTCTAGGCCCAACAAGACTACAATTTTTTTTATTTTGGTCAATTGTTTTAGTCCTACCCTTAGTCTTAGGTGAACCACCTGGTATTTTACCTGTTAGGGGCTATACTTAACGTACTTAGCCATACTAACTGCTAGCAGGGAGGGGGTCGCGCTCACCATTTACGACGTAGCGCTATAGCGTTGTGTAAAGCTCTTTATTTTTAAATGAAAACGATTTTTTTTAGCGGGGAGTATCAGCGTTACTTGGGGGAGGGGGTCAAAATTTTGCGTTACATAATTTATTATTGCGATACGTTTTTGGCACACTACGTTTTTCTGACTAGATTACATTAAATTACATGTTTGTTTAACCTCATTCTATTCTACTTAACCCATTAAGGACTACCGTCTAAATATTCATACGGAAATACAAATTTTTGTAAGGAGTATTTTAAAATGCATGTAGTTTCCAATTTATTTATTTATGGCTTAGCATATGCAAAAGTTATGGTTTTTATTTTTAGCAAGTAAATTGTTTACATTTTACTACTAATCTCGTTTAAGAGGCGAAAACGTGATTTTTTTAGTAAAAGTAATTTATTTGGACTAAAATTAGTAATATCTGATAAATATTGCATATATTATTCAATACACTCATGGGTCAGCCCTTAATGGGTTAAATAAGCATCCCGTAAGTCCAGGACTTTTGTGGGCTAGTAGTAGAGGGAACCACCAGCTTTAACTGACTTTCGAACCAGTTTTAGGGGGGTGTCCCTGTTTTACCTGTCGCCTTCGCCAAATTTCAATTATTAACTGAAAAAGGCAATTGGCGTGGGTGAGAATTGAACTCACGCTATCCGACGATCTAAGTAAATGTTTAATAATGAGACGCCTTAACCCATTAACGCCCAAATAGTTTTTTCTCACATTTTTGTTGTTTTTATTTATATTCGATGTAGGCCTAAATAGTCCTTTCTTTTGAGGACACTGATTTGATTCAATAAATGTTATACGAAAAAAATTATTTATATGACCTAAAATGGTTTATAATATTTCTTTGTACAATAAAGAATAAACTTAACAAAAAGCAGCTTATCTTATATTTTAAACTATAAAAAAAAACAAGCAACAAGTAATTGGTGTCTAAACACGGTAGGTAATTTTTATTTCACATCTATGGTCACTTGCAAAGATTTAAAAACAAACTCATAATAAAGATGACGAAAGTGGTTGTACCTACCGGTAGAATCAAGAATTATTCCCCGTAAGATAACTGTAACTACAATAGCTGGAAATAATTATGCTGTCCTACAAATAGGACGCTGGGCGCGAATGGGTTAACCCGTTTGCCTAATTCCCCCATATATAAAAAATAAGAATTAAATAAAGCTTTGATCTCTTTGTAAATAATAAACTTGATTATAACTATAATAGACTTGGGTAGTTCTGTATAAATAATATTAAATATAAATTTTATGTACATAATTGCCTAATGCAATGCAATGTGGATGTTATTCTACAGAGCAGTCCAAAAGTCACCCCCCCCCTCTTAACTTTTGAACCAGTTGAGATATCGACTTCAAATTTGGAACTTTTATATAAGACAACTTAAACTATCTTTTAGCATATATGTTCCAGAACTCGCGTACCGAAATTTGAGGGTATATTAAAAACCCTCTGGAAAGTATGAAAAAAAATTCAAAAAAAATCCATCTTCGTTCAATTCAAAAATAAGAACGCTTTAAGTGGACCAATACTGTTACTGATTATAAATTACCATTAAAGGTTGAATTTGTAGCTATGGAGGCAAATTTAATTATTGCAGGTACATATTCTGTAGGTTGACATGGTGATTAATGTGCTATAAATATTTATTAATGTCATAAAAAAATATCAAAACTTTCATGATGTTTACTTCAGAAGAGTATTGCGAAATGCTAATTTTATATGGCGAGTGTGGCTGGAGTGCTTCAGCTACATCTGTAGAATATTCTATTCGTTTTCCCAATAGAGAACATCCTAGCAGAAATGTTATTTTAAGATTGGTGCAAAGGGCAAGAAATTCTGGAAATTTAACTCCAAACAAAAAAGAGATTGGAGGCGCTCCGCGAACTGCAAGAACTGTTGATAATGAAGAAGCTGTCATTCAGGCTTTTGAAGAAGAACCTGAAACAAGCCTTAGTATCATGGCTAGAAATCTTGATATGTCTAAGACCTCTGTTCAACGAATTCTAAAAGATGAAAAAATGCATCCCTTTCATTACACTCGAGTACAATGCTTGACACCGGAGGACTATCCTTTACGAGTCGAATTTTGCACATGGCTGTTGCAGAAACATCAAGAAAATGAAAACTTTGTAAAAATCATTCTTTTTACGGATGAGTCTGGGTTTCAAAGAGATGGTTTTTTTAATTCAAGGAATTCTCATGTTTGGGGACAGGAAAATCCCCATGCCTTTAGACAAGGAAATCCCCAACGAAGGTTTTCCTTGAATATTTGGGCCGGAATATTGGGAGATGCTATAGTAAGTTATTTTGAGAAATAAACCACCATAAAATGTTTAAATATTTGTTTTTAGGTTGGACCCCATGAGTTTCCTGGCAGATTGAATGGCGAAACCTACACTAACTTCTTAAGGGATGAAGTGGAAAATCTTATTGATAACATCCCACTTCAAAGGTTGGCAAATGTGGATAACATCTGGTTTCAACATGATGGCTGTCCAGTGCATTTCTCAGAAACGGCAAGAAGCCAACTCGACATCAGTTTTCCAAACAGTTGGATAGGCCGTGGGGGTCCCAGAAGGTGGCCTCCTAGATCCCCTGATCTCACTCCAATGGACTTCTTTTTATGGGGCCATGTAAAAATTTAGTGTATAGAAATATGCCAGACACTGTAGAAGAACTAGGAGACCGAATACATGAAGCGCTTGAGTCAGTAACTCCAAATATGATTATTAATGCCAGTAGAAGTCTGTTAAAAAGAGCTGCTTTATGTGTTCAAGTTGGTGGAGGTCATTTTGAACATATTCTTTAGCATGCTTCATACATTGAACGCGAGTTCGCTAAAAATAATGCGTTTCTTCATCTTTTAGAGTTCATTAAACACAGGACAGACATATCAAGATTTCTTGCCACGATACTAATGCTTGTTCCAGATTATTCTTCAAAAGTCTAAATGACAGCTTCTTTATTATCAACAGTTTTTGCATTTCGCGAAGTGTCTTCAACCACTTTTCTGTTTGCGTTGAAACTTCCAAAATTCCTTGCCCTCTGCACCAATCTTAAAATTACATTCTAGCTAGAATGTTCTCTTTTCGGAACACCGATAAAAATTTTTCCTATGTTCATTACTCTGAAATAAATATTTTTTTATTTTATTAATTTGTATTAAGAATTTATAGCCAGTAAATCAATTAAAAGATCTGAGTTTCTAATAAAAAACACACTACATTCAGCGCGCTGAATGGAGTTGCAGCGGCGGTTTGTTGCTGCCGTCTAAGACGGGTATCATAAAACCACCGCCGGATGGAGTGACCCTATAAAAATAGAATATTTGATAGCCTCTGTCGGTTTTGTCAAAATATAATAACCTAAAAAGATTCTAAAGTTGAAAGTCTTAAACAATGCACGAGTCAACCATTAAAATGCAACCATAGTTACTAATAAGTAGGGAAAAACTAATTTTTAGGTAATTTAACATCAGCAACAGGATTGGTCAGATTAAATAGCTTCCTTTTTAATTAGTATTGAAGATGGATTTTTTTTTAATTTTTTTCATATTTTCCAGAGGGTTTTTAATATACCCTCAAATTTCGGTACGCGAGTTCTGGAACAGGCTGTATTTAATACTTTCAGCTCTTAAAATGTGAGCATGGGGGCACATTTTTTTTAAATGGAAAGGTGGGTCGTGTAATACATCATTTTAAAGCTTATACAATTCTCCATTTAACTCGATATTTTTAAATTAAAAAAAAAATTGGGTTTAAAATGGGGTTGAAATGGGTATTAATGTCAACATTCCTCTAAAAAAAAAAATAATTTTTTAAAAAAGCCTAATTTCATCATAAACAAATGTTAATTATACTTTTAAACTAATTTTAGTTGACATAAATAAAAATTTATAAAAAAACTTAAAAAATCGAATGTTTTAGCACAAAAATTGAAAAATCAAAACCTTAAAAAACATTTTTAAAAAATTTAAAAATGTTAGTTTAAATAGAGAATTTTATAAGCTCTAAAATGATGTATCACACGACCTCCTTTCCATTTAAGAAAATGTCCCCCCATGCCCCCCTGCCCACATTTTAAGAGCTGAAAATATCAAATATATGCTTAAAGATAGTTTAAGTTGTCTTATTTAAGAGTTCTAAATTTGAAGTCGATATCTCAACTCGTTCAAAAGTTAAAAGGGGGGGGGGTGACTTTTGGACCGCACTGTATATATTTTAATGCACTCAAAAATCCTTTCATTGGGCTTATACTTCAATTATGTAACGCAAATTGTGCAAAATTCATACACTCTATACGGGGCCGGATAGAGCGAGCCCGGGCCCCGGGAAAACTTTTTACCGCCCAGGTTCGAGCTAAGGCAGTTTTACGGGAAGGGGCGCTCCTCCTGACAAAAAAGTGTCTACTAAGAAAATAGTCGTCAGCCTTCCATTAACTAAATTTTTGACGAATTATGTTAATTTATTTTTTTTTTAATTTAGAATTGTGAAACTGGAGCTTTACAATAAAAAAAAAATAAGAAAGCCCCAGCGCCGCAGTCGAAAATTTTAACAATTTTAATTTTAAAACATTGTTTCAAATTTTATAAAATTGCAGGCAATTTTTTTTACGAATTTCACGCTCGAATAAAAAAAAAGTAAAAAAGCCCAGCGCCGCAGGCGAAAATTTTTACAAATTGATAGTTCATTTTAATTTTAAAACACCGTTACAATTTCAAAATTCATAAACATGCAAGAGGGCTCTAGCGCACAATTTTTTATAAATCTAATAGTTTATTTTAATTTTAAAACATTGTTAAAGTTTCACAAATATGCAATTTATACGTTTAAGTTCTAAAAATCTAAAAATAGAATAGCCTAGCGGCGCAGGCGATTTTTTTTACGAATTTTAACTTAACTTAAAATTTTTAAGGTCTATGGCCCACTTGAAAAAGGCTCTTATATTTGCTTGTTTTGGCGCCCTTATCGTTCTGGAGGGAGTATAATTAAATAAATAAACCGTTTAGTGTAAACTAAAAGGAATTGTCGATGCCGGGCCCCCCTCGAGCCCGGGCCACGGGGAATCTTCCCCCTCTCCCCTGAATCCGGCCCTGACTCTATATGCTCATTGTTGCTCTTGTAAGCGTGGTAGGTACGGGTACAGCTTAACAAATTTGGGGGGGGGGGCTTAGTCCCCCCTTGTTACGCCTATGAACAACAGGCATATAAAGTGTATGAATTTCGCACAATTTGCGTTACATACTTATAAATAATTCTTTAAAATTAAAACTGTTT
Source organism: Brachypterus glaber (assembly GCA_958510825.1). NCBI lineage: Eukaryota > Metazoa > Arthropoda > Insecta > Coleoptera > Kateretidae > Brachypterus > Brachypterus glaber. The sequence continues at coordinate 30,078,694 of OY294050.1, forward strand.
TTTTAGAACTTACCTAAGTAATATGAATTACGCATAAAATACTAAACCCTATACGTTTTAAGACACAATTTAACAACTTTTTTACTCAAAATGCCTCTTTGCCTCTTTTTCTTAAACACAAAATTTTAAAAATGGGAAAGCAATATTAAATAAAATTTAAGAAATCATATAAAATGCATTTTTAGCAGTAAGTTTTCCAAAATGGGCCATTTTAAATGGCTTTGTATAGAATTTTTTAATGTGTCCTGTCCTGGACTCGTGCAGGCTTCAATAGTGTAATATAATATTTTAATTTATACAGATCAGCGTATTTAAATCATATTTTGTTTGGTATGAATTATCACAAGTTTGCTCCTTATCTTGCTTCTGATTTTTCTTTGGATTATTTGGCTTTGATTCTGGCAAATTACTTTTATGTAGTTTTCTTTGGTGTTTTTGTAGCAAAAAATTTCTTGTGAATGATGAATTGCATGTATTGCACTTAAAAGGTCGTTCACCTAAAAGAAAAATTAAAATCTTTTTTTTTAAGTTTTTTTTTTTGAAAAAAAAAATAGAATATTACGCACTGAGTAGGTGAACCTAATTTTTAGTGCACAAGAGTGCTTATTTTTTACAAGGCGGAGCCAAGTAAAAAAAAGCACTTGACGTGCACTGTAATAGGTTTGCGTCGAGGTAAGTATACTAATTTTCCTACGACCTAACACCTAAATACAAAAAAAAAAAGCAAAAATTGTCTTAAAATTAATTATAATAGTTTGACGTTTTGTTTAACGTTTACTGGTTTTCTGACAGTGGATCCTATTTAAAATCAGCTGACTGAAACTTCCCGACCGCTGTCATGGCAACGGGTGGTAAATACTACTAACTTGGTCATAGGAAATAGCTATTTTCCTAACAAGTGCGGAAAAGCCTCTTTACGCATGCGTTAGGAACAATATTTTGCCTACGAGCGGAGTTGAAATAAAATATACTTTTATATTTAATTAAATAAATCTTATTTTTAATTTTTTAATAAGAAAAACAATTAAAAGTTAAGAAATTTGAACATTTTTATAATATTACGAATAAATATAACAAGAATAACAATTAAGATATTAAAAAATATTTATGCTTGCGGAAAAGGCCTTCTTTTCACACGCATATGCAGAAAGAAATATCTTTCCGCACGCTTATAGGAAAATATGTACCTATCTATGACAGATTATATGTGGAGCTGCGGTTACTAACCAAGTTAGGGGAATATGTATTTCTTTCTTTTTTTTTAACCCTCCATTGGTGGCGTCACGGTGTCAGGGACCGGGTTAGTTAAAAACATGTTTTGCAGCGAGAGCTCGTGGAAAACCGTTCTGTCTCTAATTTCTCGACCATGCGAAGTGTATAGTGTCGATTTAGTCAAGTATGTGAAGCGTGACACGGTGTACGAGACCTGGGCCACTACTCGCGTACCACTTTTTGTTTTATAAAGTGGAATTTAGCTTATGGTAACTTTATACATTTATATATTTTTATTATAATTTTTTTATATTTTATTCTGTTTTTATTGTTTTTAATTTTATTTTATCTTATAGAGGAAATTTTGATTTTATTTTTATATTTTGTACTTAATATTACTAAAAAGAATTAAATTTTAATTTTGTACCTAGAATTTTTTTTTTTTACTATTAACATTTATAATAAAGTGATAATAAAAATAAGTTAACATGTTGACTGTCACATAAATCACATATGATTCATGATACGTTTTCCCACATGTCCATGAAGCAGATATAATTCATGGATGTATGAATAAAAAAAATATACTAATACGTCCATGAGTAATATATAAACATGCACTTAAACACTGAGAAAATGGTATAGATTTTTTTTACATAGGAAAACGTAATATGCAATGACTTTAAAACTAAAATATTGCAAAAAAACGTTTGGATGTAGGGGGACAAAAAAATCCTAATGGGGACAGTTAACGTGTTAAATATACTTTTTGCTAACATCTCTTTACAAGTATTTTATAATAACTGGTTAAAAATGCAATTATGACCATTTTGTGATAACCTGGTTTCTGAGACCAGAACCACCACTCATGTCATTAAATAGTCGCCACTACTGGAGGGTTAACTCACCAATTAAAGAGAAAATGAGATATATACAGGTTAACCGGCGTTACCACAAAAAACTGACCTATGTTTGTGAATAGCTTACCTGTATGAATCAGTGTATGTCTCTTTAGATCTGTTGACCACCCAAATCTTTTAAGACAATATAAACACTGATATTTTTTTTGAGGAATTTGTCCTTCGGTTGATCTTGAAATTTTCAGCAACTTGCTCGATTCATCCATTGTAACTAGGCAGTACTTTAATGGATTCAATACATCCTCTATCCCTGAATCACTCTCATTATCTTTTTGAGGAGTTATTTTTTTTTCAAAATTTAAATCGCTCTCTTTATCTTTTTGAGAAGATAATTTTTTAACAGTGTCTAAATTTGGTATTTGGCTTTTCTTCAATTCCTTCATTTCTTTATCTTGTGCATGATTAGCAAAATGTTTTAGTAACAAAGAAGCAGAGTTAAAGTTCTCTTCACATTCAGAGCAACATAAATCTAAAAACAATCAGGAATTAAACCTGTTTTAACCCAAAATAAATATTTTTATTTACCTGATAAGACCTCCATTTTTAGGTTATATTTTGATCCATATGATATAAATTATAAACACATGTAAATTCGACACTGCTTAAACTATATATTATTTTAATAAATTTAAAATAAAGTATCTATATATCACATTTTTAATTTTCATTTGTTTTTAAATATGCGCTGTCGGGTGCGCCATGTTTTTTTAACACATCTGTCATATGTTTAGAAAAACCGGAACATCCGTCGGCGCCATTGTGAAATCATTAAATGTCATGTATTCTGAAGTGTTTATTGTTTATGTTGCGAATTGTTTATTAATTGGAACCAATAAACATTAACTATAGAGGTAAGTGCATTAACAATGTTTTATTATCCCTCGGAAACATTCGGGATATAAATAAAATTATATGCTCTTTAAACTAAAAAAAACTTTTTAGGCATGTCTGTATAGTTATTTATATGTTTCTGTCAACTTTTAATAGTTCTTTATACATTACTGTCATCTTTTTTAAGCTTTTTAAAGCTAAAGTAGGTAGTTTACAGATATCTAAAGTTTACCTTGTGCTGATTTCTTCTGAAGTACTTAAAGACTAATTAAATCCCTTCATAGTATAAATGTGTATGAAGTTCATGCACGCTCATGTATGATATAATTAATTACCTTGTTTTAAAAAATATAAAACAAATATGCAAAAAAAGTGCCGAGTCAATTTACCTACAGTTCTGAGGTGTCGATTCATTTGAACTACTTTTTTTATTAAACAATACATAATATTTATTAGATTTTCATCTCTTTTTCATTTATTGTGTTACTTTTGTCTTTGGGTATGATTTTAAATAATAACAATTACTTTTATTACTTTAGTTCAGCTGTAATGTATGTATGATGTACGCATTGCATGTTTTAACTTGACAAACATTTTTGCCGCCATTTTATAGAAAAAATGACAGGGTAAAGTTACATGCACATGTGTTTATAAAATATAAATCAATATAAATACATTTTCTCTTAATTTTAAAAACCAATTTGGTTTAAAATAAACGTATTTTGCTAAATAAATATTATTCTTACTATTTTCGAATCAAGTTGGCAACACTGGAAACCTACACGTGTTGTCATAGCTTTTGGACAATGATGGCTGTGATTCTATACATTTTTGCAATATAATTTAACTTGTTCTCTTGTTTTAATAAATATTAAGTAATATTAGTGGTAATGTAATAATTCGCATCTGCATAAAATTCAAGAAAAGTACGTTCGGTAAGTTTGACGTATTTTATTGATTTTTTGCATACCTAACTATATATATATATATATTTTTACAAGAACTCAGAATCGACTTTTAATCATAATTTTCTTCTTTAAAAACTGCAGTTATACAAATATTTGCTATAAAATCCATATATTTTTTCTATTACGGTAATAATTACTACTGACGCTATAGCTAGGATATTTGACAGTTATAACTTGTAAATTGAATCTTAAGATTGTGGTTACAGGGTGGAATTGCTATGAAGGTAATTAATAATTCGATTTATGAAGGTAATTAAATAATTTAATTATCATTCAATTAGTGTAATTTTGTGAAAAAATGTGTCGTAGAAAAATCGTAATGTTTTTCCTTGGGCGGTTATCCGCCATTTTATTTTCGCCTCGACGCCATTTTGTTTTGTAGTTGCATAATTCGATATTACTCGTTTAATCATGTTAATTTAGCGGATTTTATTCAGATTTACAAGTTTATGAAATACTTAATATATCTTTTTTTACTTTATACGCAGTTTGAGCAACATATTGTCAAGATAATTTGTTACAACATAACCTCAAATTTTGTGAGCGTCGCATCATGGTAAGCTATGAATATTTTAAACTACCCTTGTATATTTTAATCTATGATAGCTTCTTGACCACGTTAAATCGCCATACTAATGCATAAAATATAATAAATTTCCTTTAAAAAATAAAGTTAATATTAATCAGGGAAGGATCCAGAACAATTCTATAGGGATGATTTTAATTTAGGAAGAGGCTATTTCCACGTTCGACGTACACGGCTATCTCCACGTCCAGCATTTTTTGCCGATTTTTAGAGTTTTTAAAGCTTTTAAGGTACATTGTTTGTCAAAATTGTATTTTCCTCGTTTAAATGGGGGGGCATTAGCATCAAAATCAGCAAACAAACTACAAAAACAAAACCAGCCAGAGAATTAGGTTATGTCACTTCGGACGTGTAAATAGCGAGTCATATAGAGCAGGCTATTACCACGTTCGACGTACACGAAGCTATTTTCACGTCCAGTATTTTTTTTTTGCCGATTTTTAGGGTTTTTAAAGCTTTTAAGGTATATTTTTCGTCAGAATCGTATTCTCCTCGTTTAAATGGGGGAGGGGGGGGGCTACGCCTCAAAAACACCAAACAAATGAAAAAATCAAAACAAACCAAAGAATTAGGTTATGTTACGTCGGAAGTGAAAATAGCCATTTCGTATAATTTATTAATACTAAACTATTGTTGCTAGAAAGTAATAAGCTCACAGTGTGAGGTACGTAGCTTACGCTATTCCAATCTGTGTTTAGAAGCCTACGCTATATTTGTCAAAAAAAAGTTTGCCCAAAAAAATAGGAGCGGTTGTATGCAGCTGTTCATGCCGCGTTTTAATAAACTGCGCATGCGCTGACCGTTTTTCAATATATTATTTTAAATTAAAAAAAAAATACAAAAAAAACACCAAACATACGCCAAACGTTAACGACCCCTCATTAAAAAAAAAACACCAAACAAAAAAAAAACAAAACAAACTCCGGCACGGACAGCTGCAATTAGGCGCTTGTAAAAAAATAAGCTAAAAACACTTTTGCAAAAAAAAAATGCCCAAACAAAAAATTATTAATTTTTTTCTTTTTGCTCTTAACGTTACGGACAGACAAAATATAAGTGTATAGCCGTCGCAATTACTATAGGCTATTGTGCCTCTCACTTGCACGCATCCTGCCTTATGAAGCTTAAAGCGTAAAGTTGAGAGCGCGCTCGCCTATAATGAAAATTATTGCTATATTATAATAGTTTAAGTTAACTTATTAATCATTTGCTCAAATGGCTTAGTTTAAACCATGGGGACTATATTTTAGGTTTTGGTACTTTTTATCTACCTATTTCTGTTTACAGAGCGCGATTAACAGAGATAGGCAAATAAAAAGTACCTGAACTTAAAATATAGTCCTCCTGTTGTAAACTAAGCCATTATTGCATGTACAGGGTTTTTCCTTGTTAAATATAACCATTAATAGTTTTAAATGTTTTAAAATATACAGGGTGGTCCATTTATCACGACAATCCGTAATATTTTAATACCTGCTAGATATACAGGGTGTTCCAGAACTCGCATAGAGAAATTTTAGAGGTGCTTCTACATACAAAAATATGAAAAAAAGTTCCTATAAAGGTTGGTCCGGAAACGAGCCCTAAGGTAGCTACGGCCTTTCTAAGAGTGCCCCTAAAAAAGAGTTTTTATTTAATATTGCCATGCCTTAACATTGATAAAGGCTATCATTTTATTTAATTTTTATTTGGTAATTTTAACCAGGGACGTGCAAAATGGAGGGCTATGTCACTTTTTTGCCCCAAAGTTTTTATCTATATTTTTTTGACATTTTCTCAATAAAATATGATTTTTTAGTTAAAAATACATAAAAAAGATACTTTTAGTATAACACTGTAGAACTAACCGTTTTCGATAAAATTGCAGTTAGAGCATCAAAAATAGGAACCAAAAATCGCGCCAATAAAAATTTTAATAATGCAAAGCGATTCTACATTAAAAACTATAAGAAAAAGTTCCCATACACAAATGATCACAAATGGATTTTAAGGGAGCTATACCCACTTAGGAAGGGTTACTTTATAAGACCCAGTAGTACTCTTGAAACTGAACTTCGAACCTAGGTGTATAGAAACTTTTTTTTAATGGTTTTTAATGTTAAATCGCCCTGAAATATTAAAGTTTTTATTGGCGCAATTTTTAGTTCCTATTTTTGATGCTCAGAACGTAATAAAATCTCTTTAAACCTCTTTAACTGCAATTTTCTCGAAAACGGTTGGATTTATGGTGTTGCACTAGGAGTACCTTTTTTATGTATTTTTAACTAAAGAATTATATTTTATTGAAAAAATATAAAAAAATACAGTTAAAAAAGTTTGGGGCAAAAAAGTGAAATAGTCCCCCCATTTTGCACGTCTCTGGTTAAAATTACCAAATAAAAATTACATAAAATGCTAAGGCATGTGCAATAATTCGTTACTGTTATTAATAGGGTAAAAGACATATTAAATAAAAACTCTTTTTTAGGGACACTCTTAGAAGGGCCGTAGCTCCCTTAGGGCTCGTTTTCGGACCAACTTTTATAGGAACTTTTTTTGGTATTTTTATATGTAAATCACCTCTAAAATTTATCTACGCGAGTTCTGGAACACCCTGTATCAAAAAAGTTACAAGCGCCTAAATGCAGCTCTCTGTGCAGGAGTTTGTTTTGTTTTTTTCTTGGTTTTGATTTTTTTTAATGAAGGGGCCTTGGTTTACGTTAACGTTGGTTTGGCGTCTGTTTGGTGTTTTTTTTTTGTAAAAAAAATGTTTTTATTTAAAATAGCATATTGAAAAACGGTCAGCACATAAGCGCTCCTAAAAAGTTTTAAACAAAAGTTATAACAGCTTTATGGGAGCACAAAATGGTATATTTAGGTATTGATATGTTTAGGGGAAACAATGGATGCAGGAGGGCATGGGGGAATATTTTTTTTTAATGGAAAGAGTGTCGTGTGATTCATCATTTTAAAGCTAGTAAAATTCTTTATTTGACCATATATTTTTAATTTTTTTTTTTTAAGCGGGTTAAAAAAGTGTTGAAACTGGGAATTTTAATCAAAATTTCTTAAAAAAAAATCAATTTTTGTTAAAGATTAATTTCCTGATACAAAAAACGTAAATTATACAAGTAGGGGAAAGTACCCTAAGAATGGGACATATTATTGAATGGGACAGTGCCTGTTTCTGAACTATCCTTCGTAATTTTTGGTTTTTGTTACCATGCTTAGATGCCCTACATGTGCAGTTAAAAAATAAAAAATGGCATAGTTTAGGCAGCTGGGTTTTTGACAAATTTAACAAGGGAGTTTTACCAAGTCAAAAGTAAATTTTTTAATAATTTTGAAAGATATTTTATTGACGAAAGGCAAAAGGAAACTGTTTGAATTTGGTTTATGTAATAGTCTAGAACAACACGAAACATATACCAAATAATCGAATATTCCAGATAAAGTTGAATATTTTTATCCTATTTTTTTTAATAATATTGTTAGTATTCTTGAATGGGACAAATTTTGTTTCCTTGAATGGGACAACTATTTTATTGCATATTAATAGTAATAGTAATAGTTTATTTTATCACTTGAGCTGTAGTTTACAGATGTGAGCGTCAGTACAATAAATATAAGAAAAATAAATAAACAAAAACTATACATATAACACAAAATTTAAAAGTTAGTTTAAAATAATAAAGTAGGTTACTGGTAAATATCACTAAATCTATAAAGACATTTATTTATTAAAAATTTTTTAACGGTTTTAAAAAATACATTATTACTCTGGATTGACCGAATGTCTTCCGGTAAGTTATTATAAACAGTAACACAAGCATACAGTGGTGATTTTTTAAAAAGACTTGTTTTACGTTTTTCCATGCGAAGACATGAGTTTCGTGCAGTGTTGTAGTTATGCGTAGCCGCGACATGTGTAAAAAGTTCACTTCGATTACGTGTAAATTGAGCTGCGCTGTAAACATAAATGGATGGTACGGACAGGATTTTATGTTCAATGAACACAGGCTTACACGAATCTAATCTCTTTAAATTAAAAATTAATCTAATGATACGCTTTTGCAGAATAAATACTCTAAAAATATTTGTTGCGTTACCCCATGCTAGAATATTGTAGTTAAGTACAGAATAAACTAAAGCATAGTACACGTTTAACAAGCTGTCTCTATTCAATACAGTTTTTAACTGCCTAATGGCAAAAAATGCTTTATTTAGACGGGAGCAGACCATGTCCAAGTGCTGATTCCATGTCAGATGATCGTCTATAACAGTGCCAAGAAACTTTATTGTGTTACATAGAGAGATATTGCTAGAGTTTAACAGGTTTAAAAACTGATTGGTTGGTGATTTACGATTAGAAAAGTAAATGAATTCAGTTTTGTTATCATTTAATATTAGTAGATTATTAGAACACCACGATTTAAACTCTCTCAATACTCTAATTAATATCTCGTAAAGCTGTTCCTGTGTTTTGGCTGATATGATAATGGATGTGTCGTCTGCATACATGAGCAATAACCCTTCCTTTATAAATCTAGCTAGGTCACACACGTATAATAAAAAAATTAAAGGGCCTAAAATAGATCCCTGGGGGACACCAAATTCAATATTAAAGTCATTTGAAAATGCATTATTTATTCGCACCCTTAATTTTCTATCAGAAAGATAGTATTCGATAAATTTTAGGAAAGTCCCTCTAAATCCAAGGCAGTGTAACTTATCCAAAATAAACTTTTAACTATTTAATTCCTGTTCATCTCTTTTAAATAAGAAATCACATTAAAGGACAGAAATTGTCTAGTGTACTACCCATACAACAATTTGGAACATTTCCCAGCAAACATTGGTTCGTTGGCCAAACATTGGCGTGCCAATGTTTCCTACATTGGACCAATGTTGGCAAACCCACATTGGGTCTACATACTGAGGAGGCATCAGCCACCCTACGGCTGCATACTACGGGCCAATGTTGGCAAAATGCATTGGCCCTACATTGGCCGCCCGAAGGCCAACGAAAATTTTTTCAATTTTTAAGTTGGGAATTTATCATTGGATGCCCTTAGGTTGGCCAACGTACGTTGGTTCATAAGACTGCGGCCTTAGATTGGACAATACGATTTTACGATTGAAATTATCGTTGGCTTTAAATCGGCTTGCTGGCGGCCAATATATGACCAATGAAGTTTTGCCAACATTGGTCCGTCAATGCGGCCTTAGGGCTGCTGATTTCCCCTCAGTATGTAGGTCCAAAGTGGGTTTGCCAACGGGCGTCCAACGAACCAATGTTTGATGGGTTAGAACTCAAATCAAACTAATATTTGTTACTGATATAATAAAAAATGAATCGAAGTTTGGTAAAATTATTTAAAGTAAATTCTTTGTTAAAAAAAGAATGTAGCACTTTAACAGCTATATTTTTTGTTATGAAATGACATTATAGGTTTATTGTTATTAGTAATAGTGATAATAATAGATATTTTCATGATTTGTTATCTTGAATAGCAATTTTATTCGTGTCCCATTCAATAATACCGTGTTCTTGAATGGGACAAGTTATTTATTTTTTTAAATGCTTGTAGTTTTGGTAAAAATTAATATTATTTAGGTTTAACACTTGAACTGTGTTCTTTTGTTTACAAATATGATAACTAAAATAAAGTTAAGTTAAAAATAAAATTTTGGCAGCCATTTAAAAAAATTTCCCATTCATGGGTATCTCCCCCTATACCTACAGGGTGGCCCAAAAAAAACGGACGCTTTTTAAACCTTCATAACTTTTTTGCCTTTTAAGCCATCCTTACTTACTTTGAAATGAATATCTAAGATTCGGTTGATAATTTTATTTATTTAAATTATTATCAATTATGTTAGTAATAAACCTTTATCTAAAGGGGTTATTTTAAGGCCATGGGTATTAGAGCAAAATGTACAAAATGATAACTTTTCGTCTGCATTACGTTAAATGGTCTTTCTTCAATAGTTGTATGTGTTTACCTTTTAATTTAAAATTGTAATTTATTTTTTATAATTATTATTCCGAAAGGCTACAGATAGCGTTAAATGGAATTTTAGCTTGAAAAAATTGATTAAGTAGGCGGTTATCTAAAAGTGGATTTGACATGTCTCAAAAAATTGTATGTCAAATTGAAAATATCAAGAATTGCTATTGAAAAAACTAAGAAAAACGTAATAAAACTGCATTGTGGTGGATATATATTTTAAAGAAGATGAAGTACCTATATATTCTATGATTAAAAAATAGGGGATTAAATATATTTTAAGGTTTGATCATATCTTTATCATATGCTTTAATTTTAAGTATTTTTTAAAATATATATATATATATATCCCTAATTTCGTGCAAATACAGTTAAGGTTCAAAACCCAGTGCGTTATATTGACTCCGCCATTTTGAATTTTTATGTTATGGACATTGGTCTACATAAAAAATAAACAAAAGAAGACATTTGACAATTTTTTTCTAAAGATCGAAAGAAAAATAAAATTTTGGACCACCCTAGTGGCGCGGATTTTTTTGTTGAATTTTTTCGTTATTTTATTCGAAATCAGCGGTATCAAAAATAGCCGTATGCAAAAATTCAGAATTTTGTTAATTTTTTTTCCTGGCCCACTGTGCTTGGTCATAATAAGACTCCGTGGACTGTGCAGTAACTATGGACTATGAATCATAGTCGACTAGTCAGATGTCAAAGGCGTTTCCATTTGCGCACATCGACTGGTTTCGACTAAACCACTTTTTCGTGATCGGATAACCCGTCTCGTAATTCGTTGACTCGTAATCGGATGACCCCATCACATGCTTGTGTGTCAGGCTACCTCACTTTTCACTGAAAATTCTAAAAAACCTCAGATTTTGTGAAATATAAACGCTATTTTTCTTTGCATTTTAGAGTAAATAATGGACTTGAGCTTGGTACAGTTTCTAGAATCCACAGGTTGGTCAGCTGATGATTTATTAAAAAAATTACAAAAAATAAAATCAACTGAAAACCCCAGCAGTACTCCCGCTTCATCAATCGATCAAGAAGAGTGCATAGTAGACTCAACAACGTCTAAAATGGAAGATTTAATGGATGAAGAAAGTTTGGAAAAAGAAAAAGAAATAGTTACTGAAAAAGGAAATGTACCTAAAGTAAACATACCCAAAATAACGTCAACTTTGTTTAAAAAAATCAATCAAGATATTAAGAAAACCAAAGAAATTTGGGATAAGACTAAATCTGGCGCTGAAATCGTAATAGATAATGAAATGGATTACGAAGACGATGATTCTGATTTACCTCCAAGGACAGTATTATACAAGAAAGATCCTGTTATTTTCAGCGATCACCCGAAAACGTTAAACATAACAAAACAATCAAAACCAATAGTTTTACAAAACAAACCGTCGTCGGTTCCTCTGAAGACTAACAGAAGTCTTTTAAAAACTCCACTGATAATGATCTCAAAAACTGAGGATGAAGTAGGATCACCTCAAATTAATATAATTAATAAAGAAATACGATCTGCGTTTGAAGCACAGAATATTAGTTTAATTGAAAATATTGATTTAGAAAAAAATGAAAATGATACTTTAAGTGAAGATTCATCTGAGACGTCAGAAGAATCGATGGAATTTAATAAAATTCCATTTCGACAAATAAGTAAACCAACAATTCTCAAACGTGCAAAGCTTAAAACTAAAGAACCTGTAAAACACCCAAACGAAACAGGAAAGTCAATAAAAGAATTAAAAACCACATTACTTAACAATGTGCCCAAGTGCTCTACAGTTGAAACCATAAGTATAGAAGACTATAAACAGGTACAATCCCAACTCAAAAAAAGTAAAATTGCATCACAAAATGCGAGTGATTCAAAAATTTTTGACTCGTCATCAAATGTCATCAATGTTGAAGAATACCCAATGTTTTCCCCCGATTCTTCAAATTGTAGTGGTAATAGTAAAATTTTTAATGCTACAGATATTATTCAGTCTATAAGTGTTATAGACTATAAGGAATCAATGTTTAAAGAGAACCAAACTGCAACGAACACTATACCAAAATTATTTAATTCTTCATCTAGCATGATAAATATTGAAGAATACCCAAATAGTCATGATAAACCAACAAACGTCGCTAAAATCTTTCATTGGCTTTCAAATAACGAAACTATAAACGTGGAGGATTATAAAAAAGTAATGAACAATAAGAAAGAAATGTCATCTTGCTCGAATCAGCCTGAAAAAATATTCAATATGACAGGATCTAACTGCCCTTTGGGCGAAGAATTGCTTTGTATTAACGAGAAAGGCAACGCAATCGAGAATGATGAAATTTGTAGGATTGTACCCATAATTACAAAGGATAATATAGAAAATAAGGAAGAAAGCATGGAAGCTATGAACGAAGAAGAAAAAATGGAACAAAATGAGTCCGATGATGATTGTATTGAAATTATAGAAGACGACGACGAAGACTTGGAACCTTTGCAGGTGGAATATAGCAAGGAGGATTTAGAAGGACTTATTGAAGAAATAAGTGATGATGAAGATGAAGTAAAATTTGTTGACGAATATTCTACAAATGACTGTGAAAATAATGAAAATTCTCTTAAAGATATTAGTAAAGGCAGTTCTGAAAACGAACATAAGAATAGCCAGGATATAATTATGACTGATAATAATGATGCAGATTATTTAATAGATAATAGAGAGGAAGAAGAAACAACAGAATTAAAACAGGTAGATTTAAAACCAGAAGAAAGCGAAAATGAAGAGGAAGAAATTAACGAACATACTGGCAAATCAGTGGATGATATAAGAAATAATTTAAAATTGCAACTACTTAACTTGAGGACTAGAAAAAAAAGTTTCATACAAGAAGTTACAACTAAGGTCCTAGAACCTGCTACCGAAGTCAGTAAGATTACTGAAGAAAAAGGGAAAGATGAAAAAGTTTTAGCTCAAACGCATGAATTTTGCTTTATTGCCAGTGTTCAAGGTGGTGTAGAAATAATTGAAGAAAATGAGACACCCATACCAGATGAAAAAAATGTTACTGCTAACCAACCAAAAGTTAAACCTACTTCAAGTTCTAGTAGCTCAGACTCCAGTGAAGATAAACCCAGCGTTTTTGAGGAAATTAGAAAAATTATTGGACGTAAAAACAAAAGAAAACAAACATTTTTCCCTAGTTCCAAAAAATCTATGCAAGCAAATAAAATAATTAAATTAGATGTGCCCAAGACAAAACCACCCGTAAAGAGTTTAGGTTTGGATCCGTCTTCATTAGTTACTAAAGAAGGTACGACCACATTAAATCCGTTTGTTAGTAACGAGTTGGATCAGTTTTTGACAGCAGACTCGGAGCTAAATATAAGTTACCATGTACCTAAATCGGGTGCGGAGGAAGGTCTTAAAAAAACTATAAGGGCTAAAACACCTGATATATTCGATAAATTATATGAACAGGAAAAAAGAGAGATAAAAGACGAAGTTAAAAAGGAAGAATCGTCTAAAAAAATAAAAGCTAAAACCTTAGCAGAAAAACGGAAGTTACTTGAAAAACAACAAGGGTATGCTTTCAAAAAACCGGAAATTAAAAAAGATACAATAAAAAAAACTGATTTCGTAAAAAAACCGGAAACTATAAGCGTAGCACCAAAAGATGATGAAAATGACAATGGCGATGATTTACTTATGCCTTTATTAACAAAAAGAAAAACCAAACCTGTCAAATATAAAGACTATTTAGACATAGATGAACCCCCACCTAAATTAAAAAAAATATCTTCAAGGGCCAACTACGTAAAATACTGCAACCAGAAAATTTTTGTTACTAGTACATCTTTAAAAACTTGTGTTGGAGTTATTAAACCTGACATAACCAGAATAAGGCCGAAATATAAAGAATTTATTAGCAAAACATCGCCAGTATGTAATGTGAGTCGGGAATCTCCAGTAACGTCACCAGTATCCAATAAATTGTCCTTACTTAAATGTTCAAATAAAGACCCAACGGCAATTAATTATAAGCCTGGACCCTTGTGTAAAAAAGAAAAACTTCTTATTGACGGTAAGTACAACTATGAGACTGATATTTTAAAAATACCAAAAGTAACAATGGAAATTATGCCAGAATTTCGAAAGCCTATTGATCCAAACATTATTCACCTTTTACCTCAGTTTGATGGCCAAATAGGAGATTTTCAATTGGAATTTGCGTTGACAGCTCTTAAACCAATCAGGAAGGAAATTAACATATTTGGTATTGAACTACCTTTTCAGCATAAACAAGACAGAGTTCTTATAACAAGGCCAAAACGATTCGAAAAACCAATTGAATTTTCTGAAACTGAAAAACCTGACCAGGAAATAGTTTCTGACGTTATAAACAAATTATTAAACTATGTCGAAACTAAATTTGTAGAAGATAGTCTACTAAAATACGATGACACTTGTAAATCAGATCCTGACATTCTTCTGGACAAATCTCCTCGTAAAAGACCACCCGTAAAAAAAGACAGAATAACTATGGAACTATCACGACTAAGCTGTAAGGTTGTTAGTGTTGACTTGGAAGAAGAAGAACGTGACCAGATTTGCAATAAATCCACATGTGCAATGGGGTGTGTCTGTAAGAGTTTAAACTGTGATGTTATTGTTCCAACACATTGTGGCAAAGTTAAATGTATGTTTAAATGTAACTGTCCGAAGTTTAGACATAATAATAGTGATAGTACTTTCTCCAAAATTTTGACGGATGATGCTATGTCCAGGATAAACGAAAATGCTAAGAAATATCTGGCCAAAGAAGAAAAGGAATTTACGCAGACTATTATACACACTACTAATTCTGTACTTATGTTGGGTAAGTTAAAGGTTTAAAGACTATTTATGTTAGTTTCTTGTGGACGAATAAATCTAATTTTATTATTTATTATTATTAAATGAAATGTAAACTAATGTTTATTACTTTCAGGTGGCGAAAAACCTCGTCGGGCAACAAAGGCTCCCAAGAAATTTGATGATTTTATTGTAATACCTAAGGACGAAAAAGATATTATTGATGATCCAGAATCAACTAATACACATATAGTATCGGACGAAGGATACCCAAAAATACTTAGTCATATAGCAATAAAATCTGAATGTTATTTAGAATTAAATAAGTTAAAATTGGACAAAATAGTACCATACTGTTTAGTTCATAACAACCATAGTTGTTACTGCGATGGCAATGATTTAATAAAACCAGTTACAAGTCTGTATACTTATCCTAGGTATACGGGAGCTAGCAGATTTATTTCAGGCACAAAATATGTGAAAAGAAATAAATCAAAAAGTTATGTACCTAAAAAGATTCTTGTACCAACACACTTTATGAACAATTCCCCTACGATAGACTTCTATACGGATGGTCATGAGAAACCAGAAATAACCGACTCTGAGGCATTGAAACAATATATTAGTGTAAGTGAACTTGAAATTTCTGAACAAGTAGTAAAACCTGAAATGAGTTCTAAAATGAAACACGTGGAAAAGGCTATGCAAAGACGTAAAAAGAAATCTGTAAACATTAGTGATATAGAACATGTCAAAAATGGAGAAATAACGGACACAAGACACATGCATATGTCCATTAAAATGGATGCAAGTGGATTTTCTAGATTGTTACCGTGGACTTCATTAATAAAGAAATTTAACTCGAACCAAATTAAAATTTGGTCCATGATAGATCAGCCTTTTAGATTGTTAATAAATACAGCTGATAAATTACCTCCTAAAAATTATGTTGACATAAGAACTTCAAGTAGTAGATCTGAAGTTATAAATTGGATTATAAATAATAACCTACCTAAAGATTATGATGAAAATACGTTATATTTTATTTTGAGGGAAACAAAGGATCATTTTGAAGTTTGCGGTGTGTGTACTAGGCGAAAAAAACTGTTTGATGATAATAATCAGCCTAGCCTTCTTAAAAAAACTGATTCCGAAGTTGTATCTCTAGATAGCTCTGATTCTGATAGTACATCAGTTTCGTTTAATAACCAGTTAGAATTCAACCAAAGTTTAAATGTGTATGATCTTTTTCCCCACAGAAATAAGGAAAACGTGACGGATACGATGTTTCTTTCTAAGCATCAATTTAGTTTCCAATCTTTTGAGCACATAGATGAAGAGCGTACAGACGTTAGCGCTTTTCTGCCCGACATTACTTTGATTTGCAAGTGGCGGATGATATATCTTAAATCCGATTTCACGTTTTTGAATTTTAGCAATAATTTTTCGATCAGATACATGAACCTGGCTAATATCGCAACACGTGCGTTTAACTCAAAAACTTCATTAGTATTACAAAGTCCATCGTTGTCATCTGGTTTCAATCATAGATGGTTCGGACTGTATTTTAGTAAAAATTTACGTAATAGGTTTTTCGTAGGACCCTATTTCTTGAATGAAGGTCACAATTTTGAAACGTTACGTTTTGTTAATAAGTCATTAATTGATTCGGGCATGTATAATTTAATGCATGGCATTCCGAACGAGCCAAACTCGTTTTGGTTAAGACAGACGGCTAATGGTAGACCGAGATATTTGTCCGGGAATCGAATAATAATTTCTCAGAAAAATTCTCCTACTGTGCCATGTGCAAAAAAGACTGCGTTTATACGATTAACCAAAGAAGATTTAGAACAAAAATCAGCCGAAATAGTACCGATTGTACCTGAAAAATCGTATTTAACTTATTTGGATGAATCCAGCTTGGTTATAATCGATAGTGAAGCGAAATTACCTGAACAATTTAATAGATATATTATTACAAATATTCCCGGTTTTGGGTATATTGGCGCAACACAACACGAGGATTCACAAATGCTTGATGTTTCTTGGCCATTTGAAAATAAACTAATTAGATTTCAGCATTCACTTCATGCGAAGGAGTTTCTATTACAGTAAGTACCCTAAAGTTCAGTCCATTATCCCTAAGAAAACACTATAAGCCTTGGTATGGATACTATTAAATGCGTTTCTAAAGTCGTTAAATAGAGCTGATAATTATACTTTTTCTTTTTTAGTCGTTTTAAAACATTGCTGCAACTGTTTCCTGTATCTTTTGATTTAAAGTTGTGTATACTGAAGGAACTGGATACGAAAAAGTTTTCACCAATTGATGTCTCCCATCTAAATGGACACTTTGTAAGTAGATACCTTCA
The DNA here is from genome assembly GCA_958510825.1 of Brachypterus glaber. Classification (NCBI taxonomy): domain Eukaryota; kingdom Metazoa; phylum Arthropoda; class Insecta; order Coleoptera; family Kateretidae; genus Brachypterus; species Brachypterus glaber. The sequence continues at coordinate 30,096,426 of OY294050.1, forward strand.
TTGTATTATATTTACCAGGCTGTGGTTTCCTAGTTCCCGAGGGCACGTAGTTTCGGAATCAGGTAAAAAGAACCATAATATGGTCCTTTTTCCTGGTTCCGAAATTACATATTATGTATCTTGTTTCCATATTTGACATTCCCACAATTGACATTTTCCAATCGTATCAATAAATTAATTAAAATTATTTTAGATATGTGGAGCCTTTGGAATACTAAATGTGAAAACGTTAACGCAAGAAGTTGCAATGCAAAAATTGGGAATATCACGTGACGAAGTCATAGAAACGTTGGCACTTAAGGCAAGATTGATTGCCAAACAACGTGTACAGTGTTTTGCTAAACAAGCCCAGCTGTTTGAAACTGATGAAGAATTAAACCAGGCTGACTTGGCCACAATAATCTCTAAGGTGAGACGGTTTAATTGATATAATAGTATAGAGGCAATTTGTTCTAAGAAGCGTTATCTCTTATCAAACATATATACGGATGTCTTAAAGACTATTGGTTAACAACGGAATATCCTATGTGATCATGGCGCATTCTTACAACAATTCGACTCTAGTAACCAAACACTTTTTGTCTCGATGATAATAAAACGAACTTTATTGATCCCAAAAAAATATGTTTAAACCGGGACAGCTTCTAATAACACAATGTAAAAAATACATATTTAAATTATTTAATTGATTTAGATAAATTGAACTGAAGTAACTTTATTTACTAATATTTCCTATGGCAAAAAGTAATTCTAATGAATAAGAATAGCTTTATATATATTTTTGTTTACAATCTAGGTGCTGAAATATTTAGAAGAAAATCCAAACAATTAAAGATAATTGGGCAGACTACGATTCGACTGTTTTTAAACTGCACGTGAATGTATGTTTGGAGTGTAAACTTGTGAATTAAATGAATTTAGTCATATAACTGAAATTTTATAGCGTCGAATCTACAAAAAACTAGTGTGCATAAAATTTTAAAAACCAATACCTAACTTAGACACTAAAAATCTAGCCGTAAGCAGATAGTTCAAATTATTATATTAGAAATCACTAGCAAAAGATTTTTTAGGGAGCCCAACTGGTTAAAGAGTTGCAGTTGAAAGAAATAAGTCTCCAGCAGGAGAAACGTACACTAACAACAATTAAAGACCAACTAAAGACTGAACTTATTGGTGCAATAGGAAATTTGAGCCACGAGGAACAAGTTGAACAGTATGAAGCACTGTTAAACATTGATACTTGCAAAATTTCCAAGAATACTATCGAGATTCAGGATTCCGACGAAGAAAGTGCGAAGATAGTCGAGGTTAGTAGCTGACCATAAGTTTTGAACATTTATTAAGAATGTAATTTATTTTGCAATAATTTTTAATTATATTAAAGCACGTGGATAAAGCACGTGGAAATGGCACGAAACCGTGGGTTTTTGGTGAAATTAGCTGATATTACATTGTTTTTTAGATGTTCAAAAATTTAACGCATGTTAATAGATTCATTTATTTAGTATTATAAATATTCAAAATTATATTTTTAACTGTAAAAATAAATTCTTTAGATTTATAGACCATTAGTAAAAGAATCGGAATATGCTGTTTTTTTATGAATATTTTTGTTTTATTTTATAAAGTTTAAATTATTTATTGTGATGTTATAATTTATAATTTTTGTAGTTAAAAACTATAAAATAAAAACAGTTCTATTCTTTTATGAAATGATATAAATAATTTTTTTGTATATATGTAAATAATATATATTATATTTAATTTATTATTTGAAATGGTCTTTTATTTTAAATAAATCATTATTTTATTTAGATTTTTGGGGTATCGAGTTATGTAGAATAGATACCCCAAAAATCAAAATAAAACAAATCAAACGAAAAAAAAAAACATAATTTCTGCAAGATTCTGTTGATTAAATTAATTGTGTTATGCAATAATATGTTAACTTACATTGAGAGATGAAAGTAAGTAGTTACATTTTTCCCTTAATATCTTTCAAACGTTGTGTCTAAAATACTTAAATTTAAATTTGCTTTACTTGTTCATGTATCACATGTACAAAAATTTAAATCTAATTCAATTAGTTTAAAAGATAGGTAAATTACACAGCCCCACAGAAAAAAAAACAGAGCAGCGAACCAGACCCATGTATCCCTATGTATTTTCGGTCGCTGAATCCGAATCCAAGGTAAAAAAAAATCGTACACCCCCAAAATCATTAGCTAGGGTCTTAAAAAACCCTAAAATGAGGTAAACCCGTCCCTGTCATATTATGACAATAAATAGGTATAAAAAATAGCACCGAGTCCCGTAAGGGGCTCAGACTACCCTAAGTTAGGGTAAAATCGCCCAAAAATGGGTTTAAACCACCCCTTAGATGAAAATACGATAAATAAAAACTTTTTTACGACTTCTAAAACTCGAACCTGGTTTTACCACCAGGTACGGTTTTACCCTATTTTAGGGTTTTTTTGCCCTACCTAATCATTTTGGTAGTGTACGATTTTTTTTGACCTCGGATTCGGATCAGCGACCGAAAATACATGGGTCTGGTTCGCTGGTCTGAACTTTAGTTTTTTTTGTGGAGCTGTGTTATTCAGAAACCTACTGTCATTTCACAGTGTGGGTTAACTTATTATTGCAAAACACTGTTCAAATATCTAGCTTTGTGTTTTAACCGAAAAATATGGTGAAGACTTCAATGTGAGACAATAGCTAATTTTAATAAAGATCTCTTTCTCTCCCGCATGTTAGTACGAAATGTGGCACTTTACTCCCGCATTTAAGGTAGCAAAATAGTAGTTTTTATGAAGGTGTTTGGAAAAAATATTGTCGTTTTAGGTAGTTTTCTTCTTCCATGTATGTTTTTTTTTCTATATTTTCCTTCCGCTCCATTGTATCCACGTATCCATACATGGATATTGGTATATAGGATAAAGGCGCGTTGGGTTTTAGTGGTATTAAACTTGGTACTTCTATTTAAGGCTTTGTAGGAGCCCGAATATCCCTTTGCGGCCATATACCTTTATTTATTAATCCTATAAAGTTTTGATAAACTTAATAATATCCAGGTATGGATGTTTTGGTATAGACACATATATCCAAGGGTGGATATACTGGTAAATATTCTAAATTGTTAACAAATTAAATTGTTTACATTACATATTTGGGGTAAATATATAAATATTACTTTTATTCTAGAGTATATCTTTCTCATATTAATATTAAATGGTCTGGAGCGAAAGGGTTTAAAGTTAAGATTCCAGGTTTTATGATTTTTATTTGCAAAAACTTGATTTCCTCGAAATAACATTTTTCTGTCTGTTGATGTCCCGAATGATATGATAATGATTTTATGAACTCTATAAATCTAAAACTCTTAAACTAAATACTTCGATCGTAATTTATTCTGGGATTATTTTTGGTAAAAATTGGGCTGTGTCCAAAGGGAGTAAATATAATTTTTTGAGATATATCTAAGAATATAATGGGTTTTGGAATATCGAAAAGTGAGCCAAGGCAAAAATAAATAAATATATAAGCTTGTTATTAGTATAATACAGGGTGATTTATTAGCCCGTTTACAAACTTTGGCAACGAAAAGTAAATATAATTTCATGATGAACTTCATTTAAACATAGGTCCCATGTTTCTTCGTTCAGAAGCGTTTTTAAAATTTTTAAGTTGAAAAAACGTAGTAGCCATGATTTAGCAAAATAAATTTAGTAACTATTATTTTAAACAATCACCTGTCAAAAATCGTTTGTTGATGTCATGGTCATTGACATTAAATGTCTAAATTTTAGATAAATTTCGTGCTATACGTCTGATCCTATTTACTGGTTTTTCAGTTACAGCATTTATAACTTGACAGGATATTAATTAACCCTGTATATCGATAGCAAGCTTATTTATTTATTTTTGCCTTGGGTCACTTCAGTATTCCAAGACCCATATCCTTAGATAACCAAGTAGATACCCATACCCTTATTCGCCTTATGTAATGATATAAATCTATTTGTTGATCGATTCTTATATCTTAGTTTTATAATAACTCACGGCATTCCTGAAGGATTAATGGGATGAAGTAGCTTTACAAAAAAATCTGATAATGGATCATGGTAGCAGAAGGTCTACACATTACAGAACGATTTACAGCTAAATCCAGAAAACTTGTTTTTGGTAAATAATGGTAAATAATCTTCTGCAGAATAATTCTGACAATAAATTACATATTTTGTTGAACGATTCCGATAGTATTTTTTACCTGATTCCGAATATCTTTAAAGTAAATCGCTATATTTTTCCGTTTTCGAGAAGAATTCTCTTGAAAATATTTTTTTCCGTTTTTCAAGTGCTTGTAGAAAAATTATCATAGTACCTGAAAGCTTTAATCCAGGCTTACATTAGAGCGGGGTTCTTACTCTTTAAAATCGTACAAGAAAACCATAACACAATGTTTAGTGGTAAATTTGAAAACAGTTTTAAAATACCGCTGATAACACATTTTATGCAAACTATATTTTTCTTTGTTACATAGTGTAATTACGTCAGCAGCGAATTTTACCCCTAAAAATCTCAAATACAGAACGTCTGTGATACTACAATAATTCGCAATTAGTGTCAAAAATGAAAGTTATACAAAAACCGAGCAAACTCGGCAAAAACACTATGTAGCATAGACAAATGTAGTTTGCATAAACGTGGTTTCAGAGGTATTTTAAAACTGTTATCAAATTCACCACTACACATTGTGTTAGGTTTTTCTTGTACGATTTTAAAGAGTGAAAACCCCGCTGTAATTGAAGCCTGGATAAAAGCTAACAGGTACCAGGATAATTTTTCTACAAGCACTTGAAAAACGGAAAAAAATATTTTCAAGAGCATTTTTCTTGAAAAAGGAAAAATATATCAATTTACTTTAAACATATTCGGAATCAGGTAAAAAAATACTATCGGAATCGTTCAACAAAATATGCAATTTATTGTCAGAATTATTTTGCAGAAGATTATTTACCATTATTTACCAAAAACAGGTTTTATGGATTTAGCTGTAAATCCTTCTGTAATGTGTAGATCTTCTGCTACCATGATCCATAATCAGATTTTTCTGTAGAGCTACTTCATCTCCTTAATCCTTTAGGAATGCCGTGAACTGGTACTCTACTACATGTATCACTTTATATGACATTATTATTTATTTAAATGCATTATGTATGTTTGTTATCTGTATTACAGGCTCAAGTCGCACGCATCCAAACCACACAGCCTAAATGTGGCAGCCTAATGTCGCTCTTAAAACCAAAAGAAGACATCCCTGGGCCTGTAATCGATATAAACAGCCTATCAAAAGAATTATTCGATAAAATACAAGCCGCCGAAAAGGGTGAAGCGTCTAATAAAATTAACTTTCAAAAAACTACTAAATTTAAGTGTATTCAGAATGGTAAAGGTGAGTTATTTTTGATAAACGAAACGGGTAACAACGCTACAAGAATCGTTATACAAAATAAAGAAAATGAGCATGTACCTAAGAAGGGAGAACTAATATCGATCAGTGATATGGCGAAGAATGCGAAAAACATTGTTCTACAAGATAGTGAAGTTAAATTAGCTATTTAGAATTTGTTATCTATTTTATTTATTATTATATTGCGAAATACAAAGGTTTAAAGGTATTTTTTCACCACCAGCCTAAAACCACATTTTTATTACTGTTCTTTTCATTGGTAGAAATATTATTTCTCTACCTATGACGTCAGAGGTTCTAAAAATAATGAAATTGCACCATGGTTAATAATGAATTTTTATTCAGCTGTTTTGGCATCTGACGTTTCACTTAATTATTAAATCACATTGATATTTACAAGTGTCATTAGGCATCAAATTTATTTATTGCATGATAAATTAAAAAATATTAACTAAATTAGTACCTATAAAACATTTTTTACAAAAAAACACTTCGAAAAGTGAAAATCAATGGTCCATCATATTCAACCATAGATTATACAACCCATATATTACCGTAAGGATCATATATTACTAGAAGTACAACCCCATATATTAATTTTTGAGGCAATAGATTCTTCCTCACAGTTTTCGCATGTCCCCTTATTTCTGAGGGAGTAGCAGAATCATCACTTTGCATTTCACTTTCCATTTTTATATATTTTATCACACTTAACACGGAAACACTTTCTAACTTAATAGTTTCAGCAGATCACCAGAAAATTTCTGCCAGAAATGTCAAGTTATTCATTTGTTTTTTTAATGGCCGCAAACGGCAAGCCTGATATTTTAAATTTATAAGCTTTTTCATTAAATTTTAGAAAAATAAATAAAAAAATAGCTAATTAAATGTACTGGTAGTGAAAAAAATACTATATTTTCCACGTGAGTGAAGATTTAACATTTTAGACCGCGTCTTGCGGGCTTCGCGCTAGCGCGCTCATCCCGCAATTTGACGCAAGTCAAAAATTTTAAACTTCTCTCACTTGGTAAATAATATACTATATCAATTTTTAAAGAGACATTCTTAAAACTATGCGTACAAAAATTTAAGCAATTGATTGATTATGTGTCATTTAATGCTGTTCAGAGGTAAGATAAAAATGATGCTGTTTTGATAATTTTTAAGAAACATAATAAAACTGTTTTTTTTTTGTTTACTGGAAACCACAGAATTATTTTGAACCGACTTCCCAAAAAGAGTTCTAAATTCGAAGTCGAAGATATATATTATATACATGTATATGTGTCCCAACCCTATTTACCCCATGATTTTCTCGAAAACTTAAAGAGATAATCAAATTCTGCGAAATCCGTCTCAAATAAGACAACTTAAACTATCTTTTAGTATATATTTGATACTTTCAGCTCTTAAAATGTGGGCAGAGGGCATAGGGGACATTTTTTCATGGAAAGGGGGTCGTGTTACATCATTTTAAAGCTTATTAAATTCTCCATTTAACTATATATTTTTTATTTTTTAAAACTTTTTTTTGGGTTTAAAATAGGGTTGAAAATGGATATTTTTGTCAAAATTACTCTAAAAAAAATCAAACAATTTTTTAAAAGTTACTAATTTCATGATGAAAAAAAAGTAAATTATACTTTTAAACTAATTTTAGTCGACATAAATAAAAATTTACAAAAAAAACTCGCATTTTTTAGCACAACAAATTAAAGAATCAAAACCTTAAAAAAATTGTTTAAAAAATTTAAAAATATACAGTCCAATAGAGAATTGTATTTGCTTGAAAATGATATATCACACGACCCCCCTTTCCATTTAAAAACATCCCCCCAAGCCCCTCTGCCCACGTTTTAAGAGCTGAAAGTATCAAATATATGCTAAAAGATCTTAAATTAGACAACTGTTTTCGCAGAACTTAATTATCTCTTTTACTTCTCGAGAAGAGCGCTGGGTAAATAGAGTTGGGACACCTGGTAATATTATTATTATTATTATGTATAATATAATAATATATGTATAATATATTATATTACAATGAAGTCATCTTTTGTTTAACTTTATTATAAACCTTTTTTTTTGTAAATTTAAGTAAAAAATAGAATTTTGTTTTATTCGGAGAAAAAGTGAAAGCATTATTATTATTATTATTATTATTATTATTATTCCAAAAAAGAAGGTTATGAATTTGACGTGTAACTTTTTAATTTTTTACTTTTTAGAGACAGTTAATCTTTTTGTTAATAAAAAAAAAATACATTTGCAACGACAGTTTACATATTAAAATAGCGGGATCGTCCAAATGTTCAATATTTATTGGAAAAACTTTAGTGTCTAGGAGTTAAAGTAAAAAACCCATGATTTTGGCGTTTAAAGAAAAAACTGCTCATTTTGAATTTTCTTAAAAAATTAAATAAATTGTTTCATTAGCCCTTCATTTGGCCTTTGCCTCAGATGTTCATTTTTTCCCTTTTTGTAAAAATCTTGTTTCTTTTTTCTGTAAGTACACAATTTTACAAACGCTCACTATTGTCAACTATAATAATAATAATAATAATAATTGAATATTAAACCAATTAAATTTAAATGGCTTTGTCTGAATTAGGTGGGCATATTATTATTATTATTATTCCTATCAAGATTTAATGTTGTAAGTCCTAACACGCCACCTAACGAAATTTTCATTCAATGCGTTTTAATTTCTAGCATATTGAATTGTTACTTTAAAGTACCAACTTTTTGTAAATCATGTGTCAAGCGTTTTTGAGCTAGTGCATAACAATTACATTTTTTTTACAATCTACAGATCTAAAATAAAAACTTTAATTCCTATTTCTAGTACAGTCCCTATATGAAACCTATCTGCCGCATTGGAATAACTGTATTCTATTAAACCCCCCAAAATAAATGAGGGCACGGTGCTTTTTTGGGGGTATTTTTTGGTTTTATTTTGAAACTGAAATTCCTTTACCATTCGATAGTACCGTCCATTTATATGATTTTCAGCGAAAATTTAAAAAATCTACCGAGCGCTTCGTTTTTTTATTAAAAGAGTAATCCAAGCCGTGAAGATATGTAATGCTACGCATTCCATTATATGCACATTAAAGCACCGTGCGCTGCTGAAAATCATATAAATGGACGGTACTATCGAATGGTAAAGGAATTTCAAACAAACAAAAAATACCCCCAAAAAAGCAACGTGGAGGGGGTTAGAAGCCAAGGGTGTGAGAGTGACATTTTTAACGAAATTGAGTTGGGCACAGTAGAACTTCGCTTCTCACTGCTTAAAAAAATCATAGGATTCTTTTTTTTTTTTTTTTTTTCAGTTTTTTTTTTCTATTTTTGTCTAGATTAAAAAAAATATCTTTCTATGCACAAAAGAACGCTTGTTAACTCTTACCTGATATACTTTAAAGTTATGTTATAATAATTATGTGTTATATATTGTAATAATTATATAATTTTTATTAAGTATATATACTATGTATGTATACATAGGTAAATTACATGAATTTTTATTTTTTTGAAAGACTTTTATAAATTTCAAATAAGTTATATGTATACATATTTGTAAATAACTTAAGTTAAATAATAAAATAATTAATAGTTAATTAAATTTACAAAACTATAGTTTTGTAAATTGTTGTAAATCCAAGATAATTTGATTATACCATAAATAACACCGGCACACAAAAAAAATTAAGTAGAATGTGCATTTGACCGGACCTACCTACGGGTACGTATTTTGGTCCGCTGAATCCGAATTCGAGGTCAGTTTGACCCCTACACCCTCGAAATTTCGAGAAAACTTCGAAAAACCGTAAAAATGATGAAAATCGGCAGTTTTAATGATAAAAAAATTTTTTGGAACTAAACTAAGCGTGATTTTCATGTATTTCGATCCGCGGAATATGAATCGAAACTTTATTGAGACCACGAGCCGTTTTAAATGTAAAAAAGGAAATTGGAGTGTTTGGACTTGATGGCAGATTTTTGTTGGATGTTAAAAAGAAGTACCCGAAGAAAATCGTAAACGAAAGAGGAATCCACTACGAAGATCATTTGAGGATAAAAGAGTGCGATACAAACGAAGGAAAGTTTAGGATTCGTAAAAATCATTTCTTTCTATCTTTTTATGTCTTGTGTTTTTCATAGATTTCAAGTTATTTGATATATCTACGTTATAGAGTATTTATTTTAGGCATTAAATCATGTTCAATCAATTTTTTTCTGTTATGAATGGTCATTTTTACAATTTTTTCGAATTTTTCCAGCTTTAGAGGGTGATTCGACTAAAAAAATTAAGATGCGAATTGAAGACATCAAAAGATATAAAATTTTATCTGAATTGGACCAGAAGAAGTTTTTTTATCATGAAAACTATATTTTTTCGGAATTTTCGAGAGTTTTGTGTGATTTTTTCACATTTAAAATGGCTCGTGGTCTCAATAAAGTTTCGATTCATATTCAGCGGATCGAAATACATGAAAATTACGCTTAGTTTAGTTCCAAAACATTTTTTTATCATTAAAACTGCCAATTTTCATCCTTTTTACGGTTTTTTGAAGTTTTCTCGAAATTTCGAGGGTGTATGGTAAAACTGACCTCGAATTCGGATTCAGCGGACCAAAATACGTACCCGTAGGTAGGTCCGGTCAAATGCACATTCTACTTAATTTTTTTTGTGTGCCGGTGTAATTACTATAAGTATCTTTTTAACGTTTATTTTTTAATATATTTTTTGTGATATAGATTATTTTCTGAATTAATAATAAACTGTATATAAATATTTAATTGAATTTCATCAAATCTCCTAATAACCAAGGTTAAGAAATTTAAAACAATATAGAAGTCAGTGGACCAGTCTTCTACTTCAGTCTTTGGTTCATGAAATTTTTTATTAAAATGAATAATTTTTGGTAAAACTCTAAACCGACAAATATACTATGATCCGTTAATACGTGATAGTGACTCATATCAAAAGTAAGGACCGCGCGGGGAACGAAACGTAAAGAGGGTAGATCAAGTATAGGCGTTGCGGTGAAGGAACTGTAAAGCAGGAGGGCGCTTAAAGCATGAGTCACTATCACGTACTATTTCCGCTTCGCGTCGTCCGTAAATTCTACAGACTAGTAAAAAAAGCTTCACTTTACCTTTTTTTAAACGGTTAATTTTTACAGACCCGTGATTAATAGGCCTATTAATCACGGCCGTGGATAATAGTATAATATTCAATGAGCGTATAATAATTGCTATTAATCAATGATGGTGAATTTTGGGACACGAGCCGAAAGGCGAGTGACCTAATCATCCGAATGATTAATAGCTATTATACGCGAATAGAATTCTATACTTTATGCACTGTCGTTTTAAATTGTAAACGGTGTATTTTTACAGACCCGTGATTAATAAGCCTATTAATCACGGCCGTTGATAAAATACTTTTTCTGGGCCGAGGGAGCTTGGCAACCATAATCGAGCTAAAAACAGTTTTTATCCGCCTATCGAAAATATCTAATAAAACCGAATAAAAAGAATATAGTCGGATTTTATTAGGAAGCTTTTATTAGGTTATAGTCCGTTAGTGAAACACTTGATTTTAAATATCCGACTTAAACCGAATTAAAAAAATATATTAGGATTTTGTCGTTCCTCGCTTTATTAGAACCAAGTCAGAATCTTTAAATATTATTTTAGTTGTATTCTATTAGGAAGGTTTTATTAGGTTGTAGTCGGTTTTGATTTGGAAAATCCGACTTAAACGGGATAAAAAAAATTATTAGGATTTTGTCGTTCCTCGCTTTATTTATAATTATGTCATTAAACAATATTTACAAATATCAAGTAAACTCCTTTATACATCAGGCAATTATAAAAACACGTCATTCACATATTAACTTTACAATACGAAATATTAATACTAGAAATAGGGGAAAAATAGAATTGCCTCGGTGAAGATCCCGATATAGCATGGAATCAGTTCTCTATAAGGGCGTAAAGGGTTACAACCTCCAAAAAAGCACCGTGGCCTAGGTCCATTGAAATCAAAAACAAATCAAAAAGCTGATTGTTCAACAAAAAAAATCCAAAAAAATGTTTTCGAAAAATTTCCTTTTTTTCGTAAAACGAAAAAAAAAATAAAAAAATGTTAATTATTTTCAAAAAAGTTCCCTTTTTCGTATAACGAAAAATAAATTGAAAAAAAATTACTCCATTTTACCCCACCCCGATTTTTACCAAAAACAATCCCAGCCTGGAACTTTGGATAATCAACCCACAGTACAAATTTGAAGTATTTAGCTCGAAGCGTTCTAAGTTATCCTGGTCATAAATTTCCCGGACAGACAGAATTTTTTTTTTGCCTTTGAAAAAGTAATAAGCTTTTTTATTAAAAACTGTTACGAATTAATTCTAATAAAATGTGCAAAAAAAACTAATAAATTAAAATAAAAGCTTATCCAACTTAAAACGGCTAAAATTCTTACGATATTAGGATCCTACTACAAACTAATAATAAATAATTAATGTTTTTAATTGTGAGTTAAAAAACAGAAAGTTCCGACTTAAAACCACTAAAATATGCAAAAAAATCCTATTAAATTAAAATAAAAGCTTATCCGACTTAAAACGACTAAAATTTCTCCGCGATTAGGAATCCTACTACAAACTAATAAAAATTATTTGATGTTTTTAATTGTAAGTTGAAAAACAGAAAGTTCCTAATTAATCCAACTTTTTCGTTTGGACTTTTAGTCGGTTTTAAACCATGTTAATAGAATCTAATAAAGCTTTGCTATTTTAACCAAACTTGTTTCTTGGGCTTTATAGGAGAAATCCTCGAGGCAGATCTGCCCTTCTCAATTTATAATAATAAAACCGACTAAAATTTTTATTAGACTTTATTAGGACCTATTAAAAATTTTCGATAGGGCGTGTAAGTATCATGCACTATTTTTTATTTGATTGTAATATAAACTTGGTATTTTTTGACAAAAAATAATCAAAGTAGACATTTTACTTTTTGCACTAGTGGGAAAAATCTAACTTTTCATACAGATTTATCCTTCAAAACGTGACGCTTTTAGATACAACCGAATACAAAATATAGAATGCTTTCCGAAATAAATTTTAAGGACGCTAGTTTTCGGATTCTTTTATTCTTCTTATGCAGGCACGTGCTAGATCAACGAAGGGTAGCTTAAACTAGTTTTTAGACAAAAAAAACTAAGATATTTAATCTTCAACCCTTTAGTAAGTAAATTTACTTGCGTATACGCATGGTATCACTTCTTTTAGATTATACTATAGGGTTTAACTGTATAGGTAGTTTATTATCATCAAAAAATCTCAAATTTCCTCTCAAAGGTATCTAATACTGCAGTACATATTTAGGCTGTTTAAAACAAAGTAAATCTAATAAGAAAATTGGTAAAGTAGACTGGCTCATTGAAAGTTCCGCACCTATCTTTTCTTATTATATTATTCACAGCACCTGCGCTAGGATAATATTATACGGTAAGGACAGAAATTTTTAATTTTAAACAAAATTACGAAAACATTAATTTATTATTCCATCAATCTGTTTTCTAATCATCGTACAGTGTGATATTGGTAGATTGACAGTTTCGGGCTGCTGGCCCTTTTCAGTACCAAGAGTCAACTCTGCACGCTGATTAAGAAAACGTTTTTAGACTTGGTTCGCAAAAGGAATATAGTCATTAGATTGATGTCAGTCTACCAATATCACTCGAGTGATCTGTACGATGATTAGAAAATAGATTGATGGAGTAATAAATTATACGGTAGTTTTTTTGTCCTAGACAAAAAATTTGTTTCATGAAAAAAATAAGCAACTTTTTTTTTTATTGTCGGTCCGTCCGTCTGTCCGATGTCACGATTTTTGTAGACACGATAACTTAAGAAAGAATAATCCGATCGACTTGAATTTTTCAGGAAAAATGAAGTTCTAAGAGATCCCTATTGTTTTTGAAAGTGATCCGCCCAAAACAAAACAGTTATGGGGGGTTAAACTTTTAAAAAAATCGAAAGATGCTGAAAGAAAATTCCGATTAAGGTAATTTTTTAAATAATTTTTCGTTTTTCAGAAAACCGAGCAAAAAAACTCCTTTTTTTAAATGCATTTTTTAAATTTGGGAAAATGCAATATACCATTTACTGTGAATAATGAAATGCGTAGCATTACATATCTTCACGGCTTGTTATATTAATCACAGCGCCAGCGCTAAAATAATATACGGTAGTTTCCTAGACAAAAAATTCTTGGATATTAATTTGATTCATGAAAAAATAAGCAACTTTTTTTTCAAATGTCCGTCTGTCCGATGTCACGATTTTTGTAGACACGATAACTCAAGAATGGATAATGCGAGGGGCTGACCGCGTCTAAAATTTGTACAAAAGAGTTCCTTTTTGCAAAGAGTTCCTCAGAGTTCCTTGGGAGTTCCTCCTGTGTTCCTTAAGAGTTCCTCTCTGGAAGGGATAATTTTTGGCAAATAAGCCGTAGAAATTACCGCTGTGCAAGCACTACTGCCAATAAGGCACCCTCAAAAAAAAGCTTTGTCCCTGACGGTTTTAACCAAACTTGGCGCCCCTACAAAAAAAGAAGTTCGCGCCCAAAAAAATACCTTCATAAAAACATAAAAAAAAGCTTTGTCCCTGACGGTTACTACCAAACTTGGCGCCCCTTCAAATAAAAAATGGCGCCCCTTCAAAACAAAAATTGGCGCCCCAAAATTTACCTTCAGGAAAAAAGCTATATGTCCCTGACGGTTTCTACCAAACTTGGCTCCGTTTCAAAACAAAAATTGGCGCCCAAAAATACCTTCAGGAAAAAAGCTTTGTCCCTGACGTTTTCTACCAAACTTGGCGCCCCTTCAAAAAAAATTGGCGCCCAAAGGTAGGATGTTTTGATAAGGTGTTTGTAACACTCATCTAGATTGAAAATAAAAAATAAAAAAGTTAATCCGTATGGGTAATAAATAATAATTGTTTCTGACCGCGTCTGAAATTTGTACAAAAGAGTTCCTTTTTTGCAAAGAGTTCCTCTGAGTTCCTTCGGAGTTCCTCGGACTTCCTCCAGAGTTCCTCCTGAGTTCCTTTGGCTTGTACAAGAGATTTCCTCGCGGTCAGCCCTTCGGGATAATGCGATCGTATTGAAATTTTCAGGTAAAATCAAGTTCTATAAGAGGAAGATCCCTATTGTTTTTGAAAGCAATCCCCCCAAAAACAAAAAAGTTATGGGGGGTTAAACTTTTAAAAAAATCGAAAAATGCTGAAAGAAAATTCCGATTAGCGTAATTTTCTTAGGAAAAATTAGTTTTATTATAAGGATCAATTCTACAAAAAATTTAGAATTTTTTTTTCAATTTTTTTTTTAGTTTTTCGCAAAAAGAAAATTTGATAAAAAAAATTTAAAAAAAAAATATTTTTTTTTTCAATTTTTTTTACAAATAAATAGTTACATAGTTAAATAGAAAATTTTAAGCTCTTTAAAATGACATATCACAAGACCTAGGGTGCCATTTAAAGTATTGTTCACAACTGCCCCCCTGGCGCGGCCCTATCGAATCGAATATAAAATTTAAAATATGACAAATGATAGTTTTTGTTGTGTGATATACATATTCCAAATATAAAGTTTATATCTCATCCTGTTCAAAAGTTACGGTGGGTGTACCATTTAAAAGAATAACCCTGTGTGTATATAGGTACCTACATTTAAATACCTGTGTGTATATAGGTACCTACATGTAAATAAAAATTTCAACCCTTATATTCACTGAGCCGTTCTCACAGAAAATTTTCACACATGGTTCTTATCGAATTCACTAATCTAATTTTAATATACCTTTAAATGTTGGTTATAAACCTCAACCCTGTAATTATAATATTTATGCGCAATATGTATACACAATTTTTCTAATAAATGTATCTAAATTTCTCTATCATCCATGTAACATCAATGTGATCCATTTTAATCATTTTTCTCATACTTTAAACTATGAGACAAATTATTATAGATAGGCGAGTTGACAATGTCGTATCTTCGCATACTTAGCGGTCCAAAAGTAACCTCCCTCCGGAGGAAGGCCTGCCTTTTACGTTTGAACGAGTTGAGATATCGACTTTAAATTTAGAACACGTAAACAAGACAACCTAAACTATCATTTTGAATATATTTGATATTTTTAGCTTTTAAAATGGGGGCAAAGGGACATGGTAGGGCAATTTGTTTAAATGGAAAGGGGGATCGTGTCATACATAAATTTAAAGCCTATAAAAGCAAATACAATTCTCTATTTGAACATATTTTTAAAGGTTTAAAATAGGGTTGAAAATGGAAAATTGCGTCAAAATTTCTTTAAAAAAACAGTTTTTGAAAAATGGTTAATTTTATAATGCAAATAGGTAAATTATACTTTTTAACTAATTAATTAATATAAATAAAAATTTACAAAAACAATCTTAAAAAATCGTATTTTTAACAAAAAGAATTGAAAATGAAAACCTTAAAAAAAATAAAATATATAATTTTATTTGCTTTAAAATGACGTTTCACACGAGTCCCCTTCTCGTTAAATCCCCCCTATGTCCCTAGCCACATTTTAAAAGCTAAAAATATGTTCGTTTCATTCAATTAAATTTTTATTCCTGTTTTTTGGGCGTATTCAAGTTTTTTTTTTCGGGGGGTCCGATACATTTTTTTTTCGAATGTCAAAAATAATTAAAATCAGTCCGCAGGAAAAATTTTTTGTATAAGACAATTTTTGCATAATTGGATACCGCTTATCGAAAAGGTCCAAACCAAGCGAAATTTTTAACGAAATTTTGTTAGGTATGGTAACAGGTTGTACTAATTAGTACAACCTATTTCGTTAAAAATGTCGCTTGGTTCCTTTTCGATAAGCGGTATCCAATTTTTTTAAACTAGTTAAAATCACGCAAAATTATATAACGCCCTTGATCATGGTGAGACATACCACTGCGTAAAATTAAAATAAAAACTCATTATTCACCCAAACAATACATAATAACTAGTAGACATCCAGGCAGGGCCGTAGCTATGAGTGAGGAGCGCCTCCCCCACCTTGAAAAGTTGTATATTTCACGAAAAGGTAAGGACCTTTTTTTTTAGTCATTAACTTTTTTTTCGAGGAAAAAAGTTGTATTTTTAGGCTAAAAAAAGTTGTAATTTTTGACCTTCTCCCGCCCCCCACAAAATCTCCGCTACGGTCCTGTATCCAGGGGAAATATTTTCTGGATATCCAGGATATACTGGATTGACAGTAGTTATCCCATGAATATCCAAATGTCCGCCTATCTCCAGGATATCCACTGAATATCCACATAAATATCTGGTCGACATTTATTTTTTAACCTCCCTATTTAAAGTATATCCACTGGATTTCCATTAGAGATCCATCATGGACTGGACGTTCAGTGGATATAGGTCTGTCTAATGGATATCCAATGGTTATTTTGTGCTGACTGGGCAGTTTTTTTTTAAGAATTCCTATTTTGACCTTTGATTTCTAAACAAAATGCCTAAACTTGATTAAAGATATGTGGTTATCATAACCATGGGGAAAATTCATAAAACAAAATATTCAAAATTTAAAAAAATGGCGAAGGCGTATATTCCGTTACACGGTTTAACTTACACCCTGGGCGCAGAGCCCCCTCTGGTTACGGCCCTAATAAAAATACGTTAAAAACTTAGAAATGAAATTGCCTGAAATTACATATGTAACGGAATTTCAGCGTTTCAGTGCTTACTTCCGGTTTGATAGCTACACAATAGATAAAACGCGTGTCACCTATTTTATGTGCTAATTGGGTTAAATTAATAATACTAAAAATTTCTTTTAGGTTACCTTTTTAATTTTTGACCGGGTCTTGTCGCAAATTAGCTTATTAAGGACATGTACCCTAAAAACAAAACCCTTACAGGGTCGTTTAAATTGAATTGGTTATCTGTATGTCGCAGCAGTAGCAAAAGTTTTTTTTTAAATATTTTTTTAACAAAAAAATCCTTTTAAAAAGGTCTTTAAAAGTAATTACTAGTTGTCGCCGTACTATGTCGTATTCGGGGTCTAAAAGTGACCAAAACCTATCAGATGAAGTTGGGGATAGACTAAATTTTTTTACTAAAAATTATTATTTGGACTTTGGACTTCATCACGCTTGGCTATTTTTTTAATTGAAAATGCTTTGTAAGACAGTGGCGTACTTTTTTTCCAACCAGTGCAAAAAATTCAAATTCCATACTGTAAACTTGCACTTACTTTATTTGCTTCAATTTTTGTATATTTACTACTTTTAACACTATATTTGGACAAATGCTTAAAAATACATTGTTTTAAAGATTTATTAATAAATATACAAAAAAATATGGAATCCGGGCACTTACAAGGCGATCCAAATTAAACCTATTTTTACAGTTCTTATAAGATTATAATGAAAAAAAAATCAAAACGTTATGGTGCTTGGGAGTGCTTGGGAATAAATTGTACATTAAAGTGTATAATAATACGTACCTTAAAACCTTGCACTAGTGGCACTCTCGGCAAATGACAGCAACATTGAAAAAAAGGCCTCGAAAAAATTATTTTTTTTTTTATTTTTAGAAAATTATTTATAATTTTACCAATTTAGTTAGATCAACCATTAAAATTTATAAATTAATAAAGATTATTTCAATGTATTGTTTTTAATCAAAATTCTTTGTTTTATAACAAAGCTTTCCCGTTAAATTCATATTGGATCCGCCATTTTGAATTTTTAATATTGGATTCCGCGGTTTCAGCGACCTCGAAAACCCCTACCTACATACCAATTTTGACGAAATACAGAATTTTGGCCGCGGAAAAAAAATTTTGGCTAATATATTAGCCCACTATAGTGGACTTTTTTTTGTCACCAAATTTTTTGCAGTGGATAAAATTACAGTCGGGAAATTTTACCTTAACACCCCCCACAACAAAATCCTTGGATCGTCCCTGCAGAGTGTTTTCCAAGAGGACCACATACCCTCAAATTCGTAAAAAAATGCTTGCGGCGCTAGGGGTTTCATTCCCAGACAGCACATGATATTTTAAAGACGTCTTTTTTAGATCTTAATTATGTCTGGACGCCTAAAGACATAAAAAGGATACCTTATGGACTTCTTTTTAGGGATGTTTAAAAGATATCTGATTATGATGTCTATAAGATGTCTTTTAAGTATCGGTACAAGACGTCTTCGATACTCATCGCTAAAAATAAATTAACCACAATCAACTATTACCATTTTTTTAAAAATCTTTTCTTGAAAAACAAAAAAAAATAAAAAAATAAAAAAAAAATTAAAGATCTTTTTTTGACAAAAAAATTACCTCTCATTCTAATTATAGTTACGTTTTTTATATAAATACGACCGTACCTAGCAACGTAAATGGGAGGGGGTATTATGTTGTAAAGTCACCTGTGCAAGGCGTCAGTAAGCCGTCTTAAAAAAGATGTCTTAAAGACGTTACCTTTTGTAACATACGACGTCGTTAAGACGTCTTTAAGATGCATATACGGCGAAAACCGACGTTCTTAAGACGTCTTGAATGACGAGCTAGGACATCTTTAAGATCTCTTTAAGTCATCTTTGTGCTGTCTGGGTTATTTTTTTTAATTTATTCAAGATTTTTTCCGCTTTTACAATATAAAATTTTACAAAAATGCGAGAAGGCTTAATTAAGCTTAAGCGCCGCCGGCGAAATTTTTTCCCTACGTTTAAGTTTTACAATATTAAATAAATAAGAAAACCGATAGTCTATATATGTATATAGACTATAAAATTTGTAAAAACTTTTGCCTACTTGCATTCATGTGAAACCTAAAATTCTAACACTTTTCTAAAATCAGAATAAAACGAAATGGCTTATTAAATTTGTAAAAAAAAAATTCCTAGAGCGCTAGGGTTTTTTTACGTTTTTTTTTTTTCAATTTGAGCTTGTAAAACTTAATCGTAAAATTTGTAAAAAAAATTGCTTACAGAGCTTGCATTTATATGAAATTTAAAACACTTAAAATAGACTATCAAATTTTTTGCAAAATAGTATGTTTTTTTTTTAATTTAAATTAAATTAAAAAAAATCAGGAATTAACATAATTCGTAAAAAAATCGCCTGCGGCGCTGGCTTGGTTAATGGGTGGGGCGCCACTTCAGCCCCCCACCGTACAAGTGCCTTAACTATAGCTAAGGCCCTGCGCGGGACAATTATGTCTTGGAAACATGGGGGGCATGCGCGCCCCGAGGGGGGCAAGGGGAGCCGTCGCCCCCCCTTGGCTCTTCAGATATATAGTTATTTTGTTTTCTTTTTAACAATTTTAAAGTGTTTGGTCCTTCAAATTTCTAAAAAAAACATGGTAACATGGTTACCGAGCCATAAATTTTAATTAAAGGTTATTTAAACCATTTTTCTTTTTAATTCTAATTAATAAAGATTTGAAAAATGCGTGTCAGTAAAAGTTCTAAAAAATTTTGCCTGCTCTAAACTGGTTAACAAAAAGGTAATTAAACAATTTTTATTAATAAATTATATTCGATAATTTGCATACCTGTACATTAAAAATGCGAAACCTGAATATTTCTAAAAATGTTGGCAGGCGGCGCTAAAGATATTGTGTTATTTTTTAGAAGTTTTCTCTGGGTATTTGAAGTTTTATAAATATTTTTCTTTTTAAATTGCTGATGTTAGGAAAATTACAAAAACAAACTCCTGCGGCGATTAATACATTTTATAAAATAATTGCATAATAGGTACATATGCAATAATATTATAAAATTCTGAAAAATACCGTACTTTAGGATTTCTAAAAAAAAATCTTGCGGCGCTAAATGTTGTATTGAACATGGTGATGCCACTCAATCCGTTTTATATTAACCCCCCCCCCCCGTGAAAAAAGACTGGCTCTTTTTGGGAATTCAGCAAAACTTTTTGTTGATAAAGTTGTTAAGCCGAATAGGCTTGCCCCCTCTTATCAAAAGTCCTGCGAGCGCCCCTGATGGGGGGTCTGGTTAAAAAAATTCCCCTGGCCCGGGCTGGCCCTGGTTATTGATAAAACAGACTTTATTCGGTGCAAATCTTCAAAATTCACCCTTTAACCCGGCTCAAACTTTTCTCCATCAAGGATTAATGAAATCAGTGATTTCTTTCAAATCAGGACTGTCAGGTAAACCAGAAATACTAAATCGCTTTGGACAACTTTTTTAATAATTGAATAAAAATATCTAAGGAAAAAATAAAAAAGTAGCAGATGCTAAAAAGCAGGTAGCACAACTCTTGAAGATTCCCTTATTAAAAATTACACCAGGTGTGTCCGTATGCGCATGCGCGAAGTTTAACAAAACTACTGCAAACCCCAAAATCTGACTCAGTTCTAATCTAGATGCTAGTTGAGTTAGTGCTCTTCGAAACGAAATCAGTCGACTAACGTGGACGAAAAACTGTTGTTTTTTAAGTTTGTTGTTTTTTTGTGACAGTGTTTTATTTAGATAGGCAGCTATGGAATTGACGTGTATCGAGAACTCCTCGGTGGTTCTAGCCCATAAAGACAGAAACATCTTCAGGGACCATCGAGTCATTTCCAATCTTTTAAATGATGAACGGATTTATGTACCACATACGAACTATTTTGAAACAGTTCAAACGGACATTCAGCCTTTTATGAGAAAAGTTGTCACCACTTGGATGGTCGAAGTAAGTGAAAATTTTTGTTTTACATGTCAAAATATCTAGGTTAACGGTTACATTTTGTGACAAAACACAAGACAAAATCTTTGTCTTGTGTTTTCATGAGTAACATGATAAAAATTATTGATAATACATGATTCCCTGACAATGGGAATTCCCATATTCCCATTCATTGTAACCTCTATGAGGCTCTATCGAGTGTATAGCCAAAAATATTCCCATTTATCCGAAAATCAGTACGGTTATGGGTCAGTAAAATCTGGATATTTCCGGTGAATTATTTCTTTAAAATTTATTATTGAAATTTAGGTATATTCTCACAAGATAAACTTTTAAAATCTGTAAGCTTATTCACAAAACATCAAAGTAAAAATTAGAGTAAAATTAAATTCATCATTAAACAAGTACCTACTTATGGTAGGTTAGGGTAAATGTGACACCGGGGTATTTTTGATATTTAAAATATTTTTCTTTAGCTTAGCACACTCCGTAAAATTATTAATAATTTATTATATTTTTTAAAAGAAGTGATTAGTGAACCGCATATGCGGACCCCTAATGTTATACAGTTCTCGTCCGCATATGTTGTTTTGGTTTTTGGCTGTTTGGTGTTTTTTTTTAATGGGAGGCGTAAGGGTTTACGTTAACGTTGGTTTTGTGTAAGGGGTCGGTCGTCCATAAAATACGTCACACAAATTGACCAAAATTGGGCCGCGTTATACAGAAAGCTACCAACCCACATTGTTAGATGACAGTAGGTTACGAAACATTTTACCCAATATCTTTTACAGTAATTGAATTAAAGATTGGATATTTTGTATATGTTCTGATACATGAACAGGTGAAACAAATGGTTATTTTTAGGTGTTTTAGTCAAAACGTCAAATCGTCAAAAAAGTCCAAAATGATCAAAATTTGCGTTACGTAATACATGAACATTCCCAAAGCCCTAGCGCCGCAGACAATTTTTTTTACAAACTTTTATTTTAATATTTTAAAACAGTTTTATAATTCCAAATTACACCAAAATGTAAGAAAGATATAGCACCGCAGGCCAAAATTTTTATGAAATTAAAGGTCTATGGTCCACTTAAGCGCGCAATATACAAATTATCTCACAAATTACAAAATACAAAATTTAATAAATAAAATGAAAAAGTAATTAAGCCGAAATTAGCCCTTTACTTTACTTGTTTATTAATTATCAACAGGCTGTTTTTGACAACAGCGTTGCCGGTTTGTGGCCCCTTGTATCCTCAAAGTAGAGCACTAATTATAGTATAGTTAAAAAATACCTGAGTAATAGAAAATATAAACCACTTTTTTTGGGGACCCTTCATGGCCCCCTTAAGGCGATCGCCGACTAGCCGACCTGACCAGTCCGGGCCTATTCTCTAGTAGTCTACCAGCAACGCTGCTACCAGCAACGCTGGGGTAAACGTTTATTATACCCAAATTTTGTAATCTATGACATAGATTACAAAATAGATTCTATGTACGTATAATATATTTATAACGTATACAAAGCGGAAGTTCTACCAAAAATAAAGCGAAGGTTTTTTTATTGGACAATCCTTATACATATATCTAACAATCTTCTACAATTCTTGACAAATCCTTCTTTCACATCTGCAATCCTCCAGAATCCTTCACAATCATCTGTAATCTTCCCACAATCTTTAAAAATCTTCATTAAAATTTTGTGCAATCTTTTTGACAATCTTCCACAATCCTTTGATTCTCACAATCCTTGTACACTTTTTTCAATAAATAAACCTCTCGTAATGAAGTTTTAGAAGCTGCCAATTTACCTATTTAAATCAGATGTAAAATAAAACACAATCTGGCATAAAAAGATATGTAAAATACATCTTGTAAACTTTACTTTTACAGTGTAAAGGTGACATGTTTCAATAAATCTAATCTAATAAATCTTTATGAATTAATCGAGATCTTTTGTTTTAATTTTAAATGTCACATGTCTTTGTTTTGAAGCAGACAATAAACAAATTAATTAATTAATTAATTCCTTAGGTAACATTCCTAATTTGTATAATTTTGTTTTTGAAGGTTTGCGAGGAACAAATGTGTGAAGATCAAATACTACCGCTGGCTGTAAATTACATGGACCGTTTTTTATGTGTTTGTAACATCAAAAGGCAACAACTGCAATTGCTGGGGGCAACCTGTTTATTGATGGCCTCCAAAATCAGGAGCACCAATATTCTACCGATCGATCTTCTTTGTGCATACACCGACTACAGTGTCACATATGAGCATATTGTGGTAAGTTAGTGCCTATTCACAAGCTCGCATAAGAACATAAAACACAACAATGCTATGCCGTGATTGATGGGCCGCCATGTATCTTGTAAGCCAATCATGGCATCGAATTCTTATATTTTATGTTCTTGTGCAAGCTTCTGGATATGGCTTTAATTTTAGTTCTTATGGAGAGTAGAAATTTAACGTTAAATAAACGTTTTTTCTACCGCGTTTTTAATTTATAAATGTCTTGATTTCTGAACTTAGAATTCCTAACGTTAGGCATTTAACATTCAAAGCACATTAATCTACGGCATAGGCGTAACTAGGGGAGACTTGGAGGACTTAGCCCCCCCCCCTCCCAAATCAAACTATAAAAGTAAAATTACGCATATATTTTTTACATATACATATACAGGGTGATCAATAACTGGTATGCCAAAATTTAAGAGGTGATTCTACACTCAAAAATATAAAAAAAGTTCCTATAAAGGTTGGTCCGGAAATGAGCTCTAAGGGAGATACAACCCTTAAAAAATAAGGTTTTTAATTAATAACTCCGGTACACTTTAAGCCACAGTGACGAGCTTTTGCATGTATTAATAAGGGCAATAAGTTTTTGTAAATTTATTTTTTCGAATTTATCCAGAGGCGTGCCTAGACGGACAAAATATGAGGCTTAGCAGATTTTTGCCCCAAACTTTTTTATGTGTAGTTTTTTTGGATGTTTTGTAAAAAATATAGATTTCTTGAGTAAAAATACATAAAAAATGTCATATAGTGTAACACTGTAGGAGCAACCGTTTTCAAAAAAAATGTAATTAAGAGGAAGTAACATTTTGTGCCACCAAAAACGTTACTTTTTAATATTACATTTAGGTGTTTTGGTGAAGAATACTTTTTTGGTCAGTTTTAAATAAAAATCGCCCTGCAGCATTAAAATTTTATTAGTGCTTTTTTTTTGTTCCCCATTCAATATGTCATCTGTGAAGGGCTGTAGCTCCCTTAGGGCTAATTTCCGGACCAACCTTTTTAGGAACTTTTTTTCATATTTTTGGATGTAGAATCACCTCTTAAATTTTGGCATATCAGTTACTGATCACCCTGTATATATAGGGGGCTCAAGCTCCCCCCAAAATTTGGACCCGGTGACGCCTCTGATCTACGTTAGTTTAAGTTGTTCTAATGTTATCTTTCACCAGGGTAAGATTCCCAAATCTGTCTTCCAGTTATTAACTACATTTTTTCTTATTTGATCTAGGTCCCTCCAGTTTTTATACCCAAGCTCTTAGGCCTCCCCACTTTTTATACCCACGGTACCTACGCTAGAGTCGCTCTATTTAAATTGTATATAATTGTGGAGGCCCCAATTGGGAGTCCAATTGGGAGTTTGTCTCAAGTTCCAAAATTTTGCCAACCAAAATTCGTATCTAATTTCCGCTTGACCCTCATAAAAATCGATTTGTCTCAACTTGTTCCTAAATTAATAGGACAGAAACGATAAGATTTATCTGAATCGGGGGTTAACCCTTGTGTTAATAATTAAATAACATTGTTTTAATTTTTGTGGAAATTTTCTTACTATAAATATAATTAAATTGGCATATTTAAAAATTGGGTCTTATTAAAAAAAAAACAGTCTTGTCCCGAGCTAAAGGGCCCAGTTTGTCAGTAGGAAATTATATTTTTAGACATTTTTAAGGCCTAATGATAAACGTAAACGTAAACCTAATAGTTGTACCCAATAAAACTAATAGTTTTACCCAATTGTAGCCAGAAAACAATTCAGACAGACTATGGATAATGTGTAAAAATAAATAAACCTATACCCATGTAATTGCAAAAGTCGCATAAAATAAGTTTTTTATACTATTTTTTCTAGGTTCTCCAGAACCGCCGCCAGACGTAAACGCATAGTGACTCTTAATTTTTTCTAAAAAAAAAAACAGTTTTAAATTTTATTAACGTTTGCCACACTGCGGTCAAATCCAAAAAACATTTCCAAAAAACATTACTTGATAAGAAAAAATCTTGTTTTAATTTTATCTGTATGCCAAGCTTCATATTCTTTACATAACCCAAAAACTACGGTAGGCCAGTAAGGTCATACCAGTTCTTAACATACATGCTCATTAATGTGGCACCTGCTATCAAATTCACGTTTCAATGCCATAAAAACTGAGAAAACAATAAAACCGTGTACCACCGTGTGCACTTCGACCGCAACGTGTTAATTTAAAAAATTATAATATAATATAATATCTTATAATATTATTATATAATTAATTATTTTCCTTATTAAACATATAATATTATTATATTTTACGAGTTCAAAAAAACTGAGCCTTTTCTTCTGGACGAATTACGAATTCTCCGAACGGGTTCATTGAACGGCTATCGTAAATATTGCGGAAAAAAATTGCGCACAATATTTTATTTTTATTTTTAATTTAATCTTTGGTCATCGCTTCTGATTAAAGATCAATTTTTTGGAAGGACGAGTTCGAAAGTATCTAAAAACGGAACTTTTTGCATAATAAATCTGGGCGAAAAGTGTATTTTTTCGGCCAAAAAATATTTGATTACAGTCGTGCAGGTCGCTTGCAAAACAACTTTACACTACGATATTTCAAGAACGCTTTGAGACGGAGACTTTACGACTTTATAATCTATTGTTAATTGATTGAAACATGACATTTGAACTTTTTTCTCAAAAATACAAATTTTATTATAAGGATTATGCCATTGCATATGCTGTTTTAAGGTCGATTACGGTTTCCTACCCCACCCCCAATTGCAGATATCGCCTTCAAAAAGTTTTTTTTCTACGATTTAATAGAAATGTTACAATTTCAACAAAAACAAATGAAGTTTTCGGACCGCAAAATAACCTACTTAGTATTTTACTGTTCTGCTTGTTACCATGACAACGAGCGCAAAATTGCATTTTGCGCTCTTACCTATCACGTATATGCTACGATGTTGTGGTCCGCCATTTTTTTAATATAAAATTATTATTTACTTTGAATTAAATCTCAATTTTCTGCAACCTTGTTAGGTTATAAACTTACTGCCTGAAATTTATTTATTTATTTTAGATCGTAGAAAAAATCTTGTTTGTATTACGAGCGCAAAAATAACTATTTCCTACGATCCATTCGACTGTTTCTATTTTCCGCTCGTTTTTAAGGTAAACAAACCCTAACAACAAGCAAATGATTTTTTCCGCTTGCTGTCATGGCATTTGTATACCGGGTGAATTTTATTTATGTCCAACCCCCAAAATTAAGATTAATCTTCATTCGATAAAAATGAAACTTGGGTGATTTATATAATTTTACATTGCCTATAAAATGGCGGACTTATTTTTTTTTCACTTCCGGTTTCGCCGTGATTGACATATAAAAAAAAACTTATTTATGCCACTTCCAGCGAAACCGGAAGTGAAACAAAAAGATTATATTGGCCATTTTATAGTCAATGCAAAATTATATAAATCACCCTATTCGTTTTTATCGAATGAAGATTAATCTTAATTTTGTGGTGGACATAAAAAAACTAACCTGTATATTTTAACGAAGAATTTTGTTGTTTTTTTTTTATTTTAGGAAAAATATTGTTTGTACTACGAGCGCAAAGTGTGATTTCTGCTTTCGCGTGATTGCTGATCGAGGCATCAAGCCGAGAGATCAGAATTCAGTAATTTTGCGCTCTTAATACAATAATAACTATTTCGTCTTTGTGTCATCCTCGCTATCATCAATAACTATTATTTTTTTAAACAACAACCGCTGCCTTCGTTTTGAAAATTTACAAAACTCACTTTCTTATAGCGTGATATCTTAAGGATATAGGGTAACTGATCACCCTAATAGAGCGTCTTAATAATTTTGTGGTCAACCGATGTCATACCTACACTTTTTAAGTGGAGGAAAACAACAATCTAGAATAACCTTAGGTCGCTTAGATCTTCTGATAATATTTGTATTTCCACAAACAAAGGTTCCCAGTTACAGTCTAGAATCGAAAAAATCGGATTTTAAATAAAGTGGTTAATCGTGTTTTGAGTTATGAACTCTTTCTGACCTATATAGGTTATGTGACTTGAAATAACCAATAAATAATCAGTATTCGAGGACTTCAGAAACAATCCACTGTTAACATTTTAGGAGATATTAGCGACTTTCTATAGAAACTTGAGAAGATATTGGTCCACTATAGTGAATCAATCTCTTCTTATTTAATATAAGAACGTAAGGAATTGATTAAAACCAAAACCTTCCCGACTTGTCGGTTCACAGTAAAAAAATG
Organism: Brachypterus glaber; assembly: GCA_958510825.1. Classification (NCBI taxonomy): domain Eukaryota; kingdom Metazoa; phylum Arthropoda; class Insecta; order Coleoptera; family Kateretidae; genus Brachypterus; species Brachypterus glaber. The sequence continues at coordinate 30,124,230 of OY294050.1, forward strand.
CATAGTGGTAAAAAGATATCACGAGTGGTAAAAATTCACACCCAGCTTACCATAAAATAATGGTAAGAATGATTTTCTGGGTGTAAATTTTGCACTCTAAATAGTAAATTTTACACCAAAACTTGTTAAAAAGATTTGGATTAATGAATGGTAAGTTTGCCAAATCTATTTTTTTTATAAATTACCCCTAATGTCTAAAAGACAGCTTGGTACTTTTTCTTGTAGAAGCACCTACATACATTATTTTTGTTACTTTTGAACTCCGGATGTACTGAAGATTGTCAACTTACATGATTGTATTGTTCCTTGAAGAAATGTTACATCCTTTCATTATTATGCCTATAAAAAGTTTAATCAAATTTTGTAATCAGGTTAAAAAAAGAAATTGTTCTTTTTTCTAAAGAAGGAAATCAAAGGTGGTATTAGTGGTGTTTTGTTTTTTTACCCTATTAAATTTTATTTTCATCCTTTCTTTATTAAATTATCAAATCAGATTAGAGTTAACTACAGAAGACAATATTTCAAGGGGTCTTTTAAATACAATTGTACAAACGCATAAGTAACAAATGTCCTTGTAATTTTAAAACTAAAATTTATTCGTAAATACATATTTGTTATTTATAACGCCGCCATTGGTATTTAATACTTTACTTGTGATATTAAATACTGCAATGTGTGTATTGTATACAAAATGTTGTCATACTAACATAGAGACCGTGCTGGTACATTTGAATCCCCACGCAACATGTGTTTATTAATACTAGCATGTTATAGTTTACTGTAACATTTGGTAAAGCATATCACACTTATAGTATGGTAGACTTTGAGTCGTTGTTAAGTTTTATTACTGATCTAGTTTAAAGTATGTTACATTATTTAGAAAAATTAACAACTGGTAAATAATACCAACATTTTGATTAGTAATAATTATTACTAATTAATATTAATATAAAGATGCAACCACACACAATTACACACTAATAAAATAATCGACCCCTTTTTTACTTTTCTCTGTATTATTACTAATCAAATTTTTGGTATTATTTACCGATTATTATTTTACTAAATACTGTAACATACTTTAAACTAGATCAATAACACAACTACAACTTAAAGTATACCAAACTATAACTGTGATATAATTTAACAAATGTTACAGTATTAATAAACACATGTTGCGTGAGGATCCAAATGTACCAGCACGGTTTCTATGTTAGTATGACAACCTTATTGTATACAATACACACATTGCAGTATTTAATATCACAAGTAAAGTATTAAATACCAATGGTGGCGATATAAATAATAAATATGTATTAACAAATAACTTCAGTATTAAAAATACAACGAAATCAAAAATAAAAAAACTCTCAGACTGTGTAATTTACATGGGACCTACATTATAGGTAAATGCTATCTTCAAAGGTATGATCCAGTTATCGTAATTTTCAATTAAATAATACCTATATAATATAAAACATGTGGGTATAAAAAAAATGCAAAATTCTATATTCTCACGTAAATAAAGAAATAAAATAATCCGCAAGCAGCTGATAAAATTGTACCAAATATTATGCAAAATTCCCACGTCGAGATCAAAATCTGTACCTATAAGTTAAAAATCACCCCATACAGAAAATATAGTTACGGTTACAAGTATTGTGCCATTCTGAAATGGGACATGTACCTTTAAGCAAGGTGGCCCGCACTGTCTTTCCTTTGTGCTTATGAAAACCGGAACGTAGAGAAAAGGGATCCTTTTCAAGGACTATAGATCTTCTCATGGACCGTTTTAACTAACGATTTTCAATCTTTATGTTAATGTCCCATATAAGAATGCTAATAGTACTAATGGATAGGTTTTTTTGCCTATTTAAGGGTACAGGAAAAAGGAAAGGGGTTTATATTACATTTTTTATGAATCCTTTTGATAAAGCAGGATCTAAGCCTAAGGAACTAGTTTTTTAGTTACTTTTTTGTTGTTGATAGATCAAATTCATATTCATATTTCATAGTTAAATAGATATCTATTTTTTTTTTGAAAGAAAGAATATCCTGAGTATTATACAATGTACATGAATAGTTATCCTGTGGAAATTCTGTTTAACATTTGTAAAGGATCTAGATTTATCTAAGAAAGTAACGTTAACCATGTTACTACATAACCACATAAATATTAGGTACTATACATAACTTTTATACCTTGTTTTTTATCGAGTTTTTTACCATATATCTTGGAAAAGCTTATAAAAATATTGATAATAAACACTTTAGCATTTTAGTTGTATAGGCGCCTCCGCCAAAATTTAAAATATAAAATATTTTTAAAAATGGTCAGGTGCGAGTATACTCGATAAAAAATATGTTTTTTGTTCCTTCTTTCCTAACCCTAAATTGTGAACCAAATTTCAAAGCTGTAATAAACAGTAAGGATATAACCAATCTTAAAGAAAAGGAGAAATTAATATCTTCACGGCTTGTTAAAAAGTCATTGGTTATGGACATACCACGCGTTATTAGCGTCGTACATAGTTATAAAATAATAATACATTTCTTATAATAATACCCTAAGATTGACCTTTGTATCGTTACCCCCTATTATGAAGCTTCCACCCCTGTCTGACTGTAGAAAAAACCGTATAGGTATAAATACGTTATAACGTACTTATTAGAAAAAAATCGTGAGAAATCTTAAATTCTTTTTCCCCTAAAGATTTCCCTAAAAATAACTGCTCGGTCGATAATAATAGCTTATTATATCTATAGGTATTAATGACATGGTTAAATGATAAAACCGAAGCAAAACTTATTGCAGCAGTTAATAAATTTTGGGGTTTATCTTTTTCTTTCGCTAGGACAAATATAGTGTCCTTAGAGGGATTCCTAATTAAAAGTAACCTAAAACCTGACCAGAACAAAAAAAACAACATTAAAATCCCCGTAAGTGGTTTTCGAGATTACCTCGAACAACACACCAACAAATCTATAGACAAACATTCTAAATAAATCGTACACACAGAGAAAAAAATAAGTATAAAAATACTTGGTATAGACATATTTAACTAATTAAAAAAAACACTAATATGTTTCAAGTTTAACACGTTTGCTGCCGCCTATATAAATAGACGCTCATTCCAGGAGCCGGACTACTTTTTTGCAATGTTATTCAAGTCTACAATGAGCCTACCAGGCGGGCTCTCGGCATTGAATATGAGTAAGGGATGGACGGGGGGTTGTCGGCAGTGAACGTGTTAATAAGTTAATGACAGTAAGTACTTTTTTCCAAGAAATTAGTAAATGACTGATTCCAGTTTCAAGTTAATCAAGTCAAAGTATATAATTTCTAGCTTAACGATAATTACGAGAAAAAAAAAATAAGTACTGGGTGGGCAAAGTTGCATCCAAAAATTTTAACTTTGCTCACAATACAAAAAAAATACTCTGAGGCAATTTTAAAGATGCTTAGTACATCCTTGCCCACTGTATACGTTTTTAAAAAAGTTTTCCACTGTATAGAGATGCAATAAAAAAATTAAAAAGTGGGAAAGTATTTTTTTATTAAAAAAACTTCAAAAATACAAAAAATCATTCTATGACAAGTGTAACATATCATTCAAGTTTAAAACTAATAAAAAATAAAGGACTTCTTTCTTAAACATAATTTGAACATAAAACAGAAGCGTGTTTCTTCTTAAAAAAATTTGACACAAAACAGGACTAGTTTTTAACATAAAAATTCTAATTTTATTTCATTTTTCTTTTGCAAAGGCCGCCCCCTTAACATAAGCTAAAATTTCATAACTATTTTGGTAGAAATATGTAAAGGAATACCTAGTCCAAATTTCAATAAAATATTGCAATAAATAAAGTCACAGCAAACCTTAGCTTTCAGTGCTAAAAACCGCCAAAATATCGCCGATATTTGCTTATCTGATTTTGAAGCACAAAACAAAAGTTACTGTTGCCCTACTGTAGGGCAGCTGTTGAAGTACTGAGCGCGTCTCAACACTTCTAGAAAGCGAACTGCTAACATCAAACCTTTCTGCTATATTTCCACGTTCAAAGAAAAAAAAATCATATCACCTTGCAGGTGGGCAAAGTTGTACGCTTTGGGCAAAGTTGCAAGGTTTGACGGTACTATTTTTTATTATTTTTACATTTTATTTTGAATACTCAGGATAAATATCCACTTGCAATCTTTCATTTGAGTTTTAATAAAACTCATTACAAGTAATTTTATTATTCAAACCAAGCACTTCTACGTGATTTAAGTTTTAACCAATAATTTCTCTAAATAAATCAAAATATTTGTTCTAAACATGCTTGTGAATCAGGGCCATAGTGAAGAAGATTTAGTAGGGGGGGGGGGAGAAAGTCGAAAATTACAACTTTTTTTAGTCTAAAATTACAACTTTTATTTCCTCAAAAAAAAGTTTGACTAAAAAAAAATACAACTTTTATATTTTTAACCCATGAAATTTACAAATTTTTCGGATTTGATACCTGGGGGGAGACCAACCCTATATCCTTCCCCACCCATAGCTACGAAGATACGAAATTTTGAGCCACTTGATTTCAATATGATTTACTTATTTTTAGTAATAATTTCTCTGTGTGTAGCTCCAGTCGAGACAAAGAAGAAGAGCAAAAATATTAATATTAAAAGCTTACCTATGTAATTTTAAATTATTTAAAAGTGAAATCCTATAGGCAATCTTGTAATAAATATGTGACCTACATTAAATAAGCAGACAGCCTTTAGACACTAATTTTTTGCTGATTTTGAAAAATATTTGCATGATATGAATATTTATGTACCTAACTAAATTTTAATTAATTCTACATCTACTATCTATGAATTTTAAACCTGCGTCCAAAACAATGAACTTGAGGGGATACATACAAAAAAACACACACTGATAATTTGTTACTGTAGTAAATACCAACGAACTAATAACTCTTCTCTCTAGAATAGGCATTTCATTCGTTAAAACTGACAAAAACGTCGGCAACATAAACATTCGTCTGTCTTACTCGCACATCTTTGTTCTAACAGAGACTACAATACCAGTTACTGGTAACTGTTGTTGTTCAGGCCTGAATATACCTACTATTTGTTTACACACAAACCGAGATGTTGGCGATTTTAACGGTATGCGTATTCTAGAAAGAAGAGTTATTAGTTCGTTGGTAAATACTGAACGTTTTTGCCTATTTGGAACCCCAGGCAACATTGGTTATTAATTACAAGTTGTTACAGTTGTTTGTGATATCTGGTTTGTCGTTAGTTTAATCTACTCGTAATACGAGTCTCGTGTGCCAAATTTCAGATTTCCAGGTTTTAGAAACGTCTGTGACAGTCGGACGGATGGACAACCGAGTAATCCCATAAGGGTTCCGCTTTTTGTTTTAATGGTAAGAGTTACCGAAATGATTTTTTTATTACTCTTGAATAAAAAAAAAACGATGAAAATAGGGAAAGCAATTAATTTAAATATATGTCATTTAGTATCTTAAAAGTGGGCAGATGAGCCCTTTAACCGCACAAACTGCTATAAATAATTTTCGTAACCGCATTGTGTGACAAATTTTATTGCGTCCAGTTTGTCCTATTTATGTGAACAAATTCCCATTATCCTTTTATAATTATTTCAAATTAAAAATGCAAAACTCGAAAAAGGGCTAGACCACCGTTAAAATTCCCTTGTACTCGATAGAGAAAGAACAATACGATTTTTTGTGTGGGAAACACCGTCTAGACTTTTCTAGATGACACAGCCAAACTGTGGACTATTTACCCTATTTTTTTTTCTGTGCAAATTTCTATGAATAACAATGCTCTAGACTATATTTTAATATTGTAAAAGCAACAATAGTTGCAAACTAGATTTGTTTGTATTACAAACTTTGTAAGAAATGTAACAAAAGTTTTTATTTTCATTAGGTTCATTCATATACATATTACCCTCTAATTGCTCTGGGAGTATGTTTAGAACGTAAACTTTCGATGAAACGGTCAAATTAAAGCTTATACTGTTTTAAAATACCTATACTGTAGGTTGGCTAATTGTGACATCAAGGTAATTGTGACATGTCGTGTGATAATTCTTTTAAACTAGTTAAGATTCAATCCAACCCAGGCATTAGTTATTTAATACTGTCAAAAACCTAGTGACAGGGTTGGATTGAACTAGTTTAGAAGAATTATCACACGACATGTTACAATTACCCTGATGTCATAATAAGCCCAACCTATAGTATGTAAATTCTACAAAAAAGGAATTTACTCTGTAAAACAACACTCATCATTCTGCATGTAAATGTAAAATTTACTAGATTTTACGTGTACTTTTACAATTTTACAGCAAACTGTAAAATTACATTTAAAATTGTAAAATTACATGTCTAATCCAGTAAATTTTACATGTATCTGCATTAAACCACATTAACATGCAGAATCGTGTGTAATTACATATTCATTTTTTACAGTGTAATACGGTATGAATATTTTTGGGGATATACACCTAGAAATTTATTAAAATGTCTCATATGCAAAAGGGAGGAAATCCATTGTAACTTAACATTTTTTTAAGTACATGCACTGATAATTTTTTAATTTCAAAATGATTTATTAATGGGAACAAAATAGTTTATTTGACAGAAATAAAATTTATTTGTCACAAATAAAATTTATTTGTCACAACCAAATAATTTAATTGGCCATATCCAACCAAATATTTAGTCGAGACAAATAAACTGTTTTATCAGTGTGCATCCAAAAATGAATATATACGTTAAATACTTCCAAAAACGCTGTGTTTCCCCCTCCACGTTTACATTTTGGGTCAAACATTTTACCTTTTCCGAAAACGTACATTTTTTTACTAAATTTACATTATTCTTGTAAATTCTGCGACTTTTACTAGCGAAAAATTTGACCGTTACAGAGTTGGGAATTGCTGGTGCTGTCAAAACTTCAGTGGAACGTCGCCGCCGTCACGGGCTTCGACTACATCGACCACGTCATCGAGAGATCGTCGTGGGGTCAGGAGAGCAACTTGTTGAGGCGCCACGCTCACACTCTGGTTTCGATCTGCTATACCGGTAAGTCACCACTTCCTGTATACATAGAACATAAGTAGATAACACCATTTCAATCAAGATTACACCCACACTGAAAAAACAGATTCTTTGGACCAAATGAATATGGCATTTACCTCGGCATTTACTCAATTCAAATTCGCACGTCTTTTAGCATAATATAATATCTATTATATTACATTATGTCAAATGAATGGCGAATTTTGTTTGTTTGTTTTTGTTTGTTTGTTTGTTTGTTTAACCTCGTACTATTCTACTTAATTAGGCATCCCCTAAGTCCAGGACTTGTGTGGGCTAATAGTAGAGGGAACCACCGGCTTATACTGACTCGAACCAGTTTCTAGGGAGTTTCCGTTTCACTTATCGGCTTTGCAAAATTTAAATTATTAATTAACTAAAAAAGGCAAATCGGCACCAGTGAGAATCGAACTCACGCTAGTAGCCTTGCTATACATATATGTATATATGTATATATATGTATACGCGCTAACAACTACGCTACGCCTCCCATTACTACGCTATGCCTCCAATTTAAACATAATCATTTTTTTTTTGAAGTTTTTCATTTTGTTTTGGATCAAAGTAATGTGAGTGTATGTAAAGTACCAACCTATGTTACGAAAATGGTTGAACTTAAGTTTTTGGGCTGTGCGTACTGAGTAGGTTGTTTTACATTATTTAATACCAGTTCTTGGCAAAAACTGATCGTTTCCTTGGGTAAAGTGCGAGAATTTTCACTAAAAATAATTTCTTGATCCTTACTCATATTGGAGTTGATTTAAATAAACCATAGAAAAACATTACAGCGACAATTGTTTCGACTTTTTTTAACATAATAGTTATTTTTGTATTAAGAGCGCAAAATGACTGAATACGAACAACATTTGGTTTGGACATTGTTACTCTCCAAAATACACAGAAATATTTAGCACAAGAAATTGAGATTTATTTCAAAATAAATAAAAATTTTATATAAAAAAAATGGCGGAGCACATCTCGTAGCATATACTTGACAGTTCTTTTACGATTGACATGTCGGTTGCCTACAATATAGCGCGCAAAATTCAATTTTGCGCTTGCTGCCGTGGTAACGAGCAGAAAATGTCAAGAAATAGGTTATTTTGAGATCTGAAAACTTCATTTGTTTTAGTAGAAATGTTAACTTTTCTATCAGATTGTAGAAAAAGTCATTTTCAAGTTAAGTAAATATATAAACAAATTAACTATAGTACGTTTGACATTTCTAATAATGTGTTCTCAAGTTAATTTGTTTATATATTTAAAAACTTGAAAATGACTTTATGTTAAAAAAGGCGAAACAATTGTCACTGTAATGTTTGTTTAATATACAATAAATTAATATTTTGGAGAGATAACATTTTTAATTAAAATTAATTTAGTTTGCCTAAGAATTAAATTATTTTGCTTCAGATACACCTCCTTTTTTAGTGCAGAAAACATTCGGACCGGTTTGGACCTATTTCTTAAAAGGTGGATCTATTTCTCTATGTTGAGAAATGAAAAATTTAGGATAATAAAATGCCCAAACCGATCAACCACCTAAACACGAGAAAAATAACTAAATAAACCAACAACTGATTAAGATAATGTCATATTGTTACTTTTAACAGAACATAATTTGACTATAAATATAATTTTAATTTTTGTATTCATCAAACATATTTAGTTTTTTTTTTACTTTAAAATTATGAAAAGTTGCTATTCTTTGATTAGGTCTTAAAATATTATTGACTTCGCTTTTTTCTCGTATTTATTATGATGTCAACGAAATATTATTTATGTTTGACCATGAAAGCATCAGATTTACATTTCATAATCATAACAAATTATTGGGCACGTGGTGGTCCTAAAAGTGGCCGAATAACAAAGCCATTTAAACATGGACGCCAGGGGATTTAAACATACTCACACTACTCTACGTCGATGTGCAACATGTGCAATTTAAAGTACACATTAAATCCCACCTGGCGGTCACGCAGCAAAAATGAACAAAACGCCAAAACGCGGGGCATCTGGTGCTTAGACCTTTTCGTAAACTGGTTTGGGACTAGCAGGAGTGTGGCAGGATTCCAATAAGATTAAATAAAACTATTTTGTTATGAGGGAGAGCAAAAAAAGTCGGTCCATACCTAGTAAGTTTTACCTACTAATAGGGGAGAGTGACCTAAATTGATCCCACTATGAGAAAAATTCATGTGAAACAAAATACAGTGAAAACGTAAAATACAGTACTGTTTGTTGTACTTATTAACAAAGTTTTTAGACACATAAACTAAAGTGTGGGACATATCCTTTATATTTTTTTTTTCAATATTTTCTTGAAAATTGGAACAAGGGTTTTGATCTTGCTAAAATTGAATCTGATAACAACAATTTTCCAATTTCTCTGGTTTATATTCAACTGATAACACAGGCCCACAAAAAAAAGTATGTACTGGGGTTGAGACTCACCTATTCTTATGTATTTTGGGATGCTGAACACGAATCTGTCATAAAAAAGGCACTTTATGGGCTCATTTTTTTGCTACACTGAAATTGCAGATGAGATTTTCACAGTTTTTTCAGTGTAGCAAAAAAATGAGCTCATGAAGTGCCTTTTTTATGACAGATTCGTGTTCAGCATCCCAAAATACATAAGAATAGATGAGTCTCAACCCCAACACATACTTTTTATTTGTGAGCCTTATAAAGTTGCCTGTGCTGGGGTTGAGAGCTACCTATTCTTATGTATTTTCCGAAGCTGAACACGAGAAAAGGGCATTTTATGGGCATTCTTTTGCTACACTGAAATAATATGAGATTTTTACCATTTTAGACAGTTTTTTCAGTGTAGCTAAAAAATGAGCCCATGAAGTGCCTTTTTTATTACAGATTCGTGTTCAGCATACCAAAATACATAGGAATAGGTGGGTCTCAACCCCAGCACATACAACTTTTTTTGTTTTGTGGGCCTGTGTAATTTTTACGTTCTAAATTCAGCCAAAAATCGGGTTACCGTTTTGCCCATAGGGCTCATTTTGAGCCGCTTTCTCCTAAACTAGATTAAACTTGACTAGCTGGTTTTAAGGGGTGGGTTTTTAGGTACTATTCAGGTTGAGTGAAAACAATAGACTGAAAAGAATATTTAAGTTATCGAAATAATGAACGAGGGTAGTATTTCAGGTTCAGGAATTTTTTCAGCTGCAGCAATTACGCACATATGTTACTTTATCGTAATGACACAGTTGATATCATAAATTTTACTCTTAAGTAGGTGCAGGCAAATGAGTATTAAATTTCTTTAATTTTAAATCGACAGAAAAGTGACCAGGCATATATTAAACTTGCAAAGTATTTTCTTATTATGTTACAATAATTATTATGATAATTAAACTTAATGTCAAATAATACCGGGTTTTTCACATAAGAGCAAGCGTTTTTTCGATTTTAAGATAAGATAAATTTTATTTAAGGATCTTGAGAATTTTCATTCTATAATATAGAATCTCTACAGTGCGGTCAAAAAGTCACCCCCCCCCTCTTAACTTTTGAACGAGTTGAGATATCGATTTCAAATTTAGAACTCTTAAATAAGACAACTTAAACTATCCTTAAGCATTTATTTGATAATTTTATCTCTTAAAATGTGGGCAGGGGGGCATGGGGGAAATTTTTTTAAATAGAAAGGGGGGTCGTGTGATACATCATTTTAAGCCTTTTAAATTCTCTATAGAACCATATATTTTTAAATTTTTAAACATGTTTTTTAAGGTTTTGATTTTTCAGTTTTTTGTGCTAAAAAAATAAGTTTTTTTTTTGTTAATTTTTATTTATGTTAACTAAAATTAGTTGAAAAGTATAATTTACTTTTTTTCATTATGAAATTAGGCATTTTTAAAAAATTGTTTGGATTTTTTAGAGAAATTTTGACAAAAATACTCATTTTCAACCCTATTTTAAACCCAAAAAAAAAATGTTTAAAAAAAATAAAAAATATACAGTTAAATGGAGAATTTTTTAAGCTTTAAAATGATGTATCACACGACCCACCTTTCCATTTAAAAAAATGTCGCCCCATGCCCACATTTTAAGAGCTAAAAGTATCAAATATATGCTTAAAGATAGTTTAAGTTGTCTTATTTAAGAGTTCTAAATTTGAAGTCGATATCTAAACTCGTTCAAAAGTTAAGAGGGGGGGGGTGACTTTTGGACCGCTCTGTATAGATCTATCCAATAATAGATACATTAAATAATATTAAAAATTAATTAGATGTATACATTTAAATATATGAAACTGAAAATTAGTCAATACATACTTCTTATGTTCAACTTTCTTATTATACTAGAGCTTTTTGATCAAATTTGAATGAAAAGTTGCTATTTACATTCACATTTACATTTACATTTTTGTTTAACCTCGTACTATTCTACTTAATTAAGCATCCCCTAAGTCCAGGACTTGTGTGGGCTAGTAGTAGAGAGAACCACCGACTTTAATTGACTTTCGAACCAATTAATAGGTGTGTCCGCCTCACTTACGCCTTCGCCAAATTTCAATTATTAATTAACTGAAAAAGGCAAATCGGCACTGGTGAGAGTCGAACTCACGCTATTTTGGGTAGTAAACTCGTCAAGTACGACGCGGTAGTCCACTACACCAATCCTCCCATAATTATTGCAATAGCATTTAGATTTTTAGGATGGACCAGAAAAATGATTTTAATTTTCATCTTTAAAACAGGAAGTTAGGAATTTTAATTTATTCACACTATTATTATTATTATTGCAGTGTCATTAAGAAAATTGTAACTCAGAGTTTTACCAATATGTCAGATTTATTTTAAATAAATTATTTATAATCTTTCATTTCATTCTACAAATTCTTACAGTGTAAGTGTTGGTTAATTTTTTGCATATGACCATGGTTGTCAAAGTCAGACCAAAGAATTCTTTGGTCTGAGTGCCAAAGGTCTAGTTAGTCATTTCAATCAACCAAGAAATTAAAATTTAATAGATTATACAAATATTTTAATATAATGGACCGGTTTTTAAAAACCCCTATTAGTGGTAATTGTCAAAAATTAATTTTGGCATGGAATCCATACATGATGGTTTATGCCCTTATAATAATATTTTTCTTGGGAAATTAAGTAATATGATGACCTTTGCTATTTTTGTTTGGACACATTTCGTATAAAAACCATATGATAAAAGATGTTTTATTCAATTGCTTTGTTTTTGAGAGTATAGACTTTGTAAGCTTAAAACAAATAATCGGACAAACAGACCGACAAATATATTTTATCCAATACATACAGATAATAAGACAATTACTAGCTTATTTTAAATAGATAAACTCAATAATAACCCACGCGTGGCTTTTACTTTATTGAGTGGATAATTATTTATTTTATCCACTCAACTGTCACTTGTCAAATTATTTTCTTCTAAATGTCATTAAAATTTTTAATAATAAAAAAATATGAATTCCTAAGCTATTTATTGGATAAAACCTTGTATGGCACTCATGTGTAAATCGATATTGCCCTCTCGAAAATTAACTTGCTTGGCTGACGCCTCGCAGGTTAATTTTCTCATGGGCAATATCTTACTTTACCCACTAGTACCATAAATAACTATTTATTTGATTTTCATAACTTGATCATTTCGGGTGAAAAAGTCGTGTGTGCAACTCGTACTTTAAACACCTATAGATCTCCATTTTAGCCCTTCGTCCAAATATTTCATAGGTTGCTTTTACTTTCGAGCGACCTTGCTGAGAAGAACGTATGCTATAGCGAAAAAAAAATTACACATACCTAACTGATGTTCTTAACTGTTTTAAGTTACATTTAAAAAAAAACAACTTTTCGATGTCCGTCCACCAAACCAAACTTGCTCAGGGGGGTTTTCTTATTTTTTCTCCACTCCCCCCCAAATTACCCTTATTATAAGTTTACTGATGAACAAAAATCAAAAATTTCGATTCTCTTAAAAATGGGTCTAACGATTTTGCTCAAATTTTGTACGTTATAATGTCGTTAAAGCCATTTTTATAAAATTTAATTTTTGGATTTTTATTGATCCATAATGGTAAATTACAAACATAGATGTCGCTACTGATTTTCCCTGGAAAAATCACATAGGTTTGGACTTTAAATTATATCTTAAAATTTGTTTTTCCGAGTTAAATTAAGACTTTTCTGTAAAATAACAGTGGTGAGTAAAATTATATTTGTTTTTAAACAGACAGATGTATAATAATTTTTTGGTTTCATACATTTTGTACAGCTGTGTCGGTATCTATCCGTATAACTGATATAGCACATACATTTTAAATTCCCGATTCAGTGGATACAGTAGACTAACTTTATAATTTTTTACAAATAATAATGGGGTGAAGGTGTTTTGGTCGCCCTTTTTTATTTGTTTTTACGCAAGGTGAACATATTAAGTAGTGTGTTTTTTCTCGTGATCTATGGATCCATGGAAATACCTATCTACTTAAAAGTCTAAATGATATAATGCCTACTTATAACGAATTAAAAAAAAAAACATTCAGAAACAAAAAAAAAAATTATATAAATGTGGGAGGGGCTATTTAATTTTGTTATGTTTATCCCCTGTTAATTTTTAAGTAATTTCTTATAATGTCTAGTTACCAGTTAAACAAAATAGACTTCTCATTACTTCTCAAGAAGTCGTAATATTATGAATTTCCTTAATATTATGAGTGACCGCTTCGCTGAATTTGGGTTTTAAAAAATTAAATGCCTCGTGTTTTAAAATTTTAATTATAATTTTTAATAATATCATTCCTTTGTTTACTATAAATTGAAAGAAATTTAATCACATTTTATACGGTTTTTAATTATCAACAATTTTAAAAGTTCCCTGAAAGACTCCAATCGTTAAAAAATTGGTGAATATTCATGTTTCTATTATTGTTTAAAATTTTTTCAAGTGTTAACTTGTTATCGTAATCCTTTTGGTGTTAAACTGATAAACGTAACACTATTTTCAAGATAGAACACCCTCATACTTTTTACTTTGATAAAAAAATGGAAATTCAATAAATTCCAAATTTTAACTTGTCTGGTTTAATTTTCAGGTAAGTTTAAATGGTTAAAGTTATGTTTAAAAGATGTAGATATTCATTCATACATTACATTACATACATTGGAATAATTGATACCACTTGATGAGATTTGCAATTTACAATTTTTATTTTTATTGTAAAAGCATAATTCTTTCATGTTGTTAAAAGCATAATTGGTTCGAGTAAATTCCGTATTTTGGTTAAAAGAATCTGTGTTTTAGTGTCTTATTAGTATATTATAAAATGTAACATCAAGATGTATTGCTAATGTAACTGCCGATATCTAAAATCTTAGACAGCTGTTTGCAACAAATCACGCATCTTGCTTTCTTAAGGAAACAATGCAAAAACTATTCTTCAATAGAAAGGGAGGGTGTATCAAACGGACTGATTCAGAATGACAAAAGTCAGTCCAAGATAAAACTACAATGACGTTCTATAGCAGCAGACGGTATTGTCCAATAGATCTTATTAATAAACTCTTAGCAGTCTTTAAGACTGTAATACAGCTGAAAGAGGTTCAGTTTTTAAATATTCTTATTAATCCTGGGACCAAAAGTTTTTGGTCCAAAATTCTCGAACTCTGTCCATGAAACAATTTCTTTTTCGCACGATAACTTGTAATACATAGAACCAATTATAATATAATATATTATATATTATATAATTATTTATCGACTTTTCAGAAAAAGTTAATTTTGGTAAGGTCACGAACTTGTGTTACGAAGGTTACTGATTTTGATCTTCCTTTCCAAGAAAATACATTTTTGTGAAGAACTTTTTTAAGAATCAATATTATCGTTTTTGGGATTTAATTCAGTGTTATCCATTGCGGAGGGTATACTTTTGAATGTAAAGCATCTTCACGGCTTGTTATTAATAAATCTGCGTAAGACGCAACTCTTGGGGCACGAGACATATGACCAGGTGTCTTAGGCGATGCAGGGACAAAAGTGTACCCGAGGGTTGCATTGTGGGACTCCCGGTGTATTGTTGAAAAAATTGCAGACCGTCGCGGAATATATCTTTTGTGTCTGGTCTTTAAGAAGGCCAATATTGAAAATAAGAATGTGATTGCTGAGAAGATATAATGAAATAAAGTATACAAAAACTAATATAGTTTGACGCACGGATCTCTGGCTACGGGTAATATTTTTGAAATGTGTGTGCAAGTGGGAGGCCCCTTATAACGCTCTTGGCGGAAAGAAGAGAGCGCGAATGATTCCTCCCCCTTTTGTCGGAGACTTTCTTTCATGCGGAGAACTATACCTAGTAAGGTATATAAACCTCGATATAAACCAATAAATAAATAAGTTAAACAAGTAATTATGCTTTGATGTAAGAGAATTTGGCTTACCAAGAAATGTTTGTTTCTTTCTTTCTTCCTTTTCCCAGTTTTATATAACTTCATTTTTTAACAGTTTTGCCATTTACTTTTCGTAATTTTCATAAATGATGATTTTCTTTATTCCCTTTCCAGAAAATGCAGTTTCATGCCTTTTAACAAATTCTCAAGAGAGGCGTTTTTCATTTGGACTTGCAACCTTCTTCCTGTTTTTGATATTTTGCATAATATATTCGGAATATAATATTCCCTTATACCTTTCAACACATTTTTTTGCGTCTTAGATTTTGGGATGTAAATAAATAGATCGATGGTTTTTTTACCTGGATATGGATCAATGAACGTTTGTTTTGTATGTACCCATATTTATTTTGGATCATTTCAACTATTCAGTCACGAGATGGTTTACGAGCTGAGAAATTCAAAAAAATATTTACTTAAGTGATCTTTGATATTGAAAACTACTAAACTGTTAATAGGTGAAAACCACAGCAGGTAAAGGAAACCTTGAACGTAAAACTAGAAGTTTCAATTAATAAAGTAGATGTAACTGGCCAAGTAGGTACCCAATTTGAATACTAAATATTACTTTTTGGTTTACTACAGGACTATAATCATCTTCGGGGAACTGAATTCAGGCCAGATGGTCATAGACTATGTGAAGTTTCTTTTTACAACCATCAATCATAGTTGTAAAAAGAAACTGCAAATAGTAACCTGGAAAGACGTCCCGAATTTCAAAACAGAGACTTTCCCAAACTTGAGGATCTAATTTGGTTTTAAAGTGAGTCCTATTTAACGGCAAAGACGTCTACCGACATGTTTATTGATTCTACTTTAACTTAAATGCAGTATGTAATATTTTTTATATAGTTTTTTACTAATGCCATAAAGGCCCTTAATTGTCGGTATAGAGTAAATTACGTTCATATCGAGGGCTTCATAACATAGGGGCGTATCTTCAGTGTTTTTTAAATGGAAGATACGCCCCTATTATATGAAGCCCTCGGTATAATGAAACGTAGTCCCTAAATATTACAAACTTTTCAAATGGTTAGTTTCCTATCAATTCTTATATTGTTATTTTGAAAAAGTATAGGGATAAGGAAGGTATGATAAACATTTTAGCACGGGACGTCACTAAGTCATAACGTTATTATCTCATTAAATCAATTTTATGGAAATTCAGGGTATGAGTCTTTGGGATCAATAATTAGTTAACTCAGACCTTGATTTTATCATTCGTATTTTTTTTAATCCCTCATATCTCGGTAACCAAAAAAACAAGGCCCATTTCTGACGTGGGTCCACAATTTCTTAATACTTTCAGTGGGGTGTCGCCGAAAACCAGCTTGGTAGTCTAGCAAGGGTCGTACCCTTAAGGCAAAATAAGAAAATCCTACCCGTCTTAACAATAAGAACTTAAGCACAATTGAAAGTACAATTTTTTTATTCAAAAGCAAGTCTGGCAAGGTGGAGCTACACGCAGGGACGTAGACTGTAAACATTAATTTTTTGAAATGGATCATAACAGAAAAAAATATTCAAAAAGTCGGTATTTGGATCTGTCTGAATAACTGATTAAAAATATTTGCTCATATTTACAGAGATCCGTTCAGTAATAGTAAAAAGTCTTGTTTTATCAGATCAGTGAATTTTTTGAATTTTTACTGTTTTTCATATCCCTTACCCTCCCGAGACTAAACTAATGATAATTTTTCGATTTAATTGTGTTTTTTTTTTATATTTGCTATGCCTAAAAAGAAAAAAAAAGAAAAATAATAGTTATTTATGGTAATAGTGGGTAAAGTAAGATATTGCCCATGAGAAAATTAATTTTCGAGAGGGCAATATCGGTTTACCCATGAGTGCCATACAAGGTTTTATCAACAAGTGACAGTTGAGTGGGTAAAATAAATAATTATCCACTCAATAAAGTAAAAGCCACGCGGGGGTTATTATTGAGTTTATCTATTTAAAATAAAGCTGTTAATTGTCTTATTATCTGTATGTATTATACTGAATTAAATTTGCATATTTGTTTGCATACATAGAAAGTCTATAAACGTATTTTGGATTAATATTGTCTTAAAGAAAAAATAAAGAAGTAAAGTCACAATTGTGATACCCTGAAGGGTAAGGGATTAGGGTGGACCTTATTTTTTGTTATTGTTTTAAAATTTTCATTCTGGTGTAACTAGAAAATCCTGAAAATATGAGGGTGATCAAAACTTCTGTAAAATTACGCAAAAATCGTAAAAAATCATTGAAAATGGACTGTACTTTTTGTATCAGTGGAAAATTTAAAAGCCTTGAAATCTTATTTTTTTTCCTTTTGAGTGTACTAATTTATGTGCCAAATGATCAAAAGATTCTATCAGATGCCGAAAATCCGGCAAAGTTGCCCCTAAAACACTAAATTTGACGAATTTCCACCATAAATGTGAAAAACGCTGAAAAAGCATTTAAAAAATATGTCAATCTGGACTTAATTTTATTTAACGCACATTAATAATATAAAAAAAAATAAACAAAAACAAAACGAGCTAAGTGCCAAATAAGGGCTCTTCAAAGTTGCTTATTTAGGAGCTATTGGCGCTTAGCTCGTTTTATTTTTGTTAAATTATTTTATATTATTAATGTGCATTAAATAAAATTGAGTTAAGTCCAGATTGACATATTTTTCTAAATGCTTTTTTAGCGTTTCTCACATTTATGGTGGAAATTCATCAAATTTAGTGTTTTAGGGGCAACTTTGGCGGGTTTTCGGCACCTGTTAGTATCTTTTGATCATTTTGAAAGTTGCCACATAATTTTGTACTCAAAAGGAAAAAATTAAGATTTCAAGGATTTTAGATTTTTCACCGATACAAAAAGGACAGTCCATTTTCAACGATTTTTTACGATTTTAGCGTAATTTCACGATTACAGAAGTTTAATCACCCTTATATTTTCAGGATTTGCTAGTTACACCAGAATAAAAATTTTAAAACAATAAAAAACATGATCCACCCTAATATAGAGAACCTAAGGTAAAATGTTTAATTATGATTTGTGTTCAAAAATTCTCTCGGTGTGGGTATATTTTGTATACCCATTGTATACCCATGTATTATATCCATTTTTTTTGCAGTATTTGACAAATATAATTTGCCATTTGCCATTTATTAGTTTGCTTGATTAATATTAATGTATAATAATGTATTTTTATGCAAATGTAACAAATTTTTACAACCCCATACGAGAAAACTGTTAAATTGTTTCAAGACATATGCCATGCATTTGAATAGATAAGACGATGGTAATTTTTAGGCACGCGCACGTTAGTAACACTCCAAGAGGTTTGGAACTCTATTATGTATTCTTTATTAATTATTACTTACCTTCTAATTATGCTAACAATGGGGGTCTTTAATGTTTTTAGTTCTATTATAGAATAATAATTAACGCGTCAAAATAACCTATGGGGTGCCTACAATAGAAATAAGATGTAGAAATACACGAATGTGCTATTTCTTAAAAAAATATATTATTTGTTTTACAAAACATAGTACTTTTTGTTATTTTTACCAAAAAAGGAAAAATTTTACAAAATAGGAAGTTATTACAGAATGTAGTGTGCCTTATAAGGAGGTATACTTTTAAAAACATAGTTTGAATCCACATCTCGCCCTTAGACTAAGGGCCTTAGTTCGTTTTGAACAAAGCACCTTTAAAAGTCAGTTCTTGAAACTTTTTTATATTTTCTTAATGTAAAATCATCCCGTAAATTTTTAAATTACTAAATTCAAAATATCTTTGTGATCCTTAGCATCAAGAAAAATATATTTGATATTAGGTACCTACTGAAACCCTTTTTTGAATATACTTGTTATGTATTTTATTGTGTATTAGCTTATTGTCAAGTAACAATATAAAATTTTGGGGCGTTTAAATAATTGTATCGCGAAAAATAATCAATGGGAAATCTAAGACTGTTATTATTTTTGTATACGGTCATTAACATTCGCAAAAAAAACCGTCGCTTTTTTGTGTTACGTCACAAAGAAAGAACTTGAAATAGACTCTAAATTAGAGTCTAATAATAATAAACATGTGTTTTAAAATTTAGCTGAATATTTTTGATCCTGTTAAACTGATTTTTTTTGTTGCCAGCATTTCTGGTCCAGAACACTGATAAAACTGCAATTGCAGCATGCTGTAGTAATTACTCATGCATGAGTTTCATCTCATGAGATAAATATTTATCATCTCATGAGATGAAATATTTATCATCTCATGAGATGAAATATTTATCATCTCATGAGATGAAAAATTTATAAAAGCTTAAGCTTTTTATAGGAATCCAGCAGAAATATGACTTTATGTTCAAGAAGTTTGACAGTGTATTCCTTAAATTCAGATTTTTTGACCAAAAAAACATAGGGAATCCTGCTAGCGTTTTTTTGTTGACTGTTTAATTTTTTACCCGAAGCGTTAGTCTATTGTTGGTAACTCTAACAAAAATGTTTTGGGGGATTATTATTCCTGTGGAAAAAAATTAAGCAGACTTTCGGCCACGCGTAATCCTGCAGGCAAAACCAATTATATTAAAAGTCACTGAATAAAATGTATTTAATACAGTTCACATCCAGAAAAATTAGTGCAATAAGTCCAGCTGCCGAATTCCGCATCTGGATCCGGATGGGGTGTAGCCCGGAGTTTTTAATTGTAACCCCACCTGTAGCAGCACAAGCTTAGATATCTTTACACTATATGGAAACGCGACATTGTAGCGCATTGCTACTTCCGGTTTTTCGTTCGACCGTGACGACTTTTAGTGCCTTTTTAGGTGGTTTATCGATTTCAGTAATTGGGGGTCAAATTTATTGATAACTAACACAATTTTGGAAATGCTGTATTTACCATTGCAGTATTTTTTATTGTGCGTAAATCGAAAAGCACCAAACTTAGTTTTATAGAAGAGTTCCTATAAAAAATTCAAAACAGAGATTGTGGCTCGGATTGTGGTTAAAATTAATTAAATATATATACAAATTCCTGAACCTTTTACTGAATTTAATGAAATTAACAACAAAAAATATTAAATTCATTTTATTGTCAAAAGTAATACGTACAGAGCGGTCCAAAAGTCACCCCCCCCCCCCCTCTTAACTTTTGAACCAGTTGAGATATCGACTTCAAATTTGGAACTTTTAAATAAGACAACTTAAACTATCTTTTAGTATATATTTAATACTTTTAGCTCTTAAAATGTGGGCAGGGGGGCATGGGGCACATTTTTTAAATGTAAAGGGGGGTCGTGTAATATATCATTTTAAATTTTTTTTTTTAAATTAAAAAAAAAATGGGTTTAAAATGTGGTTGAAAATGGGTATTAATGTCAAAATTCCTCTAAAAAAAAAAACAAATAATTTTTTAAAAATGCCTGATTGCATCATAAAAAAATGTTAATTATACTTTTAAACTAATTTTAGTTGACAATAAAATTTTATAAAAAAAAAACTTAAAAAATCGAATGTTTTAGCATAAAATATTGAAAAATCAAAACCTTAAAAAACATTTTTAAAAAAATTAAAAATGTTAGTTTAAATAGAGAATTTTATAAGCTTTAAAATGATGTATCACACGACCCCCCTTTCCATTTAAAAAAATGTCCCCCCATGCCCCCCTGCCCACATTTTAAGAGCTGAAAATATCAAATGTATGCTAAAAGATAGTATAAGTTGTATTATTTAAGGGTTCTAAAGTTAAAAACCATAACGAGTTTAAATGATTTTATATTAATTGGAAGATCATTAATAAAAACAATAAAAAGTGGACCTAAGAGTCTTAGGTCTTAGGCTAAGACACTACCTTGTGGAATGCACTTAGAGAAATTCTATGAATGTACCTTTGGTAGATTACCAGTTACTCAAGATTGAGAATTGAGTGCAACCATTTAAAAAGTTTTGTAGGTTTTATATTTATATTCTTTTTTATGATTAAAAAATTAAGCAAGCATTTTTTTACCTTGTATGTATTTTTTTCTTCTTCTTGAATTCTAACCTTTACAAATTTGTTTTATGTAAGCTAATATGTCAAATATTACATTTGGACTTTTGAACTTCCTGCAAAATAAGAAATAAGTGGGTTTATTGTGTTCATAAATAGCAGATTATAACTCTGAGAGTAGAAATTTAATATCGGTTGCCTGAAATTTCTCGGAAACAGCCGTATTATATATTTTCGCAAGGTATGTCTTGAGCAAATAAAACCTAAATAAACATTTTTTTTTTATTTTAATACAAAATTTCATTCATTTACCGTCTATACATAACTTATAGTACTCAGATAAAAATATAAAAAAATACTGCTGGCGTCAACGAATGGTTTCCGCTGATAATTATGCGGAGGCTTCATCAAAGAAAATCAACTTATGTAGTTCTTAACTATTATTATTACATATTTGTATTTGTAGAGATGAAGCCAAAACATAATAAGATTAAATTTTGTATTCTTGCTTTCAAACGAGACATACGTTTAACAATAATACAGAATTACTATTATCTTACCCTAATCTTATATTATGTTATTATTAGCATATATACTTAAAAGTTCGTAATCTGAGCTGATCAAAAACGACTTGGGAATTTAAACTTCTTGCTCTCTTACTCCCCCCTAATAAATTGTATGACAATATGCAAAGTACCCCACATTTTTATTATATTATATTGATAAGGTATTATTTATTACATTTACATTTGCCGTCTTGAAAATTAAGATTGTATAACAAACATCTGCTTTCGATCACAATTATTATGATCCATGTACATATGGTTGGAACAAAAACAAACTTTTTTTTTATTTTGGGCCAATTTTTCCACCATCCATTTTTCAAATCTGTGAAATCTGTTTTTTAGATATAAATATATTTTTACAAAAATACAATTTTGCATTCCAGTCAAATGTTAAATGTTTCACTTTTATTCTGGTACTTTATTGCTATTTCTTGGGCAAAATTGTCTTTTGAAGAGAAAAATCTAACGGAAATGGACAAAGGTTTTCTGTTACAGCATCCCATAGATCTATTGTGATGTACTGATTTATTACCTATTATTTCCTAAGAAAAATAATTTCAAAGGGTCTTGTTACCACATTTTTTTTTGTTTTTACAGCATAAGTGTGAGAAAATTCCTGGTATTTACTATGTATTTGTCCCAGTTCAACCCTTAAAAAATAAGAAAATTTTAAATTCTCTTTTTTACTCTTTAATGCATTTTGGTCGATAGTTAGAAGCACAAATTTTTGCCAACTGTTGCACTTTGGTCCATAAAATAGGTTACAAATATTTCGTATATTTAAAATATTCCATAATATGGAATATTTTGAATATATGAAATATATAAGTAATTTATTGTATGGACCAAAGTGAAAAAATTGGCAAAAATTTGTATATTATACATATTTAAAATATTTCATATATTCCAAATATTCTATGGTACCATGGTACCAGCACGTTGATAGCTTGGTACTTTGATACCCTAAAATTACATTCTTACTATCAATTATGAAAGCATTGCATGTTTCATAAAACTTAATTTCTGCGTGCAACAAGGGGTTAAAAGATGCTGGGGTTAAAAGGGTTAAAATTAAGCTGGGAAAAAACTAAATATTGTTGTCCAGTGTTATTTTAGCATTTAGCATAAGTAGAAATGAATGCAAATTGTATTTTGCTATTAGGGGGGGCAATACAAATATCCTTTACTTCCTATTTGCAAGATGTATATTTGCATAATGCCAGGGTGTAAGAAGGGTGTTTTTTTTTTTAATTTGAGGCTGTCAGTTTATTACAAATGCTAAATTTTACCGGATTTCGCCTCGATGACGAAAAACTACACTGAAATAACAGTTATAACTGTATATAGGTAATAACTTAAGGTGTTGTTACCTTATGTAGTTTTGGCGATATAAATATTTGTAACAAGAAAAAAATTAACTGTTTTTATCGCATTTGATTGGCCAATTTCATACCTTTTTAGCCAAACCAATTAAATGTTCAATTTTAAATTGACCAATCATATGCACTGAAAATAAAAGTCATAGGCAATATTACAATGTCTAAATGATGTGTGCAATATTTCACACGTTATACATGTATAACATAGCTTTTTCTTAGTGTATGCCATATTCCTTCTACAAAAAAGTTAAAGGCATATTTACATAACTAGAATTGCTACAATTTAACATGTAATAGTCAGTTAAATTTTTATGTATTGTGTATGTTCGAAAAGCATAAAAATAAGGGCGATTATACCTATACCTATTAAAATTAATATTTTTTTAACGATATCAACCCCACAATGAGACAATGATCGAAGACGTGTAGCAAAGAAAAAAATAGGGGATAGGATAATGTTTTGTATCCTATAAATCACTCTTCACATTCAGTAACAGCATATATCTATCCTCCTTAGCAGAAACGTCGTACCCTAGTAACAATTTTTGTCTTGAGCAAGTCTGGCTCAAGATTCTTGATCAAGTAACCGCATCCAGATTTTGACAATTCTGGCGCAAGATACTGTAGACAGATTCTTGCTCAAGAATTGTCAAAGAATTGCTACAGATACTCCATCAAGATTCTTGGACAAGTCTTGAGCAAAAATGTAGCAAGAAAAATTGACAAGAAATCGAAAAGCGATCTCTATCATGATCAAATCGTACTTGTTAGAGTAGGTCAAGATTCTTGGGGGTCATTTTGGAGTGTTACGCCCATGTTAATGGTATAGGAAAATAGCGTTACAGGGGGTCCAAAATGATCAAAATTTGCGTTACGTAATACTTGAACGTTCCCTTATGCCACTTCCGGTGAAAGCGGATGTGAAACAAAAAAATTAAATCCGCCATTTTATAGCCAATGTAAAATCACCAAAGTTTCGTTTTTATCGAATGAAGATTAATTTTAATTTTCGGAGTGGACATAAATAAAACTCACACGGTATGCGTTTATATCAAGTACAAAAATATGATTTGATGTAAAATATAATAATTTGGCGCTGTGATCAAATACTGAGTATTTAGTTTCAAATCTCATGCTCCTTGCCGGAAAACCCAATCGGGCGAAATGTGAGATTTTTTTACCAATGCCCTAAAAGCAAAATGAAAAAAAAACAATTCTTTTGCCTCAGATATAACTCTTTTTCCAGTGTAAAACAAGTTTTAAAAATTAAAAACCCAACTGCAATGGCCCATCTTTAGCTCTTTCCTGAATTTCAAATTTTTACATGTTTTGAAATGTGCTGTTAAAGAGTATACGCTATATATAGCGTTCTATCGAAACATATTTTTCAGAACTGATTTGATAGTTTTGTAAAAAAATTTTTTTTAGCTGTCAAGTTGTGAAGAGTTAAAATATTAGATCAAACAGGTTCCTTACTTTTGGGGTTAGATACGTATATAAATTATAAACTCGTGGACTAAAATAAAAAAATGCTCACGGGACACACCTGCCCTTTGGGGCAATGGCATATGCTGTTTCTATCGTAGGTTTTTCACCTTTAAGAAACTGTACGCACAACTATAAGAAATTATAACATTTGGTATAGGGGTACGGGCTAGTTTATACAATAGGGTTGCCAGAATTAAATCCAACTGAAATAACGTTAAACAAATCCGACTTAAATAAAATAAAAAGAATGTTTTTTTTTTAATTTTAAAATGGTCATTATTTTGTAAATATTACTTTCCCATACCCCTATTAAAAATGACTGGTCTGCACCATTTATACCCACGCAGACCCGTCATTTTTATGTTATTATAAAACTGATCTATACCCAAGTAACACAGTAGCCATAAAGTATCTCTTGCCGCTCTTTCGCAACAAAATTACAGCCAATATTGCTGCGAAATAGCGGTATGAAATACTTTACAGCTACTGTGTTACTTGGGTAGCTTACGCTTTAATGGGCTAAAGCTTACCCGTTAACCCGTAGCGGATTTTTTTAATTTTGCCATAGAAAAAATACGATTTTGGCTGAAAAGTATTGTAAAATGTAACACTTTTCCAAATTAAAATATAAATGCTGCTCAAATTTGGTATCGCGTCTTCTTCAAACCGAGAATCGGAATGGTGGCGATTTAGGAAAAAAAACAGATCGTCTGGTAACCCTATTATAAACGTTAGTAACCACACCTGGTTTGAGAAAAAAAATAAGGGATAATGTCCTTATGGGACAGTTGAATTTAAAGAAGCGTCGTTTGTTTACGATAAAGTCGTTTGTACGTCTTCAACTATTTTTGTAAAATAGATTTGCTAATATTTGACTCTAGATTACCACCCTACTATACTTTTTTTAGTTATAAGTTTAGATTTTGAAAAAGTTGTTGAAACCAAATATTTTGCGATTTATTTATTTGTAAAAACACAACACAACAAGTAGAAACAATCACTAATACAGGCTCGTAACTGGAAAAATAATCCAAGGGGTGCTAAGCACCCCCTGACAGAAAAGTTTTATATTATTTTTGTGCTCCGAAGCATTTTGGCGGGGGGGGGGGGCAGAGCAAATATCTCGCAACTAAAAATTTAAAAATTGAGAAATTTCCCAAATAAAAAAAAGCTTTACCCCTGACCGTCAAATTTTGCTGACTGAAAAAAAAGGTGGTCACCTCTGAAAAAATCCGAACTCAAAAAAAAAGCGTTACTACCCCCGACCGTACAATTTTGATGACAAAAAAAGGTCTTAACCTCTGGAAAATTAAATTAAAAATAATATTAACTATTTTTTTGTTTTGTGTGAATTTTAAAAAATTATTTAAAAACGATTGTTTATTTTAATAATAAATCAATTTACATTACTCACAGTATTATTATTTTTTAATGTAGGGTAGCTTCTGTTTTGACTTGAGCACCCCCGGTGGGGTGCTCAGCTTAGAGCTTATTTCGCCAGGGGGTGCTGAGCACCCCCTAGCACCCCCCTCCAGTCTTATTCGTTTTTGGGGTCGCTAAATCCGAATCTGGGGTTGGTTCAACTCGGTCAGGTCGCATTTCGTTCCTAACATTAAAAAAGTGATGAAATGTGTCCAACTTTCATCACTTTTCTGAGGTTAACAACGAAATGCGACCTAACCGAGTCAAACCATCCCCAAATTCGGATTCAGCGACCCCAAAAACGTATAGAAATGTTTGTCTCGTCTAGGGAATCAGACCTTTTTTACGTGCCTGTGTAATTAATAACTAATAAATTATTATTATTAATAATGATTGTGTTCAAAATAGGCTAGGCGATAAGATTTATACAATTTATTTAAATAGCTATATTATAATAATATTATTATTAAAAAATACGTGTTAAAAATTTGCGAAAACCTTGAGTAAAAAACACATTTAATGGATTTCTCTATTTGCTGTCGGTTTGTCTGTTCTGTAAATTGCGCGTCACAAGTTGTGACATATCTCGACAATTTCATTTGCAATCGGTATATACGAAATTATCTAAGAAAAGTCTCAAGTCTTTTTATTTGTTAACAAAAAATTGTTTTACTTGTTTCAAATGTATTATTAATAAGTTTACCGTATGATAAACACTTCGAACACGCTAACAAGCAAGGCGCCTTGTAAGAGCCCTAATGAACTTAATTTTAGTAGGTATAACAATCCGGAAGTGTATACTATTTTATTATTACCAAAAGGTCGGTTGGCGATCATCTTTTATTTTTCATGAAACGTAGCGTCACCCTTGGATGACTTTCTTGCACGACAGACACATCGACAGTTCCTTGTTTTCATGAAGACAGTTGGTACTTCCAGTATTTGCTAACCCCTATACGAGTTGAAAATGAAACCGTATAATTGTATTAAATTTATAAGTATACTTAGTATTACAATCCTTAAAAATATAAAAAACTAATTAAGACGTTATGCAGCCCAATAAAAAAATGCAATGATTTCATAACCAGTCGGTATACTTATATCAACGAACTAATAACTCTCCTTTCTAGAATAGGCATTTCATTTGTAAAAACTAAAAAAAACGTAGCCAACATATACATTTGTCTGTCTTACTCGCACAGCTTTGTTCTAACAGAGACAACAATAACAGTTACTGGTAATTGTTATTGTTCAGGCCTGAATATACCTACTATTTGTTTACAAACAAACCGAGATGTTGGCGATACTTTATATTAACGGTATGCGTATTCAAGAGAGAAGAGTTGTTAGTTCGTTGACTTATATATTCCTTCCATGATGGTTTTTCATCAGTTATAATTCCTTGGTATTTTGTATCATGTTATTGTTTAAATTTGAATATTTTGATTGTTTACTAGTATAAAATTTCTATTAATATTGATCAGATATAGAATTGCCGCGTCGCGACGCGTCGCCCTCGGTTTGTTTTCTTGCACGACAAATACATGGACATTCCCTTATTTTCATGGAGAGTTTGTAGCAGTTGGTACGTCCAGTATTTGCTAACCCTTATACAAGTTAAAAATTAAACCGTATAATTTAAAAGTAATAATTTATCTATAATATCTGTTAAAATCATCTTCATCATACAACAAAAATTAAATCTAAACTAAAAAAAAATTTAATATTCAGTATTTAGTCCAATAAAAAAGTGTATAAATCGGCAGACAATTTACTTAAACGTTCTTTCCATGATGGTTTTTCATCAGATAGTAACCCTAGATATATTGCCTCATCTTCGTGTTTAAATTTTAATACTTTGTGATTTTTAACCTTTCAGTATTGATCAGATTTAAAATTGATTTTTTTAGATATTTTTGTAGTTTAAAGGTTTTTTTTTCAAAATTTATTCTGATCCTCGGACGAGGATTGATCGCAATAGTAGATGTATTCAAAAGTTGATCTTAAAGATCAATTAAAACACAATTACCTTAAAAGAAATTGAAAAATAAAATGGTATAGGTATTAGATACAACTTATTCGAATTTATTCATTCCCCAGACAGCACAAGGATGAAGATCTTAAAGATGTCGTAGCTCGTCATTCAAGACGTCTTGAGAACGTCGGTTTTCGCCGTATATGCATCTTTAAGACGTCTTAACGACGTCGTATGTTACAAAAGGTAACGTCTTTAAGACATCTTTTTAAGACGCCTTACTGACGCCTTGCACAGGCGACTTTACAACATAATACCCCCTCCCATTTACGTAGAATGAGAGGTAATTTGTTTGTCACAAAAAGATCTTAAAAAAATGTGAATTTTTTTTTTTTTTGAAAATTTCTTTTTTGAATTTTTTTTTTAATTTTTTCGTTTTTCGTAAAAAGTAAATTAAAAAAAAAATGAATTTATATTTTAATTTTTGTTTTTCAAAAAAAGATCTTTAAAAAAATAGTATTTTTTTTTAATAGTTAATTGTGGTTTGGACTTTTATTTATTTTTAGCGATGAGTATCGAAGTTAAGACATCTTATACCGATACTTAAAAGACATCTTATAGACATCATAATCAGATATCTTTTAACAATCCCTAAAAAGAAGTCCATAAGATATCCTTTTCATGTCTTTAGGCATCCAGACATAATTAAGATCTAAAAAAGACGTCTTTAAGATATCATGTGCTGTCTGGGTCTTGTTCCATGAAAAATGGGTTTCCGTAAAAAGGTAAAGATATAAAGATGCGTACTATATCAAATTAGATTTGAAGAGGTTAACATCTTTCAAACAACCTGATTTAACATTCTGAAGAAACACATGCTATCTGTCTACATCCCTTTAATAATTACCACCTTCGGGCATAAGAAAACTAATATTTAATAGCTCTGCGACAGGTGTATAATATAGGTACTCTACTACACCTACTACCTATACTATAGGCATTATTTATATTGCCTTCCTAATAGTATAAAAAAAATATATTGAAGAACCTTACCAACTGACATTAGTTGCTAATTCCAGGGACGGACTAAGAAACAAACCATCCAAACAAGTGACTTCTAAGAAGTCATTACTTTGGTTTTCTAGCTTTTTGCCGGCCCACTTTATTTGTTAGTCCACATAGTGCCCCAAACAATTGATTTCTAAAGAAAACCCTTTTTCAGTGTCTTTTACCGTCGCCCACTAATACTTTTTTTTTCTTCTCGATTGACCAATGAAACAAGGTTTATTTTTTTGTCTGTACCTATGAAAAAAATGAGAACCAAATTTGGACAGATTCCTTATTTACTCTTCTCCTTGGATTCTTTTTGGTAAAAATCAGTCAGGGTGGGGTCAAAGCTCATATTTAATTTTTTTTTGCCTGTGCCCCCTTAAAAAATTATTGGGGTTCCGGGCTTTTATCATCAGCGGGCTCAGGTTGCATGCCAAGTTTCAGATTTGCAGCTCTTTGAGAAATATGAAAAAAACTTCTAGAAGGACCAATCAATTTTATTATATATTTGATTTTTTCTCGAACGATACGTCCCTGGCACATACCTTTGCATATGGGGTGAATTTATAAATTAGTTTATAAATACAGCAGGTGAATTGTTATAGTCAAATCTAAAACAACGTATCTACCACTGACATATGTTTTAGTTTTTATAAACGGCATAGATCTAATTAAGATTAGTAGCTAATTAGCTTTTGTCACATGCAAGGTACCGAAATTTAACGGTGTACCTAAGTGAAGAAAACTTTTTCCTGAAACTAAAAATCAAAAAACATTATTTTTTGCAAACCGAAAAAATTTTGGAAAAAAAAATTCTAAAAAATACAAAAAAATAGTTATTTGCGCTCCTAGTAAGTGATTTTTTCTGTGTGAGGTCGTATTTTGTGGACTGAAGCGTAGCTGAGGTCTATAAACACGACCGAAGACAGAAAAAAACTTACCTACGAGAGCGCATCACGTTTTTTTCACTACCAAGGAGTTTTGTTTGTTTTTGTTTGTTTAGCGTATGGCATTATTGCCGGGGAGACCCACCGTAGTGGGTAGTTCCGGCGCCTGTTGCATCTTTAACCCTGTTTTAGGTAGTTAGTAGCGATGCCTACTAACCCAGGAGGACCGACGGCTTTATGTGCCCTCCGAAGCACATGGTTACGGTGGAATTTTAATTTGAAAAATTTTTGTTCTCTGACCGGGGATCGAACCTCGGACCTCTTGGTTAGAAGACCAGAGTCTTCTCGACTGAGCTACCACCGCTCCAAGGAGTTAAAATCCTATTTTATTAATAATATTTTTGACATTTATATGTGTGACAATCCAAGAAATCAATTTTTTTATGGAATCACTCTATAAAATTAAAATAGTAGCCTTGTATCTAGATGTCTCCCTGCGGTAAGTGTCGGACACTTAGTCTCCTTGCGCGGTAAATTGTTTTTTCTGTCTTTAGTTCAGTTTTGTTTGTATAAATTTCATCTATCACTAAGTGTGCTCGATATAGTACTTTCCATTACAGTAACTGGCGACTTTTTGATTAAGTAATCTCATTTTTTTTAATATTATCTGAATATAATCCTGGGTGCGCCTCTGTTAATGATTATATATAAATTCAAATATATTTGTATTTATTACTCAAGTCTCAAAAAAATAACTAAACTGCTTCTTCATAGGATATATTTCCATTTTTGCACCTAGGGCTCGTTTCAAAATATTACACAATAGAAAAGTGCACGTGTAAAATGTTGGCAAAATCAGTGCAGAACGGCCCTTTTCAAAAAAAATTACCTGAACCATTATAAAAGTGTGTGGGTGAATTCCATGTACACCTTTGCCCATTCATGGAAAAGAATGATCTATTGAAATTTGCTGGACCAAAATAATTTAATAATGAAAATAAGGTTTTATTTTCAATGGCAAAAAAACATACGTATGTGATTTTTGCCTGATCAGGTAAAATTGAAAAAAAAATTATTTTGTTAAAATGTCACCTAATAAATTTTGATTAAAGTCCGAAATAATATTTATCATACATAGGTATATACCTGACCAGCACATTTATACCCGTATCTTTTATACTGATTCAAATATTTTTAAAACGGAAAAAAATTGTTCAAAGTTCATACTTGAAAATATATTTGATATTCCCTTTTGACTAAAAAATTTAATATAAAGTAAAAAGAAATTATTTGAAATAATTATTCTTTTTATGTCAAGATATTAAAAAAGCAATGCTTTTCACACGGGGAAAAATGCACCAAAATCGAGACCAAAATACCACTTTCAAAATGGCACTTTGTAGCATTTTTTGCCAAAGGGGTCCGATTGGTCCCTTTCACCGATGTTGATCCACATGTAATTGGAAAAAGAACAAGCCGTGTAGATATGTATGTAATGCTACGCATTCCATTATATATTATTCACAGTAAATGATATAGGTAGTGCATTCCCCAAATACTTTTTTCAAAAAAAAAATACATTTTTTTTAAAGATCTTTTTTAAAAAATGAAAAATAAAAAAAATATTTTTCAAAAAAAATAAAAACAACTGGAATAATTTTGCATTTATGGTCAAATATCTTTTTAACTTTTGGCGAAGGCGCATGTATACCAGGCAAGTTTTAATGGAGCTCTCTGAAACAAAAGACGTCTACCCTATCTCTATCTCATTTGTGCTACACTTTCCAGCCAACCAAATAAATACTGTATTTGTTTTTCATACAACAAATACAGTATTTATTTGGTTGGCCGGAAAGTGCAGGACTGAGTGGCACGAAAGAACTTAGCTAATGTAAATCTGTAGAATAAGATAATTCTACTAAAATTTAGATGGCGCCAGTAATTTCTTTAATAACAATAATATAGTTACAGTTTTCACCCGGCCAAGTAAATATTGTATTTGTTCAACAAAGAACAAATACAGAATTTGTTTGGTTGGGTGGAAGTGGGAGTGTATGTATGTCTTCTATCCTTTTTGGGTAGAACTTTTGTCCCTGTCTAATCTAACGGGAGAAATCGTCATTGTTAACAATTTTGAAAGAAGTAGGATTTTTTTCAAGTCGAATTTAAGAATTGATCTGTTATGATAAATTACCATATAATGAGAAACCATACATGCGCAAAATTTAAATTACCAGGTGCACTGTCTGCAGAAACAAAAGATTTTTGACCCGAAATCAGTGTATGTTTGTAAACAATCTTGTGGGATGGTCATGTGGGGCAAAATGAAAGTAAAAAAAAACTAAGACTTCAATTTGGCGGCAGCTGCCCAGCGAGATTTAAAAATGGAGGACACGACTATCAGTATCTCTTCTGTATATTTGTACTCAGGCCCAGAAGGGCATTAAGGCGGACAATTGTTTGATGACACATCCAGACATATTCACAAACTTTTAAAAAAGGTTCATTTTAATTTCAATCCGTTTATATATTTTTATTTGGAACTCAAGATCAACTTCGATCAAATAAAGGGTAAAATATGATTTCATTAATGATTTTTTTCCTTTTATCGATCGTAGTCAGCCGTGTATAACTTCCCTGCTGAATCTCTCTGAAGTTAGTTGATAGCGTTATATATTCCAAACTGAACTAAATAATTGTTATAAAAAACTTTCGGGTTTAGACTGTGTTGATGGATTTTCACTTTCCGACGTTTCGTGTCTTACTGCTAGAGACATCTTCAGGGATTAATCTGAAACTGTTTCAGATTAATCCCTGAAGATATCTCTAGTAGTAAGACACGAAACGTCGGAAAGTGAAAATCCATCAACACGGTTTAAACCCGAAAGTGAAAGTTCTTTATGTCTTAGTGGCCGTGAAAACTTAAAATCTAAATAATAGTTATTAGTTAGGGCTCACCTAGGTGAGCTAGGTATACCTAAGCTCTGAGCCCTAATTAAGGAAGGTTCTTTTCTGGTGTTTGTCGACCATAATAAAAACTTCAATTTGGCGGCAGCTGCCCAGCGAGATTTAAAAATGGACGACGCGACGACCAATATCTCTCGAGTATATATTCCTTCGTATACGCACAAGGTGCACCACGCTGGAGGACGGAAACTGCGTGTGTAGACGATCTACCTGCCTTATGGCTTCCACCTGCTAGTCCGCGGTAATTATAGGAACCAAATTATACAACGACATGAACTGTCTATTATTATACTATTCACAGCGCCTGCGCTAGAATAGTATTATACGGTAGTTTCAAAATTTCAAAAATTGTCCTAGACAAAAAATTCTTGGATATAAATTTGTTTCTTGAAAAAATATGCAACTTTTTTTTTATTTTTTAATGTCTGTCTGCCCGTCCGTCTGTCCGATGTCACAATTTTTGTAGACACGATAACTCCAGAACGAATAATCTAATCGACTTGAAATTTTCAGGAAAAATCAAGTTCTACGAGGGGAAGATCCCTATTGTTCTTGAAAGTAATCCCCCCAAAAACAAAAAAAATTATGGGGTTAAACTTTTTAAAAAAATTAAAAAAAAACTATTTTCATTTTTTTATTAAAGAAAATTAAAAAAAAATTAAAAAACATTTTTTTCAAACTTTTTTCGTTTTTCGCAAAATGAAAATGAAAAAAAAAAAAATGAAAAATTCTTCTTTAATTTTCAAAATTTTTTCGTTTTTCAAGAAAATGTCTTTTTAATTGTTATTTTTTTGAAAATTATTTTTTTTATATTTGGGAAAATGCAATATACAATTTTAAATTGTGCATTGTGAATAATAAATATATAATGGAATGCGTAGCATTACATATCTTCACGGCTTGTTTTCACTTTACAAAGGTTAAGAAAAACGTAAACATATCGTTTATTTTGCACTCTTAAAAATGATTGAAATAGTGTTAATAATACATTATATAATGAAATAAATAAATTATATTATTTTTTTGTTACAGAACCCAGCTTGATTCAAACCGCCCCTTCCGTAATAGCCGCTGCTTGTATCAGCTCAGCCGTAAGAGGTCTGAAACTGCCCAGTGCCCATACCGCTATTAGCGATATCTGCACCATGGTCAGTGCTGACCCAATGACCATTGAACTATTGGTAGCTATGATTGACAATGCCGTGTCAAAGGCTGCTCCTCAAACACCAGTTCAAAGTCCTCCAGAAACTCCAGAAAAACAGCTAGTTGGCTATGAAAGCCCTCAATATGGCCAACCGGAGACTCCAACCGAAGTGGAAAATATATATTTTTGAATGAATATTTTGGGTTTGTTTGTTGTTTATATTCATCTGCAGCAAAGTAAGTTGTACTATTGTTTGTAACGTTTAACAATTGTTTTATATTTTTGACCAACGTATCTTTTAATGACAAGCCTGAAGTACTAAATTTGATATAACTCTCGAACTTTTTGTAGAAATACTTCTAATTTTGTGAACAGTTCGCTTACATGTTTCGGAATATTTGTGTCAAATTTAAAGTCTGTTTATGAAACCGTTTAAAAGCTATTTGGGCTATACTGCACCCTAGTATCCTTTATCATTAAAGTTTTTTTTCAAAGTTTCAAGTTTGTTTAAGCCTTTAAGGTTTATGGACTTTTAGTATTTTCTTGTTTTTTAAAAGATTGTTATAACCAACCTTTGACGTTTGCGTTTATGTACAGAGTATTTTTCTTAGAACAACCTGACAAAATAAAAGTATTAAAAATACTGCAAAAAAGTAAAAAAAAAGTTTTAGTGTTTTGCTTTTTGAAGTAGACATTCTACTGAATAAGCTCGAGCTAAATTTTAACTTATTGCTTAGTGGATTTAACTTTTAGTTTTTTTTTTGTTACTTCATTTTTAATGGAGGTTCTATTTAAAATTGGATACTCTGTATACTATATGATAGTACAACAAAATATTTTGCTGTGATTCGTTAAATTTAGAAGATTTTGTTTGTGTTATTATTTGTTTAAGGATTAATTTTATGCTAAATTTTAAAAAAACTTACTATGTATGTTGTGTGTTAATTTTATATAACCAAAAATTTTTCATGTATTTTTTTGCATCGCTCTACATCTATATCCTTAATTTCTTACCTTATTTGGCAAATTAAAAATAACTTAGTTATTATATTTAAGAATTTCTAGGTGGAAATGTAAATAGGTAGATAACTGTTCACGTTGACCCTGAACAAAAATTAAGTGATTTGCCAATGCAAACCAATAGTTAATCCTGTTAGTATTAGGTCTACACATAATAAAATCATCAACGCTAAACCGAGAACCAAATTTTTGTTCAAGAACAGCGTGTGTTATGGTAGAAACAATAATAATGTTAATATTATACAGAAAAGATAAATACGTGCTTCTTTGTGCAAAGTTTCGTGTTCTTCTTTTTTAAATTTGGATTTGGAATTTAAAAAGGGCTAAATACAATCTTAAACTCATAAGCATTATCTATCTCTAATAATACTATTATTGCCAAATAAAATAACATATACAAGATGTAACAAAATTGCTTTTCGTGATATTTTTCGCAGTTAAAGTCCATTTTTGTGACTGCTCAGGAATAGAAATGTTATGGTAACTTGGCCAATAACTTACGAACGTGGCGAGCAGTAAGTATTGTTACACCCTGTATTAAACGATCTCCAAAATGTACCAGTAGTATTGTATTTTTTAGAATAATTTAATAAGTTAATGATCTCAAAGCTGCACTTATATTTTGTAATAATATCAAAACATTGTATCACAAATTGGTCACTTAAAAAATAAAATTGTTTCACAAAAAACCTATTTGTGGTGTAATTGTTTTTAGGTTAATGATAAGAAACGAATTCTGTGATCTTAAAAAAAAAACCTTTAAAAAATTTATTTTCAAAAATGTACCTATTGAAAAACTTAACCACGATAGATTTGGATTTTTTGTTTATAAGAAGTTTTTTTTTGAATTATTTTTTGGTTATTCATATGGTTTTTTTGTTATCTAGTCTATAGAATAATATGTATTTTTAGTTATTTTAATTTAAAATATAGCAGCCATTAAGTAAAAATACTAATGAGTTCAAGAAACTTATAAAATTTGGTTTAGTTTCTCAGAAAACGCTACTCGTTGTTTATAATGCATGTTATTAATAAAAGAAATTTCTGTATCAGAAATATATAATTTTTCTTAATTGAACTGTATTTTAAATTAAAATAAAGTAGTTAAAAATGTATTGTTTGAGTAATGTAAATTATTTGTATGTTTTTATGTTGCTCAACAATTAATAATTTATTTTAATCGTAAATTATTTTAAGACACCAAAGTTTTTTTAAGGCATTTGTTTTTTTGTCTCAACAATATTTATTTTTTACTTAACATATTGTCTAAAAATGATTGTATATATTTTTTATAATAAAATATACCTTCAAGAATTTGAATGCGTTTGATTTTTTGTAATTTATAAGTACCTTAATTTTAAATTAAAGCTAAAACCGTGGCCAAATAGTGACTTCCCATGTTGCACAAGTTTTACGAAAAAGTCCAAACCAGGATATACTTTTGTTACTTCCCCAGGATGTACTTTTGTTACTAACTTCAGAACCCGTATATCCTATGGATATACCTCGTACATCCCAAATGTCCGTGTGTCCCAGGGACGTCCCGAGGGGTATTTACCGGGGACATCCTGCCCGTATATACCAGGGATATCGCGAAAGGACATCCTCTCGGGAGGTCCCTGGGATGTACGAAGCCAATACCGTATATCCTTGTCATATACAGGCAGTATATCCTCAGGACATACCTTTGGAATATACGTCTAATGTCCCGGGACATGCGACATTAAAAGGACATTGAGAGGATATCCGGGGGATATTGTGTGCTATATGGGAAGCTGTAAAACAAAATTAAACACGACTTTATCGAAACGGTAGAGCTTTAAAAGTGCAGAATTCAAACACGAATGTATCGAAAGGTAGGACTGTACTTGACGGTGGCACCATCTACTACGTTTATATTTAACCATTTCTTTTTATCAACAGCGTTCTGTTATACCAGTAGAAATAAATGTTTGTACAACTACTGTCTACTAGATGTCGATGTAGTTCCAAAACTAACCAAAAGATGACAATATAGTCTATATTCGGCAGATGACAGAAACGTCAAATATTTTGACATTTTATTTACAAAATAGTTTTTTTTTTCTCAGGATAATGAAGAACTGTAATAAAACAAGTAAAAACAATATTATATATTTTTAAATTAAATTATACATAAGTTCAAAATGTTCGTTCAAGACCCGTGTGGAGTGTGTTGTATTTTAGTAACTTATTTAGCAGTGTTTTATGCAGATTATGTTATTATAAGATGGGTTGTTTTACAAACCATGGTAGACAGGTGAGGCTAAACTGCTTTTTAAAATTAAAACTATAATGTGGTTTAAAATTAAGTTTGTGGCACATTATGGGTCTGATCACAATAAGCAGGAAAAACATTGAATTGAATAAACTTGAATTTTTATTTGGTTATAAAGGGAATTGTCTTAAAGGATGTAGGTATACTTACATTATTATTTGTATCATTGAAACCCATTGAGGTAGTTGTACCTCAATGTTGAAACCACTGTATAGTTTTTATGGAATAATTTTCTTTATCGGTCATCCTAACCCTTTGTGGACAGATACATTAATACATGAAAAATATATATTTATTTTATAAAAATATATTTTTAAACTCAAAAAAAGTTGAAAACGTCAAAAAATATTAGTTAAAAAACTCAAAAATATCCAAAAATGGTAATCAACCATAAGGACTACTTCTGCAAGTAGACATATTTTTTTGAAAAAGACTGAATATGATAAATTTATTCCATTTTCATGACTATTATTTACTTACCAGTCATTTTACACTAAAAATAGCAAACATATGATTAAACAAACTTGCAGCAGCAAGTGTGCACTCACTGTGATTTTTTAGTCTTGGTTTCTACAGATTAAG
This sequence comes from Brachypterus glaber, assembly GCA_958510825.1. Lineage (NCBI taxonomy): Eukaryota > Metazoa > Arthropoda > Insecta > Coleoptera > Kateretidae > Brachypterus > Brachypterus glaber. The sequence continues at coordinate 30,162,545 of OY294050.1, forward strand.
GGATGCTTCAAGATAGGAAGTATATTTTATTTAATAGTTGACATCACAGGCTACATGATAATGTTACTCACTGATTATCCTTTTGTTAAGCTACAACATTCATAAAAAATCATTAAAAGGTGGTATCAATATGGGACCACTAGTCCCCAAAGGGTTAAGTAGTATTTAGGTAAATTTGTACACAGACTTTTCTATGACTTGAAAATTTTTACACAAAAAAGCTAACATTTTAGAGCTTTATGATATTTCTAAAAAAAATTGATATTTTTAAAAGACTTCCCATAGTGGTTCACCCCTCAGGTATATTTCAACCTTTTAAAATTATTCATAATTTATGAATCATAAATATTTAGGTCAGTTTTTTGGAACACACTGTATTTTTTTTTGTCCAAATTAAATGTTTATACAGTAACTAAACACAGCCCGGATCAAAGTAGCCATTTACCAGGGGCATGCAAAAATTAGTATTTAAAATAAAAACAATTTTTTCAACTAAATAGACACTTTAAACAATTTTTCACCAAGTGGAATGTCATGTTGACACTGTTAATACTCGGTGAGTCACTTGTTCATGGTCCATAACTCATGGAGAAAGACTTTAATTTTTTTTTTGAAAAGAAAAACAATTTTCAAAATATGAAACAGGTACCTTTTCTATACTGGAAATTCAATAAAACCTGGAGTTGCGAATGTGTGTTAAAAGGCAAAGATCATACCAGTTCGGATGCAACTCGCGTAATTTCGTCGAAGCTTCGCAAGGGCGGACCCCTTATACGAAAGCAGCAGAGGTATGATTCACTGCAGGTTTTATTGAATTTCCAGTATAGACGGGTGGAAAAATGAAGACCTTGATAAAATAAGATATCAAATTGACGTTTTCACGAATTCTTGTTTTTCTGTAGACCATTTCATTTAATTTTTTTCTTTGTAGATTTATCGGATTATTTTTCTGGCTGATATGTTATTTTACCTATGATTCTTTTTCCTTTTCTCAAAAAGAAAATAAAAAAGAATTGTTTTAATTTTTTTTTAAAGTTTTTTTTTTAATTTTTTTGTTTAATAATTGGAAAAATGCAATATACCCACTTACTGTGAATAGTATATAATGGAATGCGTAGGATTACATATGTTTAGGGCTTGTTTTACTATTCGCAGCTCATTTAGCATTTATCTTTTTTAATAAAAAACGAAGCGCTCGGTAGATTTTTTGAATTTTCGCTAAAAATCATATAAATGGACGGTACTATCGAATGGTAAAGGAATTTCAGGGTTTCGAAAAAAAAAAAAATACCCCCAAAAAAGCACCGTGCGTTATTAAAATCAACCGAAAAATCAATTTTGTGTTTTGCATTATTGGCTTTAAAATGTCATGAAACGACGAGAAAATATAAAAAAGTGGGTGTTGAAAAAATGTCTGTCTGTCTGTCTGTATGTAAACCTTATAACTTTATAACGGAATGTCCGATTTGAAAAATTCTTTCACCAGACGATTCAGGATCTTTTCTATTTGGTAAGTGGGGTAAAATGGACAAAAACTATAATTTTTAGCGTGTAACGGGTGTTTCCACCCGTAAAAAAAAAATTAAGTTCTCCGTGAGTCATGGACCATGACCAAGTGACTGAGTATTAACAGCGTCGACATGACATTCCGCTTGCTGAACAAATAGCTACTTTGAGCTATACTAATACATATATTTTGTTTTTACAGCTTATGGGGCGCATTTAATGTAGTTTTATTCAATACTGTGATTTTTTTATTGATATTGTCTCATATCAGAGCTGTAATAACAGATCCTGGTACGGTGCCCTTACCAGAGAACAAAATAGACTATGCAGATTTGCATTCACCAGATATAGGTAAGTTTTTCCTTCATTCGAAAAAATAGTATATTCCATAACTAGTGTGAAAAGTGACATATTTCACGCGAGTGGGAAGGTTTACGAATGAGCCGTCAGGCGAGTGAGGAAACCCCACGAGTGTACGAAATATACTTTCCAACGAGTTATGTACACTATTTTTCCTACGATCCTGAAAAAATATAAAGTTTCTTAATTTAATATTTTTTAATTTTTATTACTTATTCAAAGAATTTTTGAGAAAAGCAAAGTATACAAAGCAAAAAATAGCATACAAATTTAGGTATGTTAAACAGGAAACATGATTTTCTTTAGTAATAATTTATTATGTAGACCAGAGCTTTTCCTGATCTGGGGGCACTCTAATAGTGTAAAGCAGCTTTAATATACGAATTTCTAGGATGAAAGTAAAACCAATGAAAAATTTCCAGGCTGTGACTTAAGAGATTGGACTATTTGCACAAGATGTGAGACCTATAGACCTCCAAGGGCACACCATTGTAGAATTTGCCAGAGGTGCATTAAAAGAATGGACCACCATTGTCCATGGATAAACAACTGTGTAGGAGAGCACAATCAAAAGTATTTTATTCAGTTTTTAGTTTATGTTGGTAAGTGCCAAACTAATGTTGTGAACATTTACAATCACATATGTGCTTGGGTAAGTACATATTCGAGTACTTATCACGGTTCGCCGTTATTCACTGTTAGTTCGACTTTGAAAAACACTCAGTTTTCTTGTATAATAAAATTATCTATCAGGCGAAAAGTTGTTTAATGGCAAAAGTTACATTCTCTTACTGTATTAGGGTTATTTATATTAAAAAACTTTTTTTTTTTACTAAAACTGCCGACGTTTCGTTGGCTTTATTCCAACTTCTTCAAAAGGCACACTACAAGAAATGTAAATTTATGTTTTAACTTTTTAACAATTCAAAGAGCCAGAAAGAAAACAATGTAAGTTTAAAAATTCGTTAATAAAATAATAAAATATGATTTTTTTTATATAATAAAAACATGTTTAAAATTGTTTTGCAGGCAAAAAAAGGCATTGATTAATTATATTAAACTATGCATTATAATCCAAACATAGAAATAAAAACATTTAAAATACGGTTTAATTTAATAAAACCTCGTATGAGAACAAATATTTATCTTAACGTGGAAATATCATCAGCATAAGCAATAAAAAGGTAAAAAATATGGTACTTACAGTAAGTTACGGTTTCTTCGTTAAAATATAACAATTAAGGATTAAAATAATAAATATATAATACATAATGGGTATTCGAAACACAAGAAAATAAACAAACATGTGTAGAAAAGAAATTTCAAATCGTGTACCAGTGCTATACAAACGTATACTGGAAATTTCGGATTGTTGACAGATACAGGTACAGGGGGGATTTTTTTTTTGGTTTAAACTAAAAATTCGACTTGTAAAGAAACCAAAGCTAAATTATATATCCTATTATTATTATTATTATTTTCTTTTTAATGAAAACTAGTTTACTTTTAATTTTTGAAATAAGCGGAAAATATGCTATATTTAAGTCTTCTATATATGTCCTTTTATTTACACTATTTTAAATTTTTTAATACAAATAATTTCTTGAAAAACACGTTTTTTTTCGATTGACTCTCTACTTAAAATCTGTACATTTTCAAAATTAAACTTATGGTGATTATTAAAAGAATGTTGAGTTAAAGCAGTTTTTTGGGGGTTTCTCTAATTTTTTGCAGTCACGTTGATGCTCAACAAGTCGTTAATATTTGTTGTAAAAATCTATTCGTAATCGTCAACTACTCTCATTCCAAACCCATATTTATCCTCACAAACCTCAACTTCAAGAAGAAGCCACTTGTGCACAAGAACATCGATCAGCATCCAAACCAAGGTTAGTGATATCCCTTTTTCTTCCCTTATTTACAACCCCTAAGCAGTCCACTAGTTCTCGTTTCGTTTCGTAAATTAAAAGTCGCTATATGCTAGGTTAGAAGAGTTATCGAAGGCATACTTTTTTATCTAGCCTAGACATTTACTTATTATTTGATAAAGACGATTTAATATAAAATTATGAAAAAAATTAAACGTAAAAAACTAAAATAAATTTCGAAAAATTTTAAAAATAAAAATAATTAAAACATCTTTAATTTTTTTTTTATTTTTAGACTAAACCGTCTTTTATTTTCAAGGAATGAACAAGAAAATGAAATGTTTGTTCAAATTAACCTATTTGTTTAAAAGTAACGGAGGTGACGTGACCCTTTTTTGCGATTAAAAAACGTTTCGCCCTATAGATTATTTGATTTTAAGTTGATATTTACATGATGAGCTCGATTATAAGTAAATAAATTGTACAAGAAAACTGATGTTTTCCATTGTGCCCACATAAAGAAAAAAATAATAACAATTAAAAAAAGATTTTTATCCACCACCGTCATTTTGTTTTTATTTTAGGTGCTTTATCCTTGTATGCCATGCTATTAATTGCTTTATCATGGATAAGTGAATGCAGAAATTGTAGCACTGATATTGCAATGAAACAAGCCAGAATGTAAGTATTTATTATTATTTAAATTGTTACTTTTACACCCAAGGAGTTTTATGTATTTTAAATTTATTGTCAATCAAAACATTACAGAACTCAAAATAGGCTTAAATTATTTTTCTGGGAAACCGAAAATTGTACCTTAAACCTTTTCTTTTCAATGGTTTTTGGACGAAATAAGGGGCCTAAAGTAGTATTAATGTCGCTTGAAAAACAACTTTAAACTACGATATTTCAAGAACGCTTTGACACAGAGACTTAAATTTTGGACCAAAGATTACCAACGTGGTAAAAATTGCAAGTCTCTATGTCAAAGCGTTCTTTAAATTAAAAATCCGGCCTCAGTGGAGTAGGACGGAGCACGTTCGCTTTGTAACACCGAGGTCGCGGGGCCTGGATGTGTAGTGGTGTCTTTAAAATTGCTATTATTTACTGCTTACATATAAATAGGCTATAACCGACACGGTTGAATGCCGGGGTGTACCTACCGAAGGGTAGGTATAACCTTAAAAAAAAGCGTTCTTTAAATATAGTAAAGTTGTTTTGCAAGCGACCTGCACCATTAATAGGACTAAGCTCCTTATTTCGTTTAAAACCATTGAAGAGAAAAAGTTTAGGGTCCAACTTTCCGTTTCCCAGAACAATAATTTGAGCCTATTTTGAGGAGTTGTGTAATGTTTCGATTGACAATGAATTTAAAACACAAGATTTTCAACCTTACATAGGGAATTAAATTTATTATGCCAACTATAATACAAGAAGGAAATGAGCATCCACTCGGCAGTTACTGCCGTCCTTAATTGAATTGCTAAAACACCCTAAGTGAAAAACCGATATTTAATAATGTGCTAAGTGCAAAAAATAGGAATTTGAGTAAACACATGTTTGGTATGCAGTAACAGTTACTGAACCCAAAACAAGTATTTACTCAAATTCTAAATTTTGTTTGCACTCAGCACATTATTAAATATCGGTTTTTGACTTAGGGTGTTTTAGCAATAACCAATTCAGTTAGAATGCAGTAACTACATTTGTCAATAGCAGTGTTTTCAAAATATTACATAAGAGTTTACGTATAAAAGTTGCTATGCGACAAATAAAGTAACTGCTTAAGTAACTAAATTTAAGTTTTTTGGTGCAAATAGGTACCCCTTTGTGTATTATGTACAATACATAATTTATGTATTTATATTTTCAGTATGCATTCAATAATACTCCTGCTGGAAAGCTCTTTATTTGGGATGTTTGTGGTCGCCATTTTAGTAGATCAACTTCAAGCAATACTTACTGATGAAACAGCCGTTGAACAAGTGCAGCACCAAGGTCCGTATCGGCCGCACAAGCCCAAAATGGTTCTGCTGAGTGAAGTTTGTGGGAGAACTCACCCCATCTATTGGCTGTTACCGTGTTCTAACATTCCTCGGAAATATGACGCGCTTCCCTTAATTATTGACCATCCGGTTTGAATACAAAATTAATAAACATAATTAGTGCAAGTTGACTTGAACACTCAAGAACTTTAGAACTGTAAACTTGCTGGTATAATTTCTGGCCATATGACAGCTTGTTAATTTGCAATTAAATGAAATAAAACATTATTAGCATAAAATAAAAAATCCTGAATCTTGTCAAGTCGCGACGAGGGCCTCAGTTAATACTGACTTTTATATATATTATATACTACACCGGCACACAAAAAAAAATTAAGTAGAATGTGCATTTGACCGGACCTACCTACGGGTACGTATTTTGGTCCGCTGAATCCGAATTCGAGGTCAGTTTGACCCCTACACCCTCGAAATTTCGAGAAAACTTCGAAAAACCGTAAAAATGATGAAAATCGGCAGTTTTAATGATAAAAAAAATTTTGGAACTAAACTAAGCGTGATTTTCATGTATTTCGATCCGCTGAATATGAATCGAAACTTTATTGAGACCACGAGCCGTTTTAAATGTAAAAAAATCACACAAACCCTCCAAAATTATGTCTTGTGTTTTTCAAGATTTCAAGTTATTTGATATATCTACGTTATAGAGTATTTATTTTAGGCATTAAATCATGTTCAATCAATTTTTTTTCTGTTATGAATGGTCATTTTTACAATTTTTTCGAATTTTTCCAGCTTTAGAGGGTGATTCGACTAAAAAAATTAAGATGCGAATTGAAGACATCAAAAGATATAAAATTTTATCTGAATTGGACCAGAAGAAGTTTTTTTTATCATGAAAACTATATTTTTTCGGAATTTTCGAGAGTTTTGTGTGATTTTTTCACATTTAAAATGGCTCGTGGTCTCAATAAAGTTTCGATTCATATTCAGCAGATCGAAATACATGAAAATCACGCTTAGTTTAGTTCCAAAACATTTTTTTATCATTAAAACTGCCAATTTTCATCATTTTTACGGTATTTTGAAGTTTTCTCGAAATTTCGAGGGTGTAGGGGTAAAACTGACCTCGAATTCGGATTCAGCGGACCAAAATACGTACCCGTAGGTAGGTCCGGTCAAATGCACATTCTACTTAATTTTTTTTGTGTGCCGGTGCTATTATTATACTATTCACAGCGGCTAGAATAGTAGAATACGGTAGTTAGAATTTCCCAAAATAGCCAAGAAAGTCCTCACAAAAAATTATTTGATACAAATGTGTTTTCATGAAAAAATAAGTTAAAAGAGTAACTTTTTGTTACAAAATCGGTCGAAATCACATAACTTAAACCCTATAACGGAATTTGCCTATTTGCGCAGCTTTTGGCGCAGGATATTTAGGGGATAGAGAATCGCCATTTTGATACCCTGCAAATTTGCCAGATCGCATGTTTTTTCCCTCGAAGTGTGTTGTTTTCTCTTTCTAACTGTAAGGATGAATAATACGTGTTTACAAAAAATTATCAAGCGGCAACGCTGTCTAGACAAGTTTTATGTTTATTTTTAACCTCGTACTATTCTACTTAATTAAGCATCCCCTAAGTCCAGGACTTGTGTGGGCTAGTAGTAGAGGGAACCACCGGCTTTAATTGACTTTCGAACCAATATATCTAGGGAGTACGCCTTCGCCAAATTTCAATTATTAATTAACTGAAAAAGGCAATCGGCGCCAGTGAGGTTTGAACTCACGATCATTAGCTCAGTGTCAATGCTATATTGATGCCTTAGACCGCTGAGCTAATCTCCCATAAGTGTTTTGTTTACTTTTTAAGGTGACGTTTGTGGAATATTTTTTCGAGTTTTAACGTTTTTCTATAAATTTTCTTCATTTGTGATTTGTTTTTTAAGACATTTTGGCATTTTTATAATCATACAAGTGTTGTTTATAGACCAATAGCTAGAAATAGACTATATAAGATTAATTTAAATTTAACGCGGCCGGGGTATCAAAATGTCGATGTATTCATGTTGGTTGCCTATATTTCGCATTCTCGATATAGGTGGTAGAATAAAACGTTTTCTTGCAAGGTATAATATGGCAAAGCATATTTAAACGTATTCTAAAAACTAATTCGCCGCTTTATCAAAACAATAGTCAGTGCCGTGATTGGCTTGATCTGCCCAGGGGTGCTCTGAAGCATTTTTTTTTTGGGGGTGGCGGAACAAATATTTCCTATCTTAAAATTGAGAAATTTCCCAACTCAAAAAAAGCTTTACCCCTATCAAAAAAAATGACTAAAAAAATAAAAAGGTCCTCCTTTTTAATCAAGTGACTGCTAATAATGTTTTTCTACTACCTAATTAAGGGCTAGCTTACATAATATTTACCGTTGTCAAGGCTTGTTTACCTTGGCAACGAATAAAATCATTGAACTCATTTATTATTGACCGTTTTTAAGCATTGTTTATTGACGACGGTCAATAATGAAAAACTTATTTGTCAAACTGACAGCTATGTCAAAGTAATTTTTATTTTTAACTGATATTTGGAGTTACTAGCTTTAGGTAGTAGAAAAAATAGTATATGCACCACGTATGCGAACTGTCTTAAGTGTTCTCGACTGATTTTTTGCCTCGACTCCGTCTCAGCAAAAAAAAACTTCAGTCTCGAACACTAAAGACTTAGTTCGCATACTATGTGTTTAATATATTATTTTATCATATCATATTTGATAAATTTTAACAAGTTTGTTAGACTGAATGATATTTCCTTGGAAAATTATTAATTTAAAGTGGTATGTATATAAAAGTTCTTTTTTTTTAATATATATAGGGGTTGCACTTAATTATTGATACAGATAAGTATAGTAATATTCTTAATATGATAAAAGATTTTCCTCAAAATTTTTAATTTTTACCATCAGTAAAAGGGTGCAACGAACGTATTCATTAATCATTTTAATTATTTATACAAATCGTTAAGGATATTGAATTTTTAAGTGATAAAAATTATAGATTATTGCTTTCCATGTAACCTAGTCTATAATTTAGGTACCACCAATTTTATCCATAATTCCATAATTTAGGACATATCTAAGTATTTAGATTAAAAATGCATACCAGGGATTATTTTAACGTGCAGCTGAACACAAAATGTGCAGTAGGAAATTTGGATTTGTGCAGTATAAAATACTTTTATTAAAAATAGTGAAAAATATTCAAATCAAACTTTGACTTTGGTGCATTTTGATCCTTTTTTGTTAAATTTTTGTGATTTCGCCGCACTTTTACGGAATTATGCTGAGGAAAAAAAGCTTAAAATAACCCCTCAGACATGCCCATTTATCCAGTTTTATTTTAACTTTTAATACATTTAGAATCAAGTTTTAGTTAAGGAAAAAAATCGCGGAGTTGAGGCGTCATATTTATAAAAAATATTTTATTTTCAACACTTAAAGTGTTAAATTAAAGGCCGAAATGAGAATAAATATAAATAAATAAATTGCCGACTCTTCATTCCGTTAACCCGAGAACACTCGCGCCTAAAAAATTGCGTTAGTGGTTGCACTCGGTCGTTTTGATCAGTTTCCTCCTTACGATATAATTATTTCTTTTGTTCTGTTAATTTATTACAATAATATATAGTTGTAAAAAAAACGTTATAAAACAAAAAAAAAACGTTTTTCCCGAAAACTGGAATCCCTACATACAATATGACTAGCGGCAAAACGACCGCGGCGCGAGTGTTCTCCGGTTAAATGGTGACATCATCAGGGTAACCTAGCTTCGGATTTTTTAATGCCCAATTTGTTATCTTTGCATTTGAATCTTATGCCTTTGTAATTTGGAGGCGTGTATATGAATAATGTGACCAAATAATAATTTTAAATTTATTTTTGATAATGTATTACAATTAAAGAGTAGATTATAAAAAGGGGCCCAGCCTGACCGAGCACCTGACTGTTACTGTTACTGCACCAATTGGTGCAGACTCCCTTAAGGCGAGCCCTGGCTTACTGAGGTCATTAACCACAACAGTTGTGGTTAATTACTAACCAGTTGTTAACTGCATATCTACTCTTGAATTACGAAATTCAGTATGATATATGTATTATACAATTTATTTAAAACTATTCTTTTTTTATCCATACATTTAGAATTTTATCAAAAATTTCAAACTGGATTTCGTACTGTTTTTAATCAAATTAGTAAGGAGCAATCGTGATATGTATTAATTAATTATAATTATTTAAATATCAATGGCTTATGTGTGTCATATTATAGCATTTTGGCGTTTAATTATTTTTCTTAAAAGCAATTCCGTTATTCGAATTTGCTTCCTTATATAGAAGTACTTGTACTTTTTAATTATTATTTATGAAACGTCTTGAGAATACATGGTACATCGAACTGCAATGGCGATTTATCCCGTTAGATTAGACAGGGACAAAAGTTCTACCCAAAAAGAAGACATACATGCACTCCCACTTCCACCCAACCAAACAAATTCTGTATTTGTTCTTTGTTGAACAAATACAATATTTACTTGGCCGGGCGAAAAGTGTAACTATATTATTTTTATTAAAGAAATTACTGGCGCCATCTAAATTTTAGTAGAATTATCTTATTCTACAGATTCACATTAGCTATGTTCGTTCGTGCCGCTCAGTGCTAAACTTTCCGGCCAACCAAATAAATACTGTATTTGTTGTATGAAAAACAAATACAGTATTTATTTGTTTGGCTGGAAAGTGTAGCACAAATGAGATATAGGGTCTTTTGTTTCATAATTCTAGTGGTAGAGAGCTCCATTTACTTAATGTTGTTAATATTAACACAGTCGCTCGAATTATATAGGTCCATCTAAAAGACCATCTGGAAAGAAATAATGAAACTTAAATATTTATTAAAATATAATATCTGGTAGAAAGGCGTTTCATAACATTGGTATTTCTCAGTTTTTAAATGAATATATTATTTTGCGATGAATTGTATTGAATAAATCTGACTGTTTGATTATGTAAATAATTATATTATAATTATACCTTAATTAACTGTAAATTTTAAAAATCAATTTCATAAAAAATTAAAGATATCTGAGTGAGATATCTCACCACATATTTTGTTTCTATCTACCCTGCGCCAATGCGAACAATTTTAAAAAGTGATAAAACTAATTTTGCAGGGAGTTTAGATTATCTAGACTATAATATTTTCACCTATTGTTAAAGTGGCGGCAATCATGCTAGTTTAAATTATTGCTTTAACTATTTCTAAATATAATAATATAGTATTTGTAGGTAAATACCATATAGGTTGCCAAACTTCGAATGTAATTTTCTGGTTTGTAATAAAACTTTATCAAAGCTAACAATAGTTGTTATCTTTTAGCTTTGATAAAGTCCCCAAAGAGGGGAGAAACGTTAGCGATAAAATAAAGTGACGCATTAAAAACCTGCCAAAAAATCCGAGTTTTATTACAAACCAGAAAATTAAATAATATAGTATAATGTAAACATAATTTATAGTACTCAGAGCCTGTCAAACGTCTTTAAACTTTTAAAAGGTATATTAACTTTTGAAAGGTATAGGTGCAATAGTGGACTAACCCACAAAAACTAGATTTCTGTTTTTAACGGTTTTTCCAAACCACAATTTGATAGTCTTTCAAATGCATAGTGGACCAAAGCATCTTTAACGTTTTTTGAACAGATGGCAAAACGTTTAGTCATTTTTAAAACCGTTTTTGAGCATTTATGCAGTTTGGGGTTAGTCCACTATTGCAATCATGCCTCATTTCCAAGTTTAGAGTCCTTTAGTGTCACGCTGTCTGACACAGTTTTACATTTGTACAGGGTGATCCAGAATTCCCGCCCTCTTCATTTTTCTCAAAAATGGTAAGGGATATTAAAATTCAAGAACCGTGTTTTACAGTCTCACCTATACTACAAGTTAAATACCGTTTGACGCTTTCGTAATAATACTCGTTGGCCCTGTGGCCCTGGCTCTATATTTTTTTGCCCATGGTAAAAAAAAATTATTTATGAAATTAAAAGATCTTTAAATTAGAATAGATCAGTTAAATGTATTTTGTTTTTGCGCTCATTTGTTTTCTAGTTATAAGCTGTCAAAATTTACTTAATTAATTGTTCCTAATTTTTTAACCTTGCTGATATTAAAAGTTTTCAATGTGTTACTTTTAGATTTATAAATACTAATTAATTTTAATAGGCAAACAACTTAACAAAGGTCCTAAGCGCCAAAACAACTCTAATTATACATAATTTAAAAACTGAATTACTTCATTTGTGATTTGTAAGAAGTAGGCATGCCTTATATTAATTCTTGCATATTCGTTTTATGCCTTGTAATTATTAACTATTTTTAATAAAATAAACATGTATTTGTTTAATTTTTTTGATATACACCCGTATTATTCTCTTGATATATTTTTGGACTAAAAACATGGTTCTTGATTTTTGTAATATCCCTTACCATTTTCGAGAAAAATGACGAGAGAGGGAATTCTGGATCACTCTATACACTCTAACTTACATGTGAGAAACCAAAATTTGACAGTCTGTATAAAAATGTGAAATGGTTTGAAATTTTTTGCGCATATTGATGTTAGCTAAAACATAATTAATATTATAGGTAGTATGAAAGTAAATTTTTACTTAGTTTAACCAGAGATGAGAGTGTTTACGCTTTCATTATGAAATAAACTAAAAAGAAAAAAATGAAAAACCATATTTTCAAATAATGATATCATGATATTATTGGGTAAATATTATATTTTTAAAACTTTTTTGAACAGAATTTTAATCCTTGTAGCGGAACTTTCAAAATTAAACATGTACACTTTCTTTACTTTTACACTATTTATGTAAACATTTTAAGCAATGTTTTAACAAAAAAAAAAACAAAAATTACACAAATTGTGTAGTTCTACTTAAGTACCTTTTTATTGTCAATTTTCTTAATATTCTTTTTTTATTGAATTTATTTTATGTATTACCTAAAACACATAAATATGAGATGTATTTTATACAAATATAAATGGTATCAGTAAACTGTTATTATTTACAAAAGATTAGAAACTCAAAATTAAATTTGAGATTGATTTGTATGCCTTTTATTTTAATGATCAACTCTTGGCTCTTATTTTAAATTATATATATTTAGGGTGTTTCAGAAGTGACGCACTTCCTTTTACGGAGTGACTCTAAATTAAAAAATATGAAAAAAAGTTCCTATAAACATATGTCCGAAAACGACTCCTAAGGGAGCTACGCTCCTTCAAAAGGGGTTCTAAATATTCGATTTTTATTTAATAACTTAGGAACCTTATGTGTTAAAGCAACAAGGCTTTGCATGTAATCTTTCTTTATTAAGGCCTATCAGGCAATGGTATTTGGGTGCAGTTACTTTAACCAGGGACGTCCGAAATGGGGGTCTTGTCCCTTTTTTGCCCCAAACTTTTTCCTGCTTATTTTTTTAGTGGGTTTATTATTAAAATAATATTCACCAGGTAAAAACAAATAAAAAAGTACCCTTGTTCTAATACCGTAACCGTTTTCGAGAAATACAATTAAATGCAAAATTACACGATTTGAGAAACAAAAAAACACTAAAATTTTAAAAATTAAAATTTTAATAAGGCAGGGTGATTCTACATCAAAAGCTAAGAAAAAAAGTTCCTATATATGCAGGCCCAAAAATCGTTTTTAAGGGTACCATGGCCCTTTAAATTGGGAGACCGTAATTTCCTTAGAATCGGTTTTTGGAACTACATGTATAAACTTTTTTTCTAGATTTGGACGGTTAATCCTATGGCATAACAACAAGAGCAGCTTTTTTATGTATTTTTACTTGAGGAACACCGTTCTAGTAATAAACGCATAAAAAAAGTAAAGCAGCAAAAAGTTTGGGGCAAAAAAGTGAAAAGAGACCCCATTTCGGAAGCCCCTGGTTGAAGTAACTAAATGCAAATACCATTAACTAATAGGCCTTAATAAGGAAAGATAACATGCAAAACATTGTTGCTTTAACACAAAGGGTTCCTAAGTTAATAAATAAAAATCGAATATTTAGAACTCCTTATGAAGGGACATAGCTCCCGAGTCGTTTCTGGACATATGTTTATAGGAACTCTTTTTCATATTTTTTTATTTAGAATCACTCCGTAAAAGGAATTGCGTCAGTTCTGAGACACCCTGTAGCTTTGCCTTTATTCCTACTATGCAATATTTTTAGCAATATTTTGCGTCTGTTAAATCTAAAAGACATTTTCTCTAGTTTTTAGAGAAAAAAGCGTTTAGTACCCTAAATTAGGGTACCTAGTTTATAAAAAAACAGCCGTAACATACGCAACATACCGGGTGTCCCAACTCTATTTACCCAGCGATTTTCTCGAAAACTAAAAGAGATAATCAAGTTCTGCGAAAACTATCTTAAATTGGACAACTTAACTGTCTTTGAGCATATATTTGATACTTTCAGCTCTTAAAATGTGGGCAGGGGGGCATGGGAGGGAATGTTTTTAAATGAAAAGGGGGATCGTGTGATACATCATTTTAAAGCAACTAAAATTATCTATTGGACTGTATATTTTTTATTTTTTTAAACAATTTTTTTTTTGATTTTTTAAGTTTTGTGCTAAAATTGCGATTTTTTAATTTTTTTTGTAAATTTTTATTTGTCAATTAAAATTAGTTTAAAAGTATAATTTACGTTTTTTCATCGTGTAATTAGTAATTTTTAAAAAATTGTTTGATTTTTTAGAGAAATTTTAACAAAAATACCAATTTTCAACCCTATTTTAAACCCAAAAAAAATGTTTAAAAAAATTAAAAAATATATACATATCACACGACCCCCTTTTCCATTTAAAAAAATGTCCCTCTATGCCCCCCTGTCCACATTTCAAGAGTTCAAAGTATCAATATATGCTAAAACATAGTTTGTCTTATTTAAGGTTTTCTCAGAACTTGATATCTCTTTTATTTTACGAGAAAATCGCTGGAAAGAGCGTGGACACCCGGTATATTCAGGAATAACCCTTATATATTTGTGCAATTTAAAAAATAATTAAAAATACTAGTCGGATTCTGTTAATTTATGTATTATTGCTGTATATTTTATTACTATCTTATTTTATACTTTATGTAAAATTATATTTTGCAAAATAAAAGTTAAAAAAATAGAACTATTTTTTTCTATACACGGTGTATTTGAAATAGCGTCGGATGATTAACAGATGATTCTACATCATAAAATATGACAAAAAGTTCCTATAAACATATGTCTAAAAATGCGTCATAAGGGAGCTACGCCCCTTTGAAAGTGGCTAAAAAAATCGGTTTTTATTTAATAACTCGGGAACCCTTTGAGATATATCAACGAGGTTTTGCACGTCAACTAATCCTACCAAGGCCCGTTTTTATGTGTTATTTTCATGTACTTATTTCAACCAGGGGTGTGCGAAACGGGGGGGGGGGCTTATCAGTTTTTTGTCCCAAACTTTTTTCTGTGTAACTTTTTTGCAATTTTATTTTTGAAATATGATTCCTCAGGTCAAAATACATAAAAAAGGTACTCTTGTTGTAATACTGTAGGATTAGCCGTTTTCGAGAAAAAATCATTTGAAGGTGAAATTCCACGGTTCGAGGACGAAAAATTAAATACTAAAATGTTGAAAACCAAAATTTTAATGATGCAGGGCGAATGTACATTAAAAACTAAGAAAAAAACCTCATATACAGGTACTTCCAAAAATCAATCCCAATGGAGCTATGGTCTCCTAAATATGCACCATTTTTAAAGGGCTATGGTAGCTTTAAAAGCGTTTTTTCGACCTACATGTATGGAAACGGTTAATCCTACAGTATTACAACAAGAGTACCTTTTTTATGTATTTTGCCCTGAGGAATCATATTTCAAAAATAAAATTGCAAAAAAGTTACACAGTGCAGAAGAACCGTATTTTTATTGGGCGCCTTGGTTTTTCAGTTGGGGTCGTAGGTGTATGAAAATGCAGTGGTTATCATTCAACGTATATTGTTACAAGTGGTGGTCGACAGGACACCTTCAGCAAGGAAATTATTTAATTAAAACTAAACAGAAAACAATTAATATTCGGTAAAAATACTAATTAGTATTTACTCACCTAAACACCAGGATACTATTTATAGAATAATAAATAGATTATCCCAAAGGATGAGAGAAATAATTAAAGATGATTAAAAATGCGAAGTTTGTCGTATGTCAAAGAATAATGACAGATGTCAATCTTTATCAAATCAATATTATAGGTAAGTAACCTAAATTTGATTTGTAATGAAAATTCCCTAAATATAAATTGTTGGAGGTCACCTTGCTGGGGGTGTTCTGACAGACAATAACAAAAGCAGATTTAAAAGGAATACAAATTTAAATCAGGTAATATTGTGTTTTACCACAACAGAAAAAAGTTTGGGACAAAAAACTGATAAGGCCCCCCCGTTTCGCACACCCCTGGTTTAAATAAGTACGTGAAAATGACATACAAAGATGGGCCTTATTAGGATTAATTCACGTGCAAAACCTCGTTAACATATCTCAAAGGGTTCCTGATTTATTAAATAAAAACCGATTTTTTTAGCCAATTTCAAAGGGGCGTAGGTCCCTTATGACGCATTTTTAGACATATGTTTATAGGAACTTTTTGTCATATTTTATCATGTAGAATCACGCTATTTCAAATACACCCTGTATAATTATCCTGTGTGATAGATTTTGACAAATGTAAATGTAAAAATAATTTTTCCCCGGAATTTAACGAATCAAATGCCAGATTTGTCTTTATTCATATCATTAAAATCCTTATTTAATAATTTAAGTTATAATTATACATGAACAAGTCTTCTAAATAATAACGCAAATTTAAAGAATGTTTTTATTTTATTTTGTTGCAAAATAAAAATACAACTTAAAAATGTTCTCAATGTTTATAAATATTAATGTTAAGTTAATAACATTGAAAAAAAAATATATATAAAACTTATAATATATTACACGCTTACAGATCTCTATTATTTATATTTCACAATTTATTATTTATTAATTTTTTCATACTCACATACGTAGAATTACCGATATAGCCTAGTCAAATCTTTTAAAGCGTGAGTCACTGATTTTGATGTGTCAGACCTATAAAAACGACCAAAAATATTAAAAAATTTACACCTTTTTACACAAAAAAATAAAAATACTAAATTTTTAAATCGATACCCCCAAGCAACAAAGCCGTAACTCATATAATGTCATTTTTCACGACGACAGCTAAATTTCTAAAATATATATTTTATTGTATTTAAGGGTGGGCTAATGATTGAAGTAGAAAAGGTAGCTAAGTGATACATCATTTGAAAGCTTATAAAATTCTCTATTTAACTGTATAAGTATTTATTGTTTATTTATTGTTTGTTTCTGATAATATTCAAGTTTAGAATTTCCTACTTTAGTGTTTTTAGGTAAACTTCTGGTTAAAATGGCCTGTGGAGAAATCTGAGTATTACCACCATGTGGATCTTTTTTCAAGGTGTTTACCTATGAGTATAACTCAAAATGGGTCTAACTTAAGTTACAACCTTGTTGGATGGGAGTGTCGACATATTGCGTTGTATACAGTCTATGTAAGTAATGGTTAGGCATTGAACGTTATCTTAAAATGCAAAAACTAAAATTTTATATTCTTAAATTAAGAGAAAACGCAAGAAAGCCCTAGCGCCGCAGGCGAAGATTTTTACAAATTCGATGGTCTATTTTAATTTTAAACCAGACGTTTAAATAAAAATTAAATTTAAAATTTCACAAAAATACAAAAAACTCTAGCGCCGCCGGCGAAAATTTTTACGAATTTCACTCTTAAAAATTTCAGAAAAATGCAAGAAATCTCTAGCGCAGGCGAAAATTTTTACGCTTAAGTTCTAGTCTTAAATAAAAAACGTAAGGGCACTATAGTGCCACAGGCAAAAAATTTCAGAAACTTAATTTTATTATTAACTAACTTGATGAAGCTGAAGTTTGCAACGTTTTTTTGCATCAAAAATTCAAATAGTATATTAAAGCACTTTTTCCATCCATATCACGTTTTTAGCGCAAGAGTACAAGGTGAGAAAACTCGCCGCAAGCGGCTTGTTTTCTAAACTTGTACTCGTGCGCTAAAAACGTATGTTATGAGCATTAATCGGAATAAATTCAGTTATGACTCATCAACGTTGAAAATAAACAGAGAAACATAGGCTTACGGAATAATTTTGCCGAATTATGAGGGAAATTTTTATAAAGGTCACTAAATCGAAACATTTGACGACTAATTTGTTACACACAACAATATTGAATATACATATTAACTATAAATATGTAAATATATCGGTGTTTTTCGAAGAAAATAAAAATGTAAATATTTAAAACCTCGCGTCAACGATAGAATCGATGCGGCGCCTATGCGAGCACTGGAAATTCGCCGATGAGTGGTTATGAAATATACTATTTGAATTTTTGATGCAAAAAAACGTTGCAAACTTCAGCTTCATCAAACTTGATGGTCTATTTTAGTTTTATTATTCTATTATTTTGTTTTATTATTCTAAATTTCACAAAACATAAAAGAAGCTCTAGGGCCGTTGGCGATTTTTTTACGATTTTTAACAAGCTTGATCTATTTTAATTTTTAATCAGTTTTATTATTCAAAATTTCACAAAAATGCAAGAAAGCCCTAGTGGCGCAGATATTTTTACGATTTAAAGGTCAGGTTCACTTGAACACGCAATATATATCTTAAAAAAAAGCTCGTTTTGGCGCCACTTACCGCTTTTACTGGGTACAAATTTTACAATTATTTTATCCTTGGGGTGGGGAGGGTTAATTACCCACATTACCCCCCCGTGGATCCGCCTCTGCATAAGAAGAGACTGAGATGAGACTGGGGCCCCCAGTATCATCTCATTTCATTTGACAATAAAAAAGACCCCCAGTCTGGGGGCCAGCCAGCTTTTTTATTGTCAAATTCGTTTTCAGCGCCCATAAATAAGAAAAAAATAATCAGGTTAAAAGTAATTTGAATTATTTTTTGTGGGTGTTATTATTTTAAGAGGTTATACCTTGTGGCTCGGGAAAATTGAGGCTTTGTATTGATTTTTTTAGGTATGTAATCACAACTTTATTTGAATGACCTACAAAATATCAAATAGGATATGTTTTGATGTGTTTGTGAAAAATGTTTTATTGGAAAATTCGGAAGTCACTATTTTGAATTTTTCAATTTTGACAAAAGATTCGGATTCAGCAACCCCAAAAGCCCACGAGTAAGCATTTCCAGCCTGATTCGTTAACTTTCAATTTTTTTGATCGCCATTTTGAAGCCGTCATTTTGAATTTATTATTTTTGACCAAAGATGCAGATTCAGCGCCCCAAAAACATACAATATGATAGTGCACTGTGAATGGGTTTATTGAAATTAAATGTAAAATTAATTAAATATAAAAGGTACAAGGGGACGCTAAATGAATGAAAGTGTAAGAATTTTTACCACAATTTTCTTACGTGTTACTTTAACAATGCCTAACCATCAAACACGATCCGTATTTAGTAGATATATGAAGTTTTGCAGTTTTTTATATTTCTGCCCTTATAACTTAACGTGGGACAGAATGAACACTTTACGCGCTACTGTTATCTATAATTATTAACACTCACCTTGATATAGACACGTGGATATCACCAAGTTGTTGAGGAGTCGCAGTAATAATACTATTCCTCTGTTTGGGCAGCGTCTCCAGGCCCGCAGCCAGCCACTTCCCCGTTTCCTGTCTGTCAAACTCAATCAGTTGCACAAAAACGTCCGCCACCTCACTGAGCATGTACGAGTGCAGCGAAAATACGCACGCGTGCAGCAAGTTCGTCACTAAATTTTGTCCGTACTCTTTTAAAATGTTCCGCACTAATATTTGTCGTTGTGGGAAGTCGGGATGGTGCTTTCCGGACTGGTGTTGGTTGATTAGGTCGTAGAAGAACTTCATCACGGACATGTTGGCTTCCTTGTGGTCGAGGGAGGAGGCTAGAAGGGCGCACTGTAGGATGTGGACCAGTGAGGAACATGCCAGAAATGCAACAGGTGATCTTTGGATAAATCGTCCGCATAACCTGAAATTACGAATTATATTGTTTTTGAATGTAGACATTTTTTTCAGGTTTATATTGTCAAGGGTCATACTACGACCCCTATCGTCGGCTAAGAGGTAAGTTTACCTAAACCTATTTTTTTTTCAAAATTAGTCCAGTAAATGAAGGTAAAAATACGGTATTACCTCCGAATTCTTTTGGGTAACATCGATTGACGTGAAATTTGAACAGTACTTAGAGGATAGCCTTAGGTTTAGGTAAATTAACCTCTAAAATGTGTGTAATTTTTTAAATGCCAAGTACCTTACCGATTTTTGTTGTATTTAAAATAAAATAGTTAAGGATGAAATGATTTAAATACATTAACGAATGAACTGCTCTTTAAGGTACCAAAAAATATTTATAGTAAGTATAAATCACCAACATAAATTTTAAAATCGTTTTTTACGTTTCCTGAAAAAAATGAAAATACCGAGATAGGTAAATTTACTTCTTAGCCGATGCTATAAATTTCATAAATGTTAACCCTTTCCCGCATACTGTCCCATATATGGCACACAAGGTTTTTTTAGTAAATCTAAACTTTTATTCGTATGACAAATGATTATGAAGCTGAAGTTTGCAACGTTTTTTTGCAACGAAAATTCAAATAGTATATTAAAGTACTAGTTTCATAACATACGTTTTTAGCGCACGAGTACAAGTTTAGAAAACAAGCCGCTTGCGGCAAATTTTCTAAAGTACTAGTGCGCTAAAAACGTGTTATGGAATAAGTGCTTTAATATACTATTTGAATTTTCGATGCAAAAAAACGTTGCAAACTTCAGCTTCATAAATGATTAAAGAAGCATATTACATACATATGTAAATAATGTAGACACCTTAATTTATTTTAATGGACAGTTATAAACGTTTATATCATGACTGCGGTATGTCAGATATAAAGTATCAACTACGCACCTTATGGGAAATGGTACCAGGTTAAGATTTAGATATGTTTTAGTTCTTAACTGACTGATTAAAAGTCTCCATGGGTACCAAGCACTAAGTCTTATAATTTTTGTGCTATAGCTGAACAAAAAAAAATATTAAACGGATCTATCTTTTAATATGAAGAAGAAGCGGCTGGATGAATATAACTTCAAAAGAAAATGACTAATGTAAACTTCATAACTATTATTTGGAATATTTAAAACAAAATTAATGGAGAGCCCCTAGCACAAGCCAAAAGCTTATTTGGGGCTCTCCATGACACTGTAATTAAGTAAATAATAAATAATAATATAACTCGCGAATGAAACAAAATATTTAGATGGAACTTGAACCAAAATATGAAATCTCTACAGTCTTGAATAACGCGAGAACCGAGGTATAAAGTGTATGAATTTTGGTACAATTTGCGTTACGTAATACTTGAAGGTTCCCTTATATAAAACGTAAAAAAAAAAGAATTAAAAAATAAACTTAGATTTATTAAAAATTTTTTTCCGTTATTAGCACGTCCGAATACATAAAATATTTATTTTTTGTAAATATTAAAAAAATCATGCGGGAAGGGGTTAATTCCAATGGTGAAGAAGCAACGACTTCGCAGCAGTTGGGATTAAGGGGTTATAAACCTTCTGGCTCGGGTTTTTATTGATTTTTTTCAGGTATGTAATCACAACTTTATTCGAACGACCTACAAAATATCAATTAGTATTTGTTTTAATATATTTGTAAAAAAGTTTTTTTATTGGAAAATTCGAATAATTGTGGAAGCCATGACCCTTGCCCCGAAACGCCTTTTTTTCTGTCGTTTGCGGTGACCACGATTTCTCGAAAACATATTTACCGATCAATCTGAAATTTTTAGGTGTTGTTCCTAATTATAATAGCTAGTTCGTGAACAAAGGGTTTCAAAAAAAAAAAACGAAAATGGCGATGATTTTCCCAAAAAATCAATGTTCAGAAAAAGTATTCCGACCGGAAAAAGTAGAAATTTTCGTTCAAATAAAAATTCCTTTGTTCAGGAACTACCTATTGTAATTAGAAACAACACCTAAAAATTTCAGATTAATCGGTAAATTGGTTTTCGAGAAATTGTAGTCACCGCAAACGATAGAAAAAAGACGTTTCGGTGCAATGGCCATGGTTTCCACAATTTTCCGATATTTTTTTCTCACACACATCAAAATATATACTATTTGATATTTTGTAGGCTGTTCGAATAAAGTTGTGATTACATGCCTGGAAAAAAATCAATAAAAACCATTCATTTTCCCGAGCCAAAAGGTATATAACCCCTTAATCCCAACTCCTGCGAAGTTGTTGCTTTTTCAACATTGGAATTAACCCCTTCCTGCATGATATTTTTAAAAAAATCAATAAAAACCCTTAACATAACTTACATTTAAAAAAGGCGGAGCCTTGGTCAGTACTGTGAAATGTTATTTAACTTCCTACCTGAAAAAATCGTCTACTGTGTCCGGATGGTTTCGGAGTCCGTTTTCTTCTTGCAGAATCTGAAATGTAGGCTCCAAAAATGCCTGGAGCATGTCTAATAAGCCCTGAACACAGGAGGGATCGTTTGCATATTCGTCCACTAAAATACTTCCCACATACAAAAAGCACGAGTGCTTGTGCGCGGTATATATCCTAAAAGACAAAAATATTATTAATAGTAATCAAAACTACTTAAATATGTGGCAATTTCACATTATATGGAATATTTGTTCAAGTTAATTATTAACTCAGGGCGTGAACGTTACTTATCTGGGGCGTGGAAACACCTATTTAGGGCGTGGCTATCTCTTATTTATGGGCGTGGTCAACATTTATTTAGGTATTTAATAACTCAGAAACCCTTTGAGATATATCAACGAGGTTTTGCACGTCAACTAATCCTACCAAGTCCCGTTTTTATGTGTTATTTTCATGTACTTATTTCAACCAGGGGTGTGCGAAACGGGGGGGGGGGGCTTATCAGTTTTTTGTCCCAAACTTTTTTCTGTTTAACTTTTTTGCAATTTTATTTTTGAAATATGATTCCTCAGGTCAAAATACATAAAAAAAGTACTCTTGTTGTAATACTGTAGGATTAACCGTTTTCGAGAAAAATTCATTTGAAGGTGATATTCCACGGTTCGAGGACGGAAAATTAAATACTAAAATGTTGAAAACCAAAATTTTAATGATGCAGGGCGAATGTACATTAAAAACTAAGAAAAAACCTCATATACAGGTACTTCCAAAAATCAATCCTAGTGGAGCTATGGTCTCCTAAATATGCACCATTTTTAAAGCGCTATGGTAGCTTTAAAAGCGTTTCTTCGACCTACATGTATGGAAACTTTTTTTCTTAGTTTTTGATGTAGAATAACATTGCATCATTAAAATTTTGGTTTTCGACATTTTAGTATTTAATTTTTCGTCCTTTTTTTAGCCAATTTCAAAGGGCGTAGCTCCCTTATGACGCATTTTTAGACATATGTTTATAGGAACTTTTTGTCATATTTTATCAGGTAGAATCACCTGTTAAAATTTCCTACGCTATTTCAAATACACCCTGTATATCAATAAAAATATAAGTGTAATTTATGTAAGTTTTTTACCTAATCATTTGTCCTACAAGACTGTCCAATAATTCTTTTACTTGTTGACTGACACATCGTAACATAAAACGTATCGATCGACAACACCGTTCCATTATCCGAACATCACTTTGGTATTTGTCAAACGTTTTGGAAAGGATTGGCCATATTTCTAATACTACTACTTTACATGGATTAACCTCACCTAAAAAAAATAACCTGTTTTATTACCCTTGGATAAATGTCCGATAGATTTGCAGAAAAAATCCAAAATATAAAAAAACAGGTGCGTGCATGAAGCGTTGAGAAAATTTGAAAAAAGTGGATGTTAAAAAAATGTCTGTCTGTCGGTCTGTATGTAAACCTTATAACTTTTTACGGAAGGTCCGATTTGAAAAATTCTTTCACCAAACGATTCAGGACCTTTTCTATTTGCGTCACACCAAATATGGTTAACATTAGAGTAGAGCAAGGGGGCAAAATGGACAAAAACTAATTTTTAGCGATATCTCACTTATTACTTACAGTAGGACAATTTTTTTTTGCAAAAATGAAAACAATGTTTAATTCCCTACAAAAACATATGTCATTTTTATCGTAGGACTATTAGTTTCCGAGATATAGGTATTTTAATAATTTTTGATATATTTTTACAATTTTAATTAAATGTCAAATTTTGACAATAGTAAAATTTCAATCATAGGTAAAATTAATTTCAATTAATTTTTCTTTTAATACATTTCTGATAATGGTACGGCCGGAAAAACAATCCGATAAAGCTACAAAGAAATAAAATAATATAAAAAACAAGTTTTTAAAGTAAAAAACCCTTCTATTAATTAAATTTAACGTATAACTAAAAAGTAGAAAACAAGGCATTGACATAAATTTTCATAAACTATATTTTTAAAAGAAAGGTTTTGGAATTTTTTATTGTTTAAAGAACGTTTCCAAAACCCTTATTTTAAAAATCTAGAAAATTTATGTAAAATTTATGTAAATATCTTGTTTTCACATGGGTAAAAAAGGGTTTTTGATATTTTATGAGTGGGAGGGGGGGTTGGGGAAGTAAATTTTATATAAAATTGTTTTGTTAGGGCAGATAAGCATGTGTACCAAATTTCAGCTCTCTAAGTTTATTCTAAGTGGGTGAAAAAGGATATGGTCCCAAACTACAGGAAAAGTGAAGTCAATTTGATATCTTATTCTTCCTCATTTTCCCACTCGTCAAGAAAAGGTACCCGTTTCACATTTTTTTCGTTTTGAAATAGCATGAACTTTTTGGGTGGACCACTTCAATTGCTCAGCAGTTTATTACCTTCCTCTATGTTAATAATGACATGTCTCAAAACCGAGCTAAGTCTGTCCAACCATAAAACTGGGTCGGTTTTCGTTCCTCTAACGGGCACGACGTCCTGATCCACCAATTGGCCTAGCGGATTTACTTGCATAAAACATAATTGTCGAAGAGCATCTGACACTTCCACATGACGCATTTTACTAATGATTGCAGCAACACCTAAAAAACACAACACTTTCTACACCCAAGCACATTCATAATTAATTAAAATTAATTTTTCCAATTCTCACATGAATTATGTTACATTAGGGTGGTGCAAAACAAAAACGTTGGAATTTCTTGCTGCCCCTGCTATATTATTATAATTATTATTATTACAAGCAGATACGAGCAGAGGTCGAAGACCTATTTGCTCAAAAAAAGAAAAGTTTAATCTATAATTCAAAAGTAACAAAACAAAATATACATATATACATAAGTACATATATAAAGCTCATTTTAATGAGTAAATATCCCACAAAAAAAATAAAACATATTGGAGTATATTTATCACTCCCTCGCGAGGGTGCAAGTTTTGGCACCTTAGCAACGGTGGGTTCGAAGTGATTTTAACTAATCTTCTCGCTACCTTAAAAATCCCAATTTGGGGATCGAATGTAAAAATTCAAAATTAAAAATAATCGCTTAACCCATTTTTTTATGGAGAAATAACCAAAACCTTGAAATTATGAAGCAAAAAATTAAACGTTTTATCAAATGACCTGAAAATTTCAGAATATATACTACTTGAGTTAAAGTGGTATAAAAACCAATTAAATACTTTTGACAATTTTGGCGTAAAATTAATATTTTCCAAAAAAATATTATTACAATAATTGAAGAGCATTAAATGATCTACTGTTTGTTTTTTTTTTTAATTTTTATAATCGGAGGTTATGATGAAAAACAAATTTAGGTACATTAGAAACCTAAAATTCATAACTTCCGATTTTAACCCTATATTGCATGAATTATGAAATTAATTTTAGCAATAATAAACATAAAAAAAAAAACAAATTCGATTTTTTTTTCTATACTTGGTCTTTTTTTTAACGTTACTTGAAAGTAACATTATGCAACAATGGTTAGTTTATATGCAAATTAACAAAACAGTTATTTGATGAAGTAA
This sequence comes from Brachypterus glaber, assembly GCA_958510825.1. NCBI lineage: Eukaryota > Metazoa > Arthropoda > Insecta > Coleoptera > Kateretidae > Brachypterus > Brachypterus glaber. Next base: position 30,188,532 of record OY294050.1, read on the forward strand.
TTAATTAAGCATAAAAATATGTTGTATTTGACACAGTTTTCTTTAAGAAGTCCTTTCCATTCCGGATATTTGCATCTATCTCTTTTTTCAACAAAGGCTGGCCAATGCCTAATACCATCTTATCTTATTTCTTTTGGCATTTTCGCGTGATATGTTCTTTTCTATTTACTAGTAGGCTAAAAATAATTGATGCGAAAACGGGACATGCGACAACTTTACCTAAGAAAACATACTTATGCTTATTTCGGTGCATCCTGTATAAATAATTAATTTTTCAAATCTTTATCATTGCAAAATAAAGCCAAAATACTATGCTTTTAGGTAAAAGAAAAACCATTCAAAACAGGCTATCGGTCTTTAAAATGTAGTGATTAAAAAATGTCAATTTTTTTAGTGATCCACTTCATTTGCCGAGTAGTTTAGATAAATTGGTTTAAACTTACAGTGTTACAGTTGGTTTGGATGTGAGAAGGATCTCCAATCTCCAATTCTGTATCATTCGATTCACATGGAAGTGGACTTATTTGAGTTTTTTATGTTTCTCTTAACAGGGAATTTGGATAAATTCATTCTCTTATTGCACAATGTTACTTAGAGGTAACATCCACTTTGTCAAACAATATTTTCTCTTATTTATTCAAAAAGAATATTTTTTCTATTTAGCATGACATTTTCTCTAAGAAGTAAAGGTTTATTTTTTAATATTGTTGCTTTTTATAATAAAACTCACTACATTGAAATATGCAATACCTCGAAGTTAGAGGTTAGCCTTAGCCTTAGGATTGGTGTAGTGGACTACCGCGTCGTACTCGACGAGTTTACTACCCAAATAGCGTGAGTTCGATTCTCACCGGCGACGATTTGCCTTTTTAATTAATAATTGAAATTTGGCGAAGGCGTAAGTGAAGCGGACACTCCCTATAAATTGGTTCGAAAGTCAATTAAAGCCGGTGGTTCCCTCTACTACTAGCCCACACAAGTCCTGGACGTAGGGGGTGCTTAATTAAGTAGAATAATACGAGGTTAAACAAAAATGTTTTAATTTTTTATTAGTTTAAAACTTACAAGGCTCTAAATCCGGCGTTACTTGAAAGTAATGTTACGCAATATAGGGTTAAAAATTAAAAAACCAAACTGAAGATCATTAATTGCTCATTAATTTTTGTAATATATTAATTGTTATGCCAAAATTGTCAATAGTATTTAAAAAACACGATCTTTTGGTATTTACGCCCTTTGTGGAGGCGCATATTTTATTAAGGCATCCTTCATTTCGTGAAGGACGTCTTAATTTTATTCAAACCAAATTGTTTTTTAACCGACTTCCAAAAAAGGAGGAGGTTATCAATTCGACGTGTGACTTTGTTTTTTTTTATGTTTGTTCCTGCATAACATTGGAACGGATGAACGGAATTTGATGAAACCTTTTGCTACTTAAAGAGGACATTCCTGAGGTGGTCCCATTTTAATTTGACGCTCGGATAATGTGGGGTAAGCCGGATAATCAAGATAAATCTAATCGTTTTAAAGCAATTTCACCGGCTTAATTTGGTTCTAATACCAACCAAATTTTTAGAAAATGATCGGACAACTTGGATAAGTCGGATAACTTGATTAAGGGGTCACACAAATATTACGGCAGGCTAAAAATCTTTTAAATGCCGCTAAACTTGATTCTGTGGACCTGCAATATTAAAATACCAAGAGAAAATTATAAAATTTGTGATAATACCATAAGGCGTTATTTGATTATTACTTAACGCTTAAAGTTTTACAAATATTTTATTTAGTATTTCGTTGGTATTAAATTTACTAAATTTATTTTTTAGAAATTTATCTTTAAGATGATAACGCCAAAACGCACTAATAGTGCGTTGTGACGTCAGCAGCTTGCCGAGATGGAAGGACAACTATAATTTAGCTTAAATGACCTTACGGATCTACAAGTTCTGTGTCTCTAAAAAGTAAAAAATAAAAACTTTTGGCAAAAAAAAATGAACCGACTTTTGTCTCTAAAAAGTAAAAAAAATAAAAATAAGTCGGTGCCAATTTCACAGCAAACAATTTACCAACATAAATAATTGTTATTATTTAATTTTAGGGAGTGGTGTTATTGGCACCGGCTTATTTTTTATTTTTTACTTTTTAGAGACAAAAGTCGGTTTATTTTTTTGCGAAAAGTTTTTTTTTACCTTTTGTTAATCCAATAACAGCGTTATTTGTAACCGGAAAGGTGTCCACTTGACTAAGCAGCTGTAACAATATACTAACATGCCTTGACATGTGCTCATTGCAAGTGGTGCATATATTTTGCAGCGCTACCGCTGCTGCAGCGCCGGTGCCCTGCTGCGGAAGACAACACACTAAGAAATTCAGGATCGGATCCAGAGTGCTGGGGTGTTTTTCAATCCACTCGCAGAGTTCCCCCAAGAGCAACACGGACGTGTACCTTACGGCTATGTGGGTGTTTTCGGGAAGATTTAGGATTGCTTCGACCACTTTTGGTACTACCTCGCTTTCAGTTCTAAAAATAAATAAAACTGTAGAGTGTGTTATGAGGGTGGAATCCATTTTAGTTAGATCAATTATTCGCCGCAAGTTAATTTATTACTGCTTAAAAATAGACTAACTATACAGAGCGTTACAAAAATACAGAAATTTGTACGCCGGTGCTTTCAAAGTAGTTCATATATTTCTGAAATAAAATACGACAGTTAATCCACTAAGAAAATGAACATTTTTTAACTAAAATGGATTCCACTCTCATAACAAGTGCAAGCCTAATACAGACTGTATTTGAAATAGGGTCCGAAATTTTAAGGAGTGATTCTACATCATAACATATGACAAACAGTTCCTATAAAAATGTCTAAAAATCCGTCGTTAGGGCGCTAAGCCCCTTTGAAAGTGGCCAAAAAAATCGGTTTTTCTTTAATAACTCAGGGACCCTTTGAGCTATAGCAACGAGGATTTGCGCGTGAACTAATCTTAATAAGGCCCATCTTCATATGTTATTTTCATGTACGTATTTTAACCAGGGGTGTGCGAAACGGGGGGCCTTATCAGTTATCCCAAAGTTTTTGTCTGTGTAACTTTTTGGTAATTTTATTTTTGGAATGATTCCTTAAGTCAAAATACATAAAAAATTCATTCACCCTGCATCATTGAAATTTCGGTTTTCAAAATTTTAGTATTTAATTTTTTGTCCTCAAACCATATATTTTACCTTTAAATGAATTTTTTTCGAAAACGGTTAATCCTACAGTATTACAACAAGAGTACCTTTTTATGTATTTTGACCTGAGTAATCATATTCCAAAGATAAAATTAGAAGAAAAAAATACACAGAAAAAAGTTTGGGACAAAAAACTGATGAGGCTCTCCCGTTTCGCACGCCGCTGGTTAAAATAAGTCTTATAAGCCTTATTAAGATTAGTTCACGTGCAAAACCTCGTTGCTTAAAGAGTTCCTGAGTAATTAAATAAAAACCGATTTTTTAGCCACACTCAAAGGGGCTTAGCTTCCTTACGACGCATTTTTAGACATATTTTCTGAAGAAGAATCACCCCTTAAAATTTCGGACCCTATTTCAACAACAACAAATAAACTGCCCAGTAAAAGAGCTTTCCCATTTTTCACCTCCGCAAGGGCGTAGATGAGGGGGGGTAATTACCCCCCCCATAGGTTTGGGCGCCAATTTTTTTTGCTGCAAGGGCGCCAAGTTTGGAAGAAACCGCCAGGGACAAAGCTTTTTTTCTTGAGGGCATTTTTCTGGGCGCCATTTTTTTTGCCAAGGCGCCAAGATTTGCTTGAAACCGTCAGGGACAAAGCTTTTTTTTTGAGGGTGTTTGGTCTAGGGGTGCCAAATTTAAGGCTTGATTTAGGGCGCCGAAAGGCCGGCCCTGGGTATTACCAGATTCACTTTTAGCAACCTTAAAAATATACCAATTTTAACGAAAACTACCCCCCGCCTCTTAGGGGTGAAGTTAGAATTTTTTTATAATGAGATTCACTTTCAGCAACCTTAAAAACCCCAATATACCAATTTTCACGAAAACTACCCCCACCCTTCAGAGAGTGGATTTAGAATTTTTTTAATGTCTGATTCACTTCCAGCGACCTCAAAAACCCCAATATACCAGCTTTCACGAAAACTACCCCCCACCCCTCAGGAAGTGAAATTAGAAAAAAAATATCGACCCCAAAAACCGCTATATACCAATTTTGACCAAAATATTGAAAATATTTAAAAATATTTCCCCCTCACTCCTACGGGGTGGAGTTAGAAAAATTTTATTATCAGATTCAATTTCAGCAACCTTAAGGGGTTATATAGCAATTTTCAAATTTTTGTAAAAAAAAATGTATTTTCCCCCCTTGCCGCACCCCAATGTTCACCAAAAACAATCCCGAGCGAGAACTTTTGGTAACATACCTGTATGCCAAATTTAAATTCTGTAGCTTAAAGCGTTCTTAAGTTATCGTGCTTACAAGATTTTCCGGACAGAACGATCGACCCACCGATCGTTTTTTTTGCTTGAAATTGATTTATATCAACATAAAACGTCATAAAACGCAAAAATACGCAAAAAAAATGTTAAAAATTTATGCACGAATACAAAGCTTTCCGAAATTTTGAAAATTTTCAAAATGGGAAAGCAATTAAATAATACCATGGCCTATAGAAATGAAAAATAAATGATGAAAAATGCATGTTAATTACTTCCAACAAAATTGATGGCTGCGACTTAAGGATATGAAAATTCTGGCACAAAAGATGTCAATTTTATATTTTTTTATCTCAAAATTGAGAGCCAAGCCACAAGCAATAGCTTATTTGGGGTTATCTATGAATCTGTACCATTGCTGCATAAATAAATAAATAAATAAAAGAAATAAATACTTACGGTAGAACGTTTTTCGCCACAGCCGACATGACAAACAAACTGGCCTCGCTAGAGTCCCACGTGACACCCGGCGACTGTAAATTAATAAACATCTGTCTAAAACAACTGCTTGATCCGACTATAAAAACAACGTCCTTGATCAAATCAGAAACTTTAAATCTAAAATCCTTAAAATCGTCTCCGTCCTCTAGAATTCCCTCAGAATCCGGTTCCATTTGACAGTGTCTACATAGCGCTGTTATTAATCGTTCTACATAGGGTCTAAATAGCTCGGTTAATTCTTTATTATGTTTTTGATACAGTTCTTCACTTAAAACGTACCATAAGTTAAAGGTTATTTCAGCTACTTCGTAGTCATGGTGTCCCACACATGTTAGTACAAGATCAAGGATTTTAATAGCGTAATACAAAGATTTAATTGTACTATTCGATATAATTTTCTCTAAAAATGATTCAGCTAATTCGGTGAATATTCTACAGTAATTCATAGATTTCTCTTGTTCTTCATTTGCGACAGACATGTGGTAAGGTAACTCTAAATTAATAACATTTTGAAATAAATATGTTTCTAATATTTGCTGATTGTTGTTGTCTTCTAGACATTGCAAAAGCGTGCACAGACAGTCGGTGGCGGCGGTGTGCAATGCCCCGGGGGTCAGTTCGGGTTCAGTTTTCGAGTTTAAAATTAAGAAAGCGCGCGATATGACGACGTTTTCACCGAGGTCTTGAAGTCCTATAGCACCAATCGACACCCAGGAGGTGAAGCATCTCAATATTTTTATGTTTACTTGGACGTTTTCATGCCAATTGTTTCCATACGTGTTGGAACAATGGGTCAAGAATTCTACTACAGTTGGAGCACAGGATTTCAGATCTTCCAAAAGCTCTACTCTGCGGTTTTCGCCTAGCCTGCAAAAAATATGATGGTAAAATTTTAAATGGTAAATAATTTCGCCTTTTAATTTAAATAGAATCTGTAGAAGGCGGCGAAAACGTGAAATTGGGGAAGTGTGTAGTTTTTATTTTGCGGAATATGAAATGACCCGATCGACTTTTTATTATTAAAAATCTACCTTCTTTCTACACCATACTAAAATTGTAACCCTATATCCCAGTATTAAGCTGTAATTTATGTCTGGAAAACGATTGTTTTTACCAAATCGGTATATAACTCTGGTCAGTTTATTACATTAGATAGTGGTACTTCGAGCCGGATATAAAGTTTAAAAACTATTTTTTTGCCAATAAAACTTAAGGTAAAAAAGTTAATTTTTAAAAAGTATATAATTACAAAAACTAGATGAAACGTTGCATGCACCCTGACAAAACATCGGCACATCTAGTTTGCAAATTTCAAACTAGGTGTTTTGTTTGATTTTAAATTCTGTATCTTTAAAACATTATATTCTAGCAAAAAACTGTATATAACATTTTTTATAGGGCTTAAAAAGAGCTTTTATTTAAAATATAATTTTTTGAAATCGGGTTATAAATATGTGAGATATGCTAAAAAAACCTTTTACTGCTTTAAACGTCAATATATCGAAAACAATGCGTTTTAGGAAAACGTTGTTTATAACATTTTTTGACCAATTTAAAATTATCTTTTATGTAAGTACTAAATTAACCAAATACAATAATAATTGCCTTAATTATAAACAAAAAACGCTAAAAATAGGAGTTTTACCCTATTTTCACCCCCTTATGCCCAATCGTTTACCCCCAAAATAAGAAACAATATGCAAAAAAAGTCGATATCTCATGTAGAAATGGAGTTTACACCCAGACAGACAGACGGACGGACGCAAAAATTTTTTTTACTGATTTCGACTCAAAATGGTCTTCATCGTCGAGAAATGTGAAAAAAACGTGGTCAAAGATTTTGACTTTTCGGCGAAGATTTCAATACATCGGCACTCTTAGTAGCACTAAGTGACGATGTAAAATTTACATACCTTACAGATCTGCTTTCCAACTCTTCAGGTAACACAGTCAACACTTCCAATAAAGGCCACACATTGGTCTGTGAAAATCTACTAATCAAATCCAAACATGCCTGATGCCAAGATGGCAGTTGTAGGGCCAAATCAGCCAATGCAACGCACAGCTGCGTCACTATAACAGTGTTTGTTTGTTCATTTATTTGTGATATATGTTCTAAAAGGGAATCTCTGAGGGATATATGGGCATCTATTGGTAACTCGTGGAAGGATTGTTGAATTTTTGATCTCATAGTTTGGGCCGCGAAATAGCATGATTCTAAATCGCGTTTTTTGTGAAGAAGTTCATCAGCCAGGGTCCAAGCATGGACCTAAAATAAAAAAATCATACAGTTACACTTAAGGGTTTATATACCTTCTGGCTCAGGAAAATTAAGGATTTTTTGTCAGGTATGTAATTACAACTTTATTCGAACCAGCTATAAAATATCGAATAGTATATGTTTTGATGTGCTTGTGGAAATTTTTTTTATTAGAAAATTCGGAAAATTGTGGAATCCATGGCCCTTGCGCCGAAACGCCTATCGTTTGCGGTGACCACGATTTCTCGAAAACCAATTTATCAATCAACCTGAAATTTTTAGGTGTTGTTTCTAATCACTATAGCTAGTTCGTGAACGAATGGTTTCGAAAAAAAAAAGAAAAATTACGGAAATGGCAATGATTTTCCTAAAAAATCGATTTCTGAAAAATTTTCCAGCCGGAAAAAGTAGAAATTTTCGTTGAATTAAAAATCCGCCTCGTTCACGACCTAGCTATTGTAATTAGGAACAACACCTAAAAATTTCAGATCGTTAACCTGGCCTTTTCTGTTTTTTTTTTCGGTTTTAACCAGGTCAAACCAGAGTTTCCCGGTTTTAACTAGTTATAACCAGGCTTTTCATGTTATAACCTGGCTTATAGGTTAGGAGTTCTGCCGTGCTAAGCTGAAAGAGCCTATCTACATAGGTTAAACATACACAGATAGGACCTTTCAGCTTAGGAAGGCAGAGTTATAACCTGGCTTAAAAAAAAAGTAAAAAGTCAGTGTTTTTTCAGGCTACCCAGTCCTTTCCCAACAAGAATTTTGTAGTATTGTTAACACCTAAAGTTATATAAAGGTGTTATAAGGGTAACATAAATACCTAAATTTCTATACAGGTCATATAAAAGTAACTCAGTTACCTTAGGTGTTGAAATGACTGGTTACTAAAGGTGTTATAAAGCTCTTTTTGGGTTTTGGCAACCATTATAGAACCTAAATTATTAGTTGCTTTGTTTGGACTTTTGTGTTCTTACCAGGACTGGGTGAAAAAAACTAAATAACTCAAAAAAACAATTTAGAAAAAGACATGGACAAACCATGTTTTTTGTCCACTTAGAAAAGGACCACAAAAGTCCAATCATGAATTTTAAATTTTGCAATATTTTTATCTAAATTGTTAATTATAGGTTTCTGGAAGAATCCATTAATAAAAATTTCCCAACCCCACACCAGATGGCAAAGACCTTAATCTTTAAATACTTTAAATAATTTTCACAATAACCATGTTTACATATACTACTAACTACCGTAGTTATAAATCCTGTACAATCTTTCTTTCTCTAAAAGAACTTGACATAAAAAGACAGACTGTTCTCCAGATTTATAACTATGGTAGTTAGTGATACCTATATGTAAACATTCTGAATAATTTTTTAATAAAATTTATGTTTAAAGTTTAAAATTTATAGGGCCACCTTAAATAGTTTCAGAATACAAACTATCAAGATTCATAGCAACTCGTAAATGTATAAGGATAGTTGTAGGAACCCTATTATCAGTTAGATCTTAGGAACCACTTATCTTTAATTAAAAAGATATGTTAGCTTTGTAGAAATAGCTATATGGATAATATTAGACCAAAATCAATATCTTTAAACTACATTGCAATATGGGTCAACTGGAAAACTAAATAAACTTTAAAAGGAAAAATACAGGATACTGCCACTAAATTAAATTCTAGTAATTTAAAAATTTACTTACGGATTTTTGCAGATCTGCTAACCATTGTGAGGCTCTTTCCTTTTCACTTGCGTTGGGGTTATTGTATAAAGCAGCGGTGGCCAAAAAAACCAAATCAACTGAAGGCTTTTGATCCATTATTATTTAAAATACATATAAGTTTATCTATTTTATATGAATCGTGAGATTTTGCTAAAAATATACATTATTTATAAATTCGTAAATTGTCAAACCTCAAAACCGAATGCTAATTCCGGCACAGTCCATAGGTTGGAAATTGAAAATGTCAAAAACTTTTTGACAACCCCCACCACTGAGTGTCTCCTAACATTTTTTTTTTGTTTACACTTCATTTTAATCCGAAATATTACATTTTAAGATAAAATATAGATATATTTTTTCATTGTAGGAATCTGATTTATGATTCATAAAATAAATTTAGAAAAAAAACACAAGGAAATTAAATATAATGTTCGACATTATAGACGGTTCTTATTTTTTTTTTTGCAATGTTGGTGGCAGTGATTTTATCACCAACATTTTACGAAAGAAGTCCCTAAAATATTTAGTTTAATATTCAATATACAGATGTCGCAGAGATGTGTCTTTTGTCAAAAAGTCGCAAAATATCCAAAAATGTAATTTATTTATTATCGTTAATTTAGTTAATAATTATCATTAGAAACATGCAAGTGGACGATTTATCAGCCATAGATCCTAATGTGGATTACAGAAAAGTAAGTTAATCAATGAAAAAAAATTATGCAATAAAAATATATATTTTTTACCTAATAAACAATTTCTTTATTTTAAAAATATATTTTCAATTATTAGATATTACCCATACAACAAAAGCGTACCCTTGCGTTCATAAATCATTTTGTTATGAACACTGTGTCATTTTTAAATTGTTTCGCTCAGTCTTGTGAATCTCGATTTATGGAATTTGAATACAAAATTCAAAAGGTTGAAGCTTCTCTTCTTATATTAGAATCACAAGTAAGTATAACTCTTATTTTTTGTTTATTTTACAATATTTTTAATATTACTTATACACTGAAAAAAAGGATCCTTTGCGGTAATTTAAAATTAAATTAGGGCAAATGCTTCGCACTCTTGAATATGTCCATAAGCACCTTGTCTTAACATAAAAATAAAATTCACTTGCCAAGATCTTTCTGATTCTTAAACTAAAAATTCTTTGATCTTGTGTGAAATGCAAGTGCTCTTGTCTCAAAAGAAAAATTCTTGGACCAAAGTATTTAAAATTATTTAATTTTGAACAATCCTAAAACAAGATAAATGGTTTTTGCCTTAAATGCGCCTGGTCCAAGAGAATTTTAAAAATATTTCAAAAGCAACACTTTTCTTGGGACAAGATAAATACTTTTGTTTAAAGATACACATCTTTTAAGCTAAAAGAATAATTGCCAAGAGTTTTGACTACTTTGAGCCCAGAACGTAATTTTTTTCAGTGTATTGTTTCAAAAAGAAATATGACAAAATTGTTATGGCCCTGTACCACTTCACCAAAACACCATATTATACAGAAACAGTTACATTGCATAGTAGTGAATAACAATATTTGTTCTTCACAGCTAGTCTTAGAACTTTTCCTGAAATTTAGTTTTTTTATAATAGTCCAGAATCTATAGATACACTTTTGTGTGGGGATAAATTTAGTTTATAAATGCCTAGAAGGGGTCAAAGTAATTGTTTTCCACTCGGGTGATTATTTGGCATCATAACAAATCACTTGAGTGAAAAGTACTTGTGGTCAAGGGCGGATTTAGGGGCGGGGCATGCCCCTCCCAGCATAGAAATAGCTTCAAAATTATATTTTTGGTGAATGTGCAAAGTTTTTCCGCCCCTGCTTGTGGTGACCCTACAAAAAAATTGAGAGAAAACAGTTTTCAATACACATGCCAAAACTCACGAAATATACTTTTTTCATGGAAAGTTCAAAAATCAGTAAAATGAAGTTCAGATATTTATATGATCAAAATTTTTCCCAACACAAGTGTATTTAGATCCTGGACTATAATTTTGCCTAATCTGCAAAAAACAGGGTATGTAAATTTACAGGACTTAAGTCCTGTAAAATTTACTGTCACTTTGCAGTTATTTTCTTGTAAACAATAATGTTACATTTATGAAGAACTTTCACTTTCGGGTTTAGACCGTGTTGATAGATTTTCACTTTCTGACGTTTCGTCTTTTACTAGAGACATCTTCAAGGATTAATCTAAATCGATTAATCACTGAAGATGTCTAGCAGTAAGACACGAAACGTCGGAAAGTGAAAATCCATCAACACTGTCTAAACCCGAAAGTGAAAGTTCTTTATATCTTAGTGGCTGTGAAATCTAAAATTTTACATTTATTTATTATAATAAATTGGTAAATTTTTTAATTTTTTTTAATAAAATATGTTGAAATTCAAATTTATTTGAGCAATTTTTGTTTTATTTCTAATGAAAATATGTCTTAGTCTAGAAATATTTCCTCATTACTTTTTAGTATAAAAAATGTAATTTAAAATGTTATAGCTATCTTCAATACCAGGATTAGCCAACAGATCAATAGAAAACAATAATACCAAAGTAGAAATTCAAGATGTAGAATTGCCTGAAATAATTTCACAAAACCCTATAAACAATATTGAACAAGACATTGCAGGTTCAAAACAAAGAGAAGAGCCTGAAAAAGTTGAAGGAGTTAAGGCTGCACAGGATCCTAGATTTAAGAAATTTTTTAACATGCTTCAATTTGGAGTACCACAGCAAGCCGTTAAACTGAAAATGCAAATGGAAGGAGTGGACTCAAATATTTTGGAGTAAGTTTTCCTTTTGCATCTTTTACTCATTAACTATACAGGGTGTCCGTTTTTCGAAAATTTTACATGAAAATAAATAATTAGTCTCGACATGATAATACACCAGGTATTAACTATTTTGACCTTTTTGCGCAAAATTTCCAAAATTATTTTTTTTAATATAAAATATGTCCCCCATTGTCCCCATGGCGTTATCTTACCGAATAAACAATTTAAAAATATGGCAAATAATAGTTTTTGTTGTGTAATATATCTATTTCAAATTTAAAGTTTATATCTCATCCCGTTCAAAAGTTACGGGGCGTGTAGCATTTAAAAGAATAACCCTGTATATACAGGGCGATCAGTAACTGGCATCCAAAAATATGAAAAAGTTTGGGGCAAAAATGTGTTAAGCCTCACATTTTGTCCGTCTAGGCACGCCTCTGGATAAATTAAAAAAAAATAACATAAACTTATTGCCCTTATTAAAACTAGTATACATGCAGAAGGTCGTTAATCTAACTTAAAGGGTACCAGAGTTATTAATTAAAAAGCTTATTTTTATTACAATTTTAAAGGGCCGTAGCTCCCTTAGGGCTTATTTCCGGACCAACCTTTATAGGAACTTTTTTTTTGGATATAGAATTAGGGACACTAGATTTAGGTCTTAATTTAGCAAGGCCAGTTACTAATCACCCTTTATATGTTTTTAGTTTAAAGTAGATATCAACTCTTTCAAAAGTTAAGAGGGGTGGGGGTGTCTTTTGGACAGCATTGTATAACTTCAGGTTTTGCAAATTTAGATTCCCTGATGATTAAAATTTGGAATTTTATCTGATTTTAGTACTACAAAAAAGTTTTTAAAACCAATATGCGCAAAAAAAAATTAAATATGCTATTTCGTTTTTAAGTTACGATTTTTCAATTTTTTTTTTAACTTTTTTTCTGTAAGATGGGTCGCACACCGGTCTGGAATCAATATTTAGCTTAACTTTCATATAACCCAAGTTTGTTTTCATAATTTAATTATTTAGAGCTACCGCATCTTTTTAAGACCAAATTTAAAAAAATCTATCAGTGCGTTCTTGAGAAAAACGAGTTTCATTTGTTTTAACAAAAAAAAAATGACATATTTGAATTTTTTTTTAGATGTTCAGTTTTTAGGTCAAAAAGTGAGATAAAAAGTTTTTATGAACGTTTGTGTTGAATGGCTTCTTAGGGGAGCTAGAACACGTTTGGACTTTTTGGACATTTTTAGAATATTATTTACTTCATAACTCAGGAACGGTTTAACTTATTGACTTGAAATTTTTACTGTAGTATGCAACCAAGAAACATTATCATTTTATGACATAAAAAACTAAATGTTTAACCAGGGGCGGACTTACAGTTTTACATATAAATTATGAGGCACCCATTATCTATGCCCCTGGTCAAAAACTTAACTTTAATAAAACATTAAATGTTTACATTTATTGGTTCTATAGTTTAGTAAAAATTTCATGTTAATAAGTTAAACCGTTTCTGAGATATGAAGTGATAAATATTCTAAAAGTGCCCTTTAAAAGTAAGCTAGTAAGCTCCCTTAAAAAGCAATTTAGCTCAAACGTCTATAAAAACTTTTTTCTCACTTTTTGACGTAAAATCTGAATATTTAAAGTAATTTTTAAATGTCATATTTTTTTTCTTAAAACAAATGAAAATCATTATTCTCAAAAACACATCAATAGATTTTTTAAAATTTGGTCTTAAAAAGATGCCAAAGCTCTAAATAATTAAATTATGAAAAAAAACTTGGGTTATATGAAAGTTAAGCTAAAAATTGTTTCAAGACCACTGTAGTCGATAGATTGGTGGAACTTTATGAATGAATACTTGTTTTAGTCATAATTTATTATGTAACAGTTTTGATTTCCCTGATTTTTATAGTTAATTCCCTGACTTTTCTTTAACTTCCCTATTTTGTGGGCACCCTGAACTTATAGGTTTAAGTTAATAAGTTATCAACTACAGAACAAAACAAAAAATATAATAAAATTTAATTTAGTGAATTGCCAGAAAAAATTAACTTTGCTTTTATTTCAGCAACCCAAATGCTGTGATACCTGGCTTAAGTATGGAAGACATTAATAGTTCTAATAATAACAATAATGATGATTCCTCTGAATAATTTTTTGCAACTGCGCATTTACTGCAAATCAGCAATTTTTTCTTCATAAATGAACAGATTAAAAGCAGTTTAAAATGTGTTGTAATTGCATCTTTTGATGTTAAATATTGTGCTAAAAAACTAATTATGTACTAGTATCATGTGCATGATCAAAAACTGATTCTATAGAGCAGTATAGAGTATTTTGTAAAAATTTTAATGAAGAAAAATAGATATTTTCTGTATCAATTATATATTATTAAATAAAACACTTTTATACAAACTTATTTTAAATAGTTATTATTTAAAAATATTGATAATACATATCAAATAACCTAGAATTGAATCATTTGTCCCTTACGTTTTTTGTCACCTCCAAGTTCGAAATGCTTGCAACGTTTAAGTGGAATTTGTTTCCTGTATTTGCAGTCTGAACATTCCATTCTCAATACAATCTTTTTGGTAGTTTTAGCCTGAAAATAAAACAATGTATAAGTGATTTTTTTAGGTCATTTTTACCAATTTTTAATGCAAACATTTAAAAAATATTTTATGGCATTCGAAAGTTATTACAATGTAAATATTAATATTTTACAGATACAACTTTTATCGTGTGTCTGTTGACGCCAGTAAAAGACCCCGGCGTTAAAAACGGTGCAAAACCCCCGGCCCCAACATGTGTCCCGACGTTTTAATAGACTTTTAACCCTCAAATTATAATTATAGCTAAGGTATTAAAGATTTTAAAAACCTTACGGTAAGTATAAAATTAAAACAACATACCTTTTTACGGAAAATGGGTTTTGTTTGACCACCAAATCCTTGTTGTTTACGGTCATAACGTCTTCTTCCTTGAGCTGCATGACGTTCCTTGGATTTTTTGTATTGTGTTACTTTGTGGGGCTTATGTACTTTGCATTTTTTGCAAAATGTACGACGCAATTTTGGTACGTTCACCTAAAATTCATAAAAAAAATCATTATAAATACAGAATATTAAGTAATAATTCAACTTGAAGCCACTTTATTATACAGCTAAACAATTAAAAACTTTTTGATGTTATTGACAGGAACATAACCTTACTAAATCATAAATATGCCTTTCTGACAAAAAATACACGTATAATTTTGGAAAAAGGTTACAAATTGATTAATTCGTTAAATATAGTTCATGAATTATTAAAAATAAAGGCCGATGATTTAAGATAAAGTAAAATAAGAATATTACACACCATTTTGGATGTTGACTTTCACAGAAAAGAACAAATGAAAAGAGACAGAACATGGATATGCGCAGTAACTGGCGCCAAGTTTAAAAAACTTTGAAAAGGCAAATATATTTAACATGGCAAAATTTTCTGTATAGCAAATACATATTGCCTGCTTAAATTTTTGAAATTAGCATGATATTCACAGAAAATCCTGTATCTGGTTATAAATAATATACCTACCTATAGTATAACAAAAAAAAAAATGTAAATATAAAAAACCGCGGTTCAAAATACCTACATTAATTATTATTGTAGGTAATATTATAGTACAAAACTTACGAATTTTCACATGTAAGTTTAAAATAATATAAAACCGAATGAAATCTTAATTTTCTAAACATAACCAGCATACGAAATACCTATCATGAATTTTTTTTATTTGGAACTCCATATGCATATTTTCATGATTTTTTTTTTAATTATAATAGGTATAAATAATTTCTGTATTGAAAAAAAATACCTCTGTCAACAAAAAAATACTTTTCCCCCCATAGTTTAAACAAAAAAAAAATATTCTTTTTCAAAAAAAAAAAAAATCACAAAAAAACTGATTTTTTCTTTTGAAAAATGAAAAATGTATTTTCGAAAAAAAAAATGTTTTTGAAAAAAATAATTTTTACCCTTTGACCCCATCCCGACTTTTACCAAAAACTATTCCATGGGATCGACTGCAACCGATACCTATACGAAACCTATGTGCTAAAGAAGTCTTTAGCCCAAAGCGTTCTCGAGTTAGGTTTAGTGGTCATAATTTCCCACAGTCTACTTTTTCTACGAAACTCGTCTTTTGTTGAGAGACGCAAAAAAGGCGATATTTTTTTTCTACCAAGACCGCGCAAGACTTTTCGCAGGGAAAGTATTTAAAAAAAAATACCTATTGGCATGCATTTTCTTGGTTTAAGCTGTAATAAAAGCAAAAATAAATAAAAATAATACTTTAGTAATAATTATCACGTGTTCAATAATAATTATTGAACATGCTGCAGCCATCTTGACATTGGATGTTTACGTTAGTTATTTTAAATTTGCCGCTTGATAAAAGGAGGAGATTAGCGACCTTGAAATTTTGGCGGGTAGTTTAAATAATTTATAAATATATTCTTCAACTGGTGTAAGGGTTTTATTATAAAAAAAAAACAAATAATTAAAGGGTTTTATGCATTCATCATTTTAGTGTAAAACGGGCATTAAAAAAAACGCCGTTCCAATGCAGAAAGAATAATAAGGGTATTGCGTGAAAACTTTTGAATAAAAATAATACGATCTTCAATTTAAAACTAGATCGATTAAAAAGTTGGTAACTATTTTAAACAGCCTTTTATTAAAAATTATGCCGTATATATTTTATTAGAAAATTTATTTCGCCAAGTGCTGGGATGTGACAATCGCCATACTTACCACTACAGGGACGTATTCGAAAATTTTCTACATAACAATTACACTACCCAACAAAGTTGATGTGTAATATTCCATATTAACAGCATCAAGTCACACCGGCACTCACCCCCTTCCCCCTATGGAAACGTTCAAGTATTACGTAACGCTCTAGGGGGGGGGGGTCACAAAAACGTTACGCCGCGTAACACTTAAACATTTATAAACTTATAAAATGTTTACTGTATCAAGTTTTTAATAATGGTCTAGGCCTAAGATACGGATTCGTTGCAAATTTTATTGCACACGACTTTCACAAAATCCTCTAAACAAAAAAAACATAGAGATGGATGGAAAACCATAGACAATGGCCGGTTCTCGGTTAACCAGTTGCGGAATTTTTTTCCAAATTTTGCGTTACGTAATACTTTAACGTTCCCTATGCTACGTCACGTTAAATTTTTATATAAACAAAATAATTTTGGTATCTGGTATCTGCAGAAGCAGAAACAAATAGTGGGACAATTGACAAAGTTTAATTTTATTATCAATTAACACGTTAGTACATATCCACAGGCTCGCATAACAAGCATAGTACATAAGAATGCGATACCGTGATTGGCTTAGTAGATACATGTCGTCACATCAAGCCAATCACGGCATCGCATTCTTATAAGATAGTAAATAGTACATAGTACATATACAGAGCGGTCCAAAAGTCACCCCCCCCCCTCTTAACTTTTTAACCCGTTGAGATATCGACTTTAAATTTGGAACTTTTAAATAAGACAATTTAAACTATCTTTTAGCATATATTTAATACTTTCAGCTCTTAAAATGTGGGCAGGGGGGAATAGGGGAACATTTTTTTTAATGGAAAGGGGGGTCGTGTAATACATCATTTTAACGCTTATAAAATTCTCCATTTAACTCCATATTTTTAAATTAAAAAAAAATTTGGGTTTAAAATGGGTTTGAAAATGGGTATTAAAGTCAAAATTCCTCTAAAAAAAAACAAATAATTTTTTAAAAATGCCTAATTTCATCATGAAAAAGTGTTAATTATACTTTTAAACTAATTTTAGTTGACATAAATAAAATTTTATAAAAAAAAACTTAAAAAATCGACTGTTTTAGCACAAAAAATAGAAACATCAAAACCTTAAAAAACATTTTTAAAAAATTTAAAAATGTTAGTTTAAATAGAGAATTTTATAAGCTTTAAAATGATGTATCACATGACCTCCCTTTCCCTTTAAAAAAATGTCGCCCATGCCCCCCTGCCCACATTTTAAGAGCTGAAAATATCAAATATATGCTAAAAGATAGTTTAAGTTGTCTTATTTAAGAGTTCTAAATTTGAAGTCGATATCTCAACTCGTTCAAAAGTTAAAAGGGGGGGGGTGACTTTTGGACCGCACTGTATGTACTATGCTTGTTATGCGAGCCTGTGGATATGCCCTTAAGCGCCCATGCCAGAAATGAATAGGGGTCCAGTGGGTCTTGATTAGATTCAAAAACCCCTTATACAATTTTCAAATTTTAGAGTAAAATGATTATATTTTTTTCCATTTGCCCCCCTTGCCCCGCCCCAATGTTTATCAAAAACAACCCCGACCGAGAACTTTTGGTAACATACCTGTACGCCAAATTTAAAATCCGTAACTTGAAGCGTTCTTAAGTTGTCGTGCTTATAGTCCAAGAGTTAGCGTCGAAAATGTGCAAGAGTTTTCTGAAGGCTAATATTTTCAGATTAGGTTATATTTTAGTGATTAAAAGTTACTGTAGAGTCAGTACTTCCGGTACCGGGACACCTGGCGCTGGGACCTTTTTACATTACATTACATGTTTGTTTAACCTCGTACTATTCTACTTAATTAAGCATCCCCTAAGTCCAGGACTTGTGTGGGCTAGTAGTAGAGGGAACCACCGGCTTATACTGACTTTCGAACCAGTTGCGTTCCCTTATGTTAAATTACGTTTTATAAATATGTCGATTGACATTTAAATGGATCAAGTGAATCCCTGTATTTTTGCAATTTAAAAATTAAATATTTTGGTACTAAAAAACTGAATATTAATTTTTTTTTAGTATTAAATTACTTACACCCCCATACCCCCACGGAACGCCCCTGGTTTCCCTAAAGGTTTTCACGCTCCGACTTATAAACTTATAGAAGCCGGTCCTGACCAAATAATTTCCCATAGTTCTGTAATTTAATGAAGCCGGATTCCGTTGTGGGAACTGTATAGCGCCAACGCTAAGAGAACACCTTCAAAAAAAAATGTCCGTTAGGACCACAACGCATACAGGCGATCGCCTGTTTCGAAGGGATGATAAATTTCAGGAAATCCAGTCACACCGCTATAAAAAAAGAAAAAAAAGTCCCTTTAGGTAGATTTTTAGGTATAATACCTTTCATTTTCAGGTATAAATTGTTTTTATTTTCAGACTCTGAATTTAGAATAGATACTCGATGCAAAAATCTGCGTTCCTTAAGGGTTCCTCAATTGAGGCAGGATGTCCGATATATTTTTTATTACTTTGAAAACATTATAGAGCGTTACGTAAAACTATATAATACCCCCTCGTAACGCTAAGCACTACCCCCCCCCCCCCTTTAGTTCGTTACGTATTTTATATTATAACGATATACGCAGAGATAATTGTAGTCTCTGATATAGGTATACCTATATCGTTATAATTACATTATGTTTACGTCTATCGGACCAATTCTATATTATGTAATTACATAATATGCACTTAAGTGCACTCCCTACAAACACAGGGTTCTGGATGTGTAATATTAATGTAATAATGGCCCTTTTCTGGCCGGTAACGGACCGTTTGAAAGTACCTAGGTATATAGGTATTCTGCATTTTTTTTTAATGCCCTCGAAAATACCAATCTACAATTTTCTTTTTAGGTAGCTCGTTATCATAAATTTATGAATTAATTCTTAAACTCAAATTTATCTTAGTATAGATTAAAAAATTTAAGATTTTAATCTAAATTCTTCAGTTATTTTTGTTTGTTAAATTTATAAACTAAAAAAAATTATGCGATAGGGTGACATTAATTTTTTAATAAATTAATTTAATTATTATATTTTTTTATAGAAAGTAGAAAAATTCAAATAGTTTTGTGGGAAAATTTGAATAGCGCCTCTAGCGGTAGCATATATGAAATGCATGTTTTACTCTCGAAGCTAAACTAAAAAGCCGAATCCTACTCTCGAACCCCTCGTATTGATAAATAAAAAAATTAATTTAAAAAAAACTACAACAGATATTCCAAAAATTCAAAAAGTAATATTTTAATAAAAACTTGTCTAACCGAAAAACCTCGAAAAATCAGTTAAACTCCTTTAAATAACGAATGCCGGTAATTCGTAAATATACGGGTCTCGTCGGTTTGCGCGCGGCCATCTTAGATTTTGAACAAAGCTATCTGAGAGCCGGTCAGTAGTGTGCCGATCATCCAAAGAAACAACTTCAGCTTTAGGATATATCCTAGTAAAAAATAAACAAAATGAGTACAAAAGAAAATAAAGAAGTTGCAGTTGAAAAACTAGACAACGAAAAAAGTGAAAAATGTGAACTTAAGGGGACTAAACGAGCGGCAGAAGTAAGTTGATTTTTAATTTTATTTTAATTTCTCCATATTTAATAATTACGTGCTTGATAGTCATTTTAATGAACAAATTTGTTTATATTATTAATTAATTGTACTATTTAGCGTTTTACTATATTAATTAATCATTATTTTCAAAAAAAAAAATGTTCTGGATAATACCGACGCTAGCTTGTTGCCATGTGAGTGGCATTCATTTTGTTACATGATTTTCTAGAAAAATACGAACCTATTCTTTGTTTAATGGCAATTTTATAAATCCTTATTTATATATTTTTGCAGAGCGTCATATTTTGTCAGGTTTAAACATGTTTTTAAAATAATGTCATGCTTTTATTTTTGTGTAAACACGAAGACAAGCCTCCCGCCATATTTTTATCGTACCCGGCAGTAGGCTAGCAAAGCATAGCCTTCTCGATGCAACATGGCGAATCGATAGAGGTCTAAGAAATTGTTTTAAATGTAAAAATTATCTATTTCAAAAATAAAATTTTTCATTTCCATAATTTTTAACTTTTTTTTAGGCAGAAAATTTACCTTTTGTGTGCTCGTATTTAATCACATTTAAATGTAATTAAAATTCTATTTCAAGCTTACAATAGCGGTATTTTTTTTGACTAGCCATGCTTTTTAAATATTTTTAGCTTTAACCGGTCCATATTTAAAAAAAAAAATCTTAAAATATTTAAATAAATAACTACAATATAGGTATAATAGTTGATTTATAGGTATAATAGTTAATTATTCTTCGGGACTACAAGTTGATTATCATATATAGTTGTTGACCTCTTTCTGAAATCAATGGTGGCAACGTGTTCATGTACAAATATATATTTTTCTTATTAATTTCGATTTCCGCTGAGAAATAGACGCGACGCTTTCCCTATCGAATGAAATCGCTCGAAAGCGTCAGGCGTGCTTTGAGAGTGGGAAACAGAGAGAGAAAGGTAGATGTGTAATTGAAGTATATATACATATTTTTACCACGATATATAGGTATTTGTTGTCCTTTTCTATGGTAAAATGTTTTTTTAGCTTCTTTTGGGAAGTGAAGCATGGCGGGCTAGTCTGTTAATTGTTTTATTTCCGACCTACCAGCCTACTACAGGTGCAAAGCGGAAGATGGCTTGGTTTGCATCTATAGGATGGAACAAAAAATATATTTTTTCTAAAATTAGAAAATGGTGTAGATTACACCTATAAACTACCTTGTAAATTTAAAAAACGCTATTGTATTTATCATATGCAGAAAATATTTGTCCGTCTGTCCATAAATAATTTCTAGAATATGATTTAGCAGCAGTGGTGTTCGTACGCAAGTCGTTTTTTTTTAAATATTAACACGTTCACTGTCCAATGACCCAAATATGGGTCATGCCATAGGATTTCTGTAAGTCTTGTAAGCCATGTGTAGTTCAAGTTGACATATAAACTTGACCCACATATGCCTCACAGGATTTACTTACGGGTGTTTTTCAAAGGTGACTCTCTATAATTTTTTTATTCCTAGGAATAAAAAAGTGAATTTTACAGGGTGTATATAAGACCATATTTTGAATTATATCACCTAACGTATTTTTTTTACTTCCGGTTTAACCGAAAACGACTCCTACTTTTGATTTTTAAATGGAACACTGTATATTTTTACATATTTGGATTCTTCATTAAATTCTGTGTATTATACCAAGTTTTTGTCAAATTTTTACAGCTTTTCTCATTAAAAAAAAAAAATTGTTTCAGATTTTTTTATCTGAAAAGTCACTAAATCTATTCATTTTGAATCAAATACTGGTAGGAAAATACTAATTATTAAAAAAAAATGTTTACTTTTACACGAAAATTAAACTTGAAAAAAAAAAAAAAAAATTGCTTTTACTCGAATTTTAGCTTTATTACGTCCATGGCTCGTCGATATTATTGAAAATATAGTTTTTTTCTCAATGATGAAAACGTTAATATTTATTTTTAATATCTCTTTAAAATAAATTTACGCTCGCACGCCTATGTGTCGGCGTTTGCTTTGCAAGGGAACTAGTCAGGTCAGGTCCGTGCAGTAACACTTAGCGTATATTAGGTACATATTTTACAAATTTTATTATTTTAAAAAGATTATAAAAATAAATATTTTCTATTTGGTATCATTGTAAGGAGAAACAAATAATCTGTCTT
Source organism: Brachypterus glaber (assembly GCA_958510825.1). Classification (NCBI taxonomy): domain Eukaryota; kingdom Metazoa; phylum Arthropoda; class Insecta; order Coleoptera; family Kateretidae; genus Brachypterus; species Brachypterus glaber. Next base: position 30,210,838 of record OY294050.1, read on the forward strand.
GTTCTATCGATGAGCCATAGCAAAAATTTGAGTTAAAGCAAAAAATGTGTTTTTCGAAGTTAAGTTTTCGTGCAAAATCAAAAGTAAATAATTTTTTTTTATAAGTTGTATTTATCTACCAATATTTGATCCAAAGTGAATAGATTTAGTGACTTTTCAGATAAAAAAATCTATAACATTTTATTTAAAAAATGACAAAAGCTGCCAAAATTTGAATAATTTAATGGAGAATTCAAATATGTAAAAATATACAGGGTGTTCCATTAAAAAATCAAAAGTAGGGGTCGTTTCCGGTTAAACCGAAAGGGAAAAAATACGTTAGGTGATATAATTTAAAATATGGTCTTATAGACACCCTGTAAATTTCATTCTTATAGGCATAAAAAAGTTTTAGGGGCGAGCCATCTTTAAAAAACACCCGGTATATTCAAAATATTTCCTATAAAAATAACCTATAAAAATACTTTGATATCCCGCGAACTTTGATCAGATTTCATATATCTGGAAATCCAGATTTTCTGTTAAAAACCATTGTTTTATCAAGTTACCTACATGAGATTTTATACGATTTCATTAGTTTTCTTCAGATTTGTATGCGGTTTTAGAAGTTTTATATGAAAATTCATGAGATTTCGTGAGTTTATATGTGTATTGGAACCGGTTTTCATCAGATTTTGTTTATAGAGTTTAACTACATAGGTATATTTTATTCTATGCCTGTTTTAATAGTTCTCTACTTATAAATTAAAAACATCATCTATAGTAAGAATTTTTAGAATGTGGTATTGTCCTTTTCACTTGCACGCATCCTGCCTTATTTTAGCCGTTAAGAGGTCGCAACCGCATCCAAAACATCTTACTATACCTAAAGAAATAAAAAATTATAAATGGTAGAGTTTGCAGAAAAATAAACGAAATGTCTTAAACATATACAAAAAATATGTATAGATTCCTACATACATTTAGAAAATAAAACGCGTTTTATATGTATATATCTCAGATTATAAAAATTATTTGTTGCGTGCCATCCTATTTGCTTAGGCGGCGCGTGCACGATGTTCAACTCAAGGCAGATGTAGCTTCCCGCCTTTTTTGTGGGGTCACACATTTTCTGATGGGATTTATTTATGGCTAAACTCTTACCCTCGATCCGAACGGCAAAATGCATTTTTCAATAGAGCGAGGGAGCGGGAAAACTAGATAGGTAGTCTTTTGCAAATAGAATAATAGGCATTATAATTATGAAATCCTTACATTATTATATGTATTCTGGGTATATCTATTTAATAGGTCATGTTATCTATGATTATGTGCAAACTTATCCAATCATACAGTTGCACTTTTTTTACCTTAAATAGGTGCGCTTCTTTGAGCAGAGTTAAATCTTAGAATACGTATAATTTAAGTCGTGACCTAATTTTAAGAATCCACTTTCCGCTTTATCGGAACGGAAGTAAGTTCAACTTTGATGAAAATAAATTATAGACCCGAAAAAAGAAACTGTTTTGCCTACCCTACGATCTGTTAAATGAATATAGAACCATCAAAAATAAATGAATACTAACTATAATATTATCGCGTAGTATTCCAAAATTAACAGTTTTAGCCACACAGAAAAAGATTATATCGATAAAACTACATTTAATATTATAATATTTAAATTTGGCGCCCTGGCATGCTAAAAATAATTTTTAGTTATTTGTTATTGTTATTTTTATCTTTAATAAAATAAATACAATGATATGCAAATATGCATATACAGGGGCGGACTTTCTGGCTGTGGGGTTCTGTGCTATTAAACGCGTTAGGCCCCTGTCGCAAATCGTTAATGAAGCAAAAAAAATCTAAAAAAATGCCACCGCTTCTTTGTGTGGGCCTTTCAGGCTAAAATTTTCAGAATTGGTCGGGGGCTACTAACTTATAACTTGCACTACGCTTAACGGCAGAAGAGGAACCGATTGTGTTTATTATAACTTCCGAGTCTTAGAGTCACTAGATAGGAGAATTATTGCCTAATCTAGTGCTAAAGAAACTCGAAGAGTAAAGATACCAGCTCTTATGCCCCGACCTTGTTCATAATATAGCATTGTTGGGTACCATGCAAGGCGACAATTTTTTTGAGAATATCCAAATTTTTAAACTTAGCACTGATTTTTACACCTTCGGGTTTTATTTCTAAACCTTGCGTTTCTGCTTTCGCATAAATGGCCATAAAAAAAAGTTGCATGTATTTGTTAAGTTAAAACCTCAAATCTTTGTAGTCTAATAAACGTTTTCTTTTTTTTTTTAAGGACAAAACGGAGGACCCCAAAAAGGCAAAGAAAGAGGAGAACGGTGACGCGCATTCAGATGGCGAGGAATTAGACGAAGAGGAGGAAGAGTGCGTGGAAGAAGAGGAAGACACGGGCGACGAAGAAATCCCCGAAGGCGACGACGAAGAAATTGAAGGCGAAGGTATACGGAATTCTTCTGCAAACCGGAATGACAATGACGTCATTTGCTTGGGTTAATATTGTGTTTTAGAAATTTAACTCAATTCTGGCATGCCATGACATTTTGGGGTGACCTTTTTTTTTTGGAAGTACGGGAATTTAGTAATTCGTAAATAAAAAAAAATTAAAAAATACAGCATTTAGACCAAAGGTTTTATCAGCAAATAATTATTTTTTACTAATATTTTAATTTTATGCTATAACAGAAAAAAAAATCAAATAGGGATTTAGGAAAAGGCAGAAAAGCGGAACTTGTGGGTTTTCTGCATTTTGGGATAACTAAGATAACAAAATAACTGCTGGCCAACTGCTAACCCAGACTTTTTATAACATTTTCTTGCCAAGACCTACCTAAATTGAGTTTTCTTTGTATTACACGATATTTATGATATATAATTTCCTTTAAAAAATATAAGAAAATATAAACATTTAATATAAAACACAATTTTTAACTTTTCTGACAACTTTTTTATGAAATATTGAGTCACCCCCCTACATACATGGTGGCAGTATTTAAAACATCAAGTATGTCAAACGTACTTGCTATGTTATGCTCTACAATCCACCAAATATAGACAAATTTTCTGATACTTGGTCGCTAATCTAGAGCTATAATATAATTATGTGCAACTAATCTGTACTTTATAGTTCATATAAAGTATATTCGTTGCAACTAAGACAATTAAGACTTTCTCGTATTTATCTTGTTTTATATGAGCAGGTATAATAAAAAAAATGGCCCTTAAATTGCAATGTAGTTTGTTTCATTTTCTTTCACCTTTTACTCATAATTTTCGTTTTGATTTTGCAGAAGATGACGAGGAAGAAGGCGTAGACGAAGAAGAAGATGATGCATAATACTGGAAGACACTGTTCTCAGTGAAAGATTTGTGACGGACTATAATTGTGCAAAGTCTCAAGCTACTTTGTGGCCAAAAAAAACAATTTTTTAAGTTTATATAAGTGCGTACGGATCATTTCAACTGTTTAAACCTCTGCAGTATATATATTTTATATCATGTTAAACTCAGCCCCGTATATGTATATTTACATACACAAATGCGTGTCAACGGAACCCATACGTTTGGAAGAGGAAGGCCACCGACTAACTTAAGATTTAATTGCATCATTCGGGACTTGTAATCAGTGCCGTTCTTTTTAAATAACTGCAGTTATTGAACCCGCGGTACCTGAACACAATTCTTAACTTATTCTTCATTAATCCCTTCGATTTGTATAAAATTGTCCATTTTTTGTGTAAAGATAGGTATAATTTTTTTTAGTTTAAGTCGAGCAAAGTTTTTTTATTGAGTATACTTGTAAAAAAGTTTTGAAATTATGTTAAATTCCTCCTCCTCGCCAATCGTTTGCTCCAGTGCGGTATAACTTCAGATTTTATTAACCTAGCAAATGTTTTCCTTTTTTAATTGTGACCTATAGATAAATTGCATTTTTTATTTCCATCTTAAATCGGATTTTATTTAATAACTTAAGTAAATGAATGCTACATTGTCCTGAAGTAGCATAATCTGTTACAGATCAAATTTTCTGACACTGACAGAAGAGTTTTGATAGGATTTTTAAATTAATTTAATTAATGGGGGAGGGACTTTTTTAATTCAAAGTATTTAAATTAATATCGCACTGGAATAGACGCCAAAAAATTAAAATATATTAAATTTATGGACCCGCATCGTTATTGTATAACGGTGTTCCCGGTCAAACTATAGAAGCAGGAAAAATATGGAAGGGCAATAAAAATGTTACTTGTAGACTAAAAAGTAGAATTTTAGTCTAAAAATCTGTTTTTTAGAACTGTGTGTATTGTATGTATGATATCTTAATTTTTTTTTAATTTTATTTTATGAAATTGCGGTAACAAAGCTCCACTAATTGGTGCTAAAATGCACTGTAAAAAAGCGTAAAAAACAACCAATTTCTATAGTTATTTTAAATTATTAATCAATTTAGACAAATAATCGTGAATGCGTAATTCCCGTAAAATTTCAGTGATTTTTGGTTATTTTTAAACCTTTATTACAGTGTAGGTACGCATTTTATTTTTTATATGCCTAAATGTTTAATTCAAATTATTCTGACAACTCCCCAATGTGATTTTTTAATAGGATACTCCTCATAAACTGTTTCACAAAAGGATTGTACTATTTCAAAATCTTGTTTTCATATTTATATATTTTGCTCGAAAATAAGATATTCTTTTTGAATATTATTTGTGATACATTAATATATCGGTCTGTGATACATTAATGTATCACTTTATTATATTACAATTCAAATATATTAATGTATCTCCTTATATTTTATGCTACATGTATTACTTTGTTGTAATGTTGTATGTAATGCATTAATATATTTTCGTTTTGTAATGTAACATTGTAACTTCGAAAAAAAGTAATGCATTACAAATACTTTTTAAGTATTTTTAATGCATTACTGTGTCTCGACTTGTGATACATCAATGTGTCCTATTCATATATTAATGTATCACAATAGTTTTTTTTCTCCAGCGGAGTTGTTGGGATAATTTTTGGCCAACATTTGGTCCAATTCATTCCAACTGTAATTCAATTTTCTTTACGGCAATTAACCCGAGCGGAATTTTTCGTTCATTATATTTTTACAGAATAAAATATTTTAATATGTCTACTTAACAAATTGATCTTTGTAGAAAAATTATTTGTAATTTCAAAACAGTGTATGAAATTTTTGAGTGACGATAAACAATGGATAAGTTGTTTCATAATCTCTTCGTTTTATTTATTTCCTTTTATTTTTACTTCAATAAGTATAAAAAAAATAGCAAAAAAAGATTTTTGCAGTAAAAATAGTTCAGAGTTAATAACTTTGTGAAAAAAAGTATACAGGGTGATTCCATTAAATGGTATAAGTATTATTTATTGTATATCATAAACAAATGTTTATATTACAAAATTTGATTGCTTTTTAAGTATGTATTATAAATAAAATTTTTTTTTGTAAACTGAAAAAAGTATACAGGGTGATTCCATTAAATGGTATAGTGTCTCTAATTTTTGGACGACGTAAGATATCGAATTAACAGGTATATAATGCATCTGTTTCATCAAGCAAGATAGTAAATTAAAAATCACACAGTGAAAACAGATTCGAATATTGGATGTGCGAGTATACTGCTTAGGTTATTTTATAAAATATAACTATATTCTTTACACAAACATATACTATTCAAACCTGCTATAAAAATATTTATTGTGCGATTTTTAATTTTAAAGTTAAAATCTTCACCGTTAAAAAATTAGGGGCACTGTACCATTTAAAAGAACAACCCTGTATAATATATACATAAAGCAAAACCTTTTGATTAAATCATGAACTAGGTGGACAAATTCTTAATCACGGAAATAGTATCAGATTTTTGTCCCAAGCTCATTTTTTTCAATCTTGATTAAAATTAATAATTCTAATTTTTTTTGGGTTTAAAATAGTTAAAACAATTATTTAAAAATTACTAATTTCATGATGAAAAAAGTTAAATTATACTTTTAAACTAATTTTAATTGACGAAAAAAAACTTAAAAAATCGCATTTTTTAACACAAAAATTAAAACATCAAAACCTTAAAAAAAAATGTCTAAAAAATTAAAAGATAATTTTATTCGCTTTAAAATGATGTATCACACGACCCCATTTTCGTTAAAAAAAATCCCCCCCATGCCCACCTGCCCACATTTTAAGAGCTGAAATTATCAAATATATGCTAAAAGATAGAAGTCTAATTTAAGATGGTTTTGGAAGAACTCTTAGTTTTCGAGAAAATCGCTGGGTAAATAGAGTTTGGACACCCGGTATATTGGGGTGGGTGACGCGCCATGGCGTTTTTTTGGTTTTTTAGTTACGGCTTTCTCGTCTATGAGGGCAGCATTTTCCTTCATCGGTTAAAAGTCGAGAGAGGGAGAAAGTGTGAGAGAGATAGACTCCAGGAGTGGGAAAATGTGATATGGAGTGCACGCACCTGCGTGGGACGCTCACCACAATGTACATGCGCATTATCATTTTGAATTCGCGCTTGTGCAGTTATTGATTTTTTAGACTTTCATATTCTGTCTCTATTTTCTTTGATTTTTACACATTTTTTGTTTCGAATTTATTTTATACCTTGGTATACAAAATAAAATTAGATTGTGCTTACCACGAATAATATGGGTCGCAATTATTAATTATTCATAAAGAAAAAATAATGGGACCTTTATGGCCACTAAATTAGGAATATACTTAAAATACGCAACGCATAGGTGGAGGGTAGATGTAGCGTTACGTAACGCCTAGCGTGACCCTCTTTATATTTAAACAAAAACGGTTTGTTTTTTCACCCAAAAAAAATCTTATATCGGGCCTTTGATGCTTGCGTTACGTATTTATAGGGGGCAAGTCCCAGAGTTACGTGAGGAAGGAGGTCAAAATTATGCATTACATATTTAAAGTAAGATTCACCATAAGCCATTGCCAAGTTGGCGATGCCAAAGAATAAAACAGCACCAGATAGACAACCGTACGTTAAAAATTTTAGAACCGTTTGCAGCGGCCTCTTTCGGCTGGAGTTAAAAATTACATGTTTTAGGCTCTAAATATTTTAATTTTTTGAATACATACTATAGCTACTTACCATTCAACTGAGAACTCAGATTATACACAGTTAACTGTCAAATCTAACCAATCAGGAAGTCTAAAACTGACAGTTAACTGAGAATAATCTAAGTTAAATAGTATACTAAGTAGCTTATGTATTACATAGGTGCTCCAATATTTAAAAATTATATATATAAAATGTTATGTAAAAAATATTCTTAAACGTTTTTTTTTTAACATCCAAACAAGGGCGTAGATGAAGGGGGGGGGGTAATTACCCCCCCTCCATAGGCGTGGGCGCCAATTTTGTTTGCAGGGCGCCAAGTTTGGTAGAAACCGTCAGGGACATAGTTTTTTTTCTTGTTGGTATTTATTTTGGCGCCAAGTTTGGTAGAAACCGTCAGGAACAAAGCTTTTGTCTTAGGGTATTTTTTTGGGCGCCGTCATTTTTTTGTAGGGGCGCCACGTTTGGTAGAAACCGTCAGGGACAAAGATGGCATTTTTTGGGGGGCAATTTTTTTTTTGTAGGCGCACAAAGCTTTATTTTAGGGTGTTTGCTAGGGGCTTGAAAGGCCGGCCCTGGGTATTACCCCCCCATAGAAGAAAAAGATGTACGCCCTTGCATCCAAACCAAACAAACAAAAATTGTGAATATGAACGCCATATATGTTTAAATATCGAGGATACCGGTTTTTCGTTTGCATAACACCGCACAATTTTCGTAACGTAATTTTAATTTCAGTGCCTAAAATCTATTTTTAACCCATTAAAAACAGACTGCCAGAGCGGTCGTATACGACCGCTGACTAACTTGTACATTTTGCAAGCGGTCGTATGAGACCATACTGGCCGTATACGACCGCTGGCACTAGTTTATAAATTGTGATCTGGCAGTCAACCCGTGAAAATATTTTTAACAATTTTGTTGTTGCATTTTTAAAACAAAACAAATTAGACTTTTCTTAACAATTACTTGACCTAAATATTATAATACCTTGACTCGAGGTATGTATAAAAATCTTACGTAAGATTAGACGAGAAAATTTTACATAAGAAGGGGGTCCAAAATCTTATGAAGCTGAAGTTTGCAACGTTTTTTTTTGCATCGAAACTTCAAATAGTATATTAAAGCACTTATTCCATAACACGTTTTTAGCGCACTAGTACTTTAGAAAACTCGCCGCAAGCGGCTTGTTTTCTAAACTTGTACTCGTGCACTAAAAAGTATGTTATGAAACTAGTACTTTAATATACTATTTGAATTTTCGTTGCAAAAAAACGTTGCAAACTTCAGCTTCATAAAATCTTTTAAAAATGTCTTGGGTAACTTGCACGGTCCCATACGCATACCTATATAACGCGTGTGCGTCTATTGTGAGTCTATTTAATTTAAGTTTACATTTGTCTTTGAAATTCAGACAATGAAATAAATTTGCTTAATTTATAATAGAAATGAAAAGAACAAGACCAAAAGCAAAAACGGTTTTTAACTGGTTGCGATTTCCCAAAGGCGACAGATAAATTCGATCTATTAATATGTGAGAAGGATAAATCTGATATATGGAGGACGATTGTCAATAAAACGGGGCCGCGGAGAGAAAATCCGGACCCGGTTCCAATATTTTCATTTTCGGGGCCATCACAAAATTTTTGTGACGACGACACCTCGACGCGTCGCATTGCAATGCTTATGAACAAAGAATATCCACGTGGGATTGAGGTTAGGTTCATTCAATGACCTAGCTCATTCATAAAAAGCCTAATTATGAATGCTGCAGCATGCAGCCTGCATGCAATTATAAGTAGGTGATAATTTGTTGTTTGTAATTTACTCTACTTCTAATTATACGAAAATTTTACATACCTCATTGTTTCGATAATCTATGAAATCTTTATTATTTGGACCAAAGACTCCTTGGGGGAGAATACACAGGTAAAACGTATTTTATAAACTAAGTAAACTTTTAGTCACTAAAAATATAAAACGAGTCACGAAACACCATCACACAAACTCGTTTCTTGAAAGAACATGTTTAGTAATTCCCACAAATTACCAGCAGAGTTTACTACGCCATCTAATAATTTCAAGCAAAAAGAAAGGTATTGCCATCTGGTGGTGTAATGCCGAAGCTTTTCAATGCGTATTCTATTCTAAACAGTTACCTGTAAAAAATACTAGCTTGTCTAAAAAGTTGATATTAGATGAAACACTTGTTTTAGAAGCACAAGTAGTTCAAATGCCCATAATTTTCTGTGAGAAATGTTAGGTTATGAAACGATTTTGCGTCAAAAAACATTAAAAAAACGTAAACGTAACTTATAAAGAAAAAAAAAATGTCTGTTACACTTCATACAGATTTAGGAAATATTAAAATAGAGTTATTTTGTGAAACCATTCCAAAAGCATGTGAAAACTTTCTGGCTCTTTGTGCAAGTGATTATTACAATGGTAGTTTATTTCACAGAAATATAAAAGGATTTATTGTGCAAACTGGTGATCCTACAGGAACAGGAAAAGGCGGACATTCAATTTGGGGTAAAAAATTTGAAGATGAATTTAAAGATTGTTTGAAACATAATGAAAGAGGCATAGTATCGATGGCAAATAACGGTCCTAACACAAATGGTAAGAATTTAGGTACTTTAGCACCAAATTTAGGTTGTTCAGCAGACGGTAATACCTGCAAAAGTCAATAAATTTTGCAAGTTTTCTGAAATTTTATATTTTTTCCCGTTACAAGCTTATTTTCTCTAAATGAAGCTTAATTTGGTTGTTCTTTGTTTTTTTAGGCAGTCAGTTTTTTATAACATATGCAGCCCACTCATCATTGGATTTAAAATACACAATAATTGGAAAAGTTATAGATGGAATGGAGACAGTAGATGAAATTGAGAAATTGCCAGTTAATCCTAAAAATTTTAAACCTCTTAATGATACCAGAATCAATAGCATAACTATTCATGCAAACCCCTTAGCTGGATAGTTAAAAAGGTAACTTCTTATTAGGTAAAATATTGTTTAAATTAACTTGAGTTAAAGAATTGTTAATTACTTGAGTGGCCAGTTATTATTAAGGAAAAGTCCAAATGAGGTAAAGCTTTATCTTAATTTTTTTTTTTTGTAAAAAATGGTATCTGTAGGTACCTACTATTTGTAACAAATAGTTAAAAAAATAGTTCTGTAGACAGGCCAGATTTCCACTTCTTGTTAAGATTAGAACTAGAATTTTAAAAAACTCTTTTTTCAAGTAAATGGACACTTTAAACTATTGTTCACCAAGCGGAATGTCATGTTGATGCTGGTAATATTCAGTGAGTCACTTGGTCATGGTGTCCATGACTCATAGAGAGACTTAAAATTTATTTTTAATTGTTTCCCTTTTCAAAAAACGAATAATTAATAAAAAAAACAATATTTTTGTATTAACTATTCGTTAAATAAAAAGAGGACCAATTTTCAAAAAAAATTAAGTCCTCCCTGAGTCATGGACCAAGTGACTCACTGAGTATTAACAGTGTCAACATGACATTCCACTTGGTGAACAATAGTTTAAAGTGTTCAATTACTTGAAAAAGAGTTATTTAAAATTCCAATTCTATTTACTTGAAAAAAAGAGTTTTTTAACATTCAAATTTTTGCATGCCCCTGGTGATGGCTACTTCAATACGTCCCATGTTTATGACAAAAATTATTTTGCACCATTACCAACATATAAAAAATATAGCTAACAAAACAGAAGTTTTGAGCTAAAGACTTCAAATTTGGAAAAAAAGGTTTCTTATTTAAAGTTTTTTACTGGGATTGTTTTTGGTCAAAATTGGGGTGGGGTAAGGAGACAAAAAGGGGTAAAAACTTGTTTTTCAAAAAACAACTGTTTTATATGAACTATAGAGGAAATTATTATTTTTATGGCAACAGCATTTTTTTGTAGGAAGATCAAAGGGTGAACCAACAAAAACCAACTAAAAAATATTTGTACCTACAAACTTTTTTGCCATAGAAAAGATTTTTAAGCCTTTCCATAAGATTTCTGAGATTTCTAAAAATATCTTAGAAATCTTGTTGAGAATTACCGAGTTTGTACATAGTCGATCACTCCTTGAGAAGGTTAAAAAAATCGTATTATTTAATTTAAAAAAATACATTTTTAGATTAAAATAAAAATTTATCATGAAAATTTTTCCGCGTTATTAAAAATGAAGCATGTAGGGAAATCCGGATCTGTCTGTACATACTATTTTTTTAATAGGTTTATATGTTTTTAAAAATGTTTGATAAATAAAACACAAAAAGTTAATTTTAACAAGATTTCTTTCTATATTTTTAATTTTCCATAAAAAAAACTATACCTATTATATTTTTTATATTAGTAAATATATCAATATAGTTTTATATTTTTCTATCACATTAATAGTAAGAGAGAGAATCATTTATACATCTATGTATCTATATAAATACACGTGAAAACATTTTCCATTAATAGAAAATTACATAAAAATAATATCTTTACCTAGGTAAACAATTAAAAAGCCCCTTGTGGAAAAAATTAAAATGTAAAATAACTGAGGTCAAATTAAAACTCAGTATAGCTGAATTAAAAAAAAAAGTAATTTAGTGTTCTCAATATGAATTTCACATAAAAAAAAATAGAATAAGTCTTCATTTTAAGACCTTACTTTGTGCTGAGAATGTTTTCAGTATGTTCTAAGAATATTCCTAGAATATTCTTGTTTTTAGAATGCTTTGGCCATTAGGGGGGCACTTAAACTAATATAAACTTCATTACAGGCTCATATCTTAGTCATACCTATATATTTATACAAAAAATATACAATTACAAAAATATATAATACAATAAGTACTATTATATCACAATTAACATATGTAAGGCCTTCTTTTCCTGGCAAAATTAATGATTATTAACCATTTTTCTGGATTTTAATTAACAAATTCACGAAAAATTATTAATTTTGGTTGACAGACCTACCCTAGCATACCCTAGAAACTTAACGTTAGACATTGTTTTTTCTAACGTGTTTCTAACGTATAAATGTCATGATTTCCAACAATAGAACTAATTAGAACAACATTTATATAACGTCAGGTAAAACTTTAACGTTAAATAAACGTTATTCTAACATTAGGCATCCAACAGTCAACCACAATTATCTAATATAAGGTCAAGTCGTTTTAACTTTATTTTGACTAGGGTTTCAGTAACTTCCCTGGTGGAAAATATCGTGAGAACAACTTGACCTAACGTTAGATGAATGTCGTTTGAATGTTACATGCCTAACGTTAGGGTCTAACGTTAGAATAACGTTTATCTAACGTTAGAAGTTTTAGAAAATGTTGTATAAACGTTATTCTAACGTTAGGTAGATAACGTTAGGAATTCCATCTTTAGAAATCGGGACATTTATACACTAAATACGCGTTAGAAAAAACGTTTATCTACCTATAAAAAATCAGATTCAAACGGATTAAAAATACAATATTTTTAACCCTTTTGAATTAGTTTGAATTATTTCTATTTGCAGCAAATTATCAATATTAATCCGTTTCAATTCGTTATTTAAATTTAATTCGTTTTAATTTGCATATGCGGGATATCATGTTTTAATTCGTTTCTATTTGCAAATGCGTAACATATTTTAATTCGTCTCTATTTGTACATGCGGAATATCATTTTTAATTAGCGGCTATTTGCAAATGCGTATCATATTTTAATTCGTTTCCATTTGCATATGCAGAATTTCATTTTTAATTAGCGGCTATTTGCAAATGCGTAACATGTTTTAATTCATTTCTATTCGCATATGCGGAATATCATTTTCAATTAGCAACTATTTGCAAATTCGTATCCGATTTAATTCGTTTCTATTTGCATATGCGGAAATTAGCAACTATTTGCAAATGCCTATCTAATTTAATTGGTTTTAATTTGCATATGCGTATTAAAATCTTGAATTGCTTCTCACTGACGTTTGCATCAAAAAAGTCGATATAAGCATATCTATGATAATGTATGTAAAGTAATGCATATCTATGATATATAAGCATATCTATGGTAATGTATGTAAACTACCAAAAGGAAATTGTATACACATTATATGATATGATGCTTTGCTGGGCTTCTTTAGACCACAGACTTGGCAACTTTTTATGCTGTACCTAAATATAGCATAAAGGTCTCAACAACTGTTTGAACCTGTTTGAATCTGTTTTTTGCGAATTGATTCGGATTCAAACAGATTAAAAATAAAATATTTTTATTTTCAATCTGTTTGCATCCGAAATTTTTTATAGGGTAACGTTAAATTTCTACTAGGGTTTAGGTTTGGTACAGCCTTACATATTATTTAATTAGGCTTTTTTATTTTATTAACTGCATTGTTAACCATGTTGGTTAAACTATCACTGTTTGGGTTTATACTTAAAACCCTATATGAAATATTTTCATGTACTTGTAGATCACGTTGTAGTTTATATATGCATTTTAATTAGGCTTGTTCATTTTATCAACTGCATTGTTCACTATGTTGGTCAAACTATCACTGTTTGGGTCTATACTTATATCACTATACGAAATATTTTCATGGACTTGAAGATCACGTTGTAATTCGCGCAAAGGTCCGGAATCAATTTGCTGTAGATCCATATCATATAATTGAGGATCTTCACTAATTTGACAATTTTCTTGAAAATTTTGATTCAAACCAGGCACCTCCGCTATATTCCAGTGAAGATTAGCGTTAGCTCCAGCGATTCCACTCGTAGAAGGCCCAGCCTGAAAAGTGTTGTAAGATGAGTCCATTTGGGTGTAAGTTGGGATATACTGGTCCTGGAATGGTACTGGACTTGTCCCTGGAGCGTAATTTGGTGATGGTGAATTTCCATACCCTGGATTTGGACTAGTATTACTGTATTCTGAGTGTGGGGATGGCTGTCTCACATAGGCTTGATTTGGGGATGGATTTTGCGGGTATGGACTTAGCTTTCCTTTGTATGCATAGTACGGATTTAAATCTCCTAGAAGATAATAAAAAAGTATTAAAATAAAACTTTTTACACTAGCTACACCCCTAATAATATGTTTTATGCCATGAAAACTGAAAAAAAGGGACGTTTCTTTTTATAAAATTCAAAATATATTGTCAACTAAAAAAACAATTTCAAAAAGTAAAACCCATTTTAACCCCTTTCCGTATACCGTCCCATTTATGGCACGAACCGTTTTTTTAGAAAACAAAATTGCTACAAATTCTAAAATTATTTTATCCTGGGGGGTATCATTTGGCACCAAACTAACACCAAACTAAAAATATTGTAAAAATGCATAGTTTTTATAAGAAATGTCCTCAGTTATCTTGAAAATGTCTAAAAATATATCGATGGCCTAGCGTACAAATGTGTTAAGTACCAGATGGCCTAGCATACAAATATGCTAAGTACCTTAAACGTTACCGGTACTTAGCATATTTGTACGCTAGGCCATCAATATGCTTAGATGTAGCTGGTACAATATCAAATGGCAATTCAGCCTTGATTTCGCATTAAAATAACTTTACCCTGTTCAATCTTTTTATTGAAATTTAATGGCACAGACAGTAAATTTCAATAATATTTTAAAAAAAATCGTAAGATGGGGCAGGCTGGAGTTACGTAAATTCGCACTCAATGCTGAATTGACAAAAAACATTGTACCAGTTTTTATTAAAGAAAAAGTTTTTTAGTTTATTACGCCGTGACTGCTACCCCGTGCGCACGGAACCATAGTTAAATGACTCGCGCTCCGAGCGCACGGAACAATATATATGGGGCTCCTGTACCGTGAGCATGGAGTTGCGACATAAATGCGATAGGAGCGCCTAAATCGTGAGATCTACACAAAGTGTGTGCTGAACTGCGCATGCGTCGTAGGGGGCTTTTTTTTTTCAATATATTATTTTTAATAAAAAACAATTTTTTACAAAAAAAAACACCAATCAGGCGCAAAACCCATGCTAACGTAAACCAACACCCCCTATTAAAAAAAAAACACCAAACAACAAAAAACCAAAACAAACTGTGCAGATCTCACGATTTAGGCGCTCCTAATACGATGAGCTAGATAGTTTTTAATAATTTCGTAACGTATAATACTATTCTGGCGAAGGCGCCGCGAATAGTATAATAAGGTATGAGTAGGTACTTACGAAAATTTTGTAATCGCTTTTCCACGTCTTTTAAAACGCTTTCCGCCTTTTGAACATGCATACTCAATAAAATAACACTTAAGAATTTGATTGCCTTTTGAAGTTCTAGAATACTTTTTTACCGCTTTAAATAATGAAAAGGAATCCCTTTTTTTGTAGAGTAATGAATATGGTTGTTTCATATTCTTTTATTTTCTCTTCCAATTCTTCAAGGGTGCATATAACGCACCTCCCTTCATTTTATTCACTTAAAACATGAACTAACCTAACCTATATGAAAGTAATAAGCCACGCATGGAGCGCGAGCCACATACCTACCGTTCCGTGCGCACGGAGCGCGAGTCAGTTAACTATGGTTCCGTGCGCATGGGGTAGCAGTCACTATCTTATTATTATGTACATTTCATTATAAAAAAGTATGTCTTATTTATAAAACTATCAAAGCTCGCTCTGAATTTTATTTCTTTTTATCAAAATCCCAGCTTAGTCAAATGAAGGTTCGAGTGGAAAAACGATGAGATTCCATTTTTTTAAATTTGAGAAAAACGAAATTTAAAGTTTCGCAACTACTGGTGAAATAGTTTCTAATGACATTTAGAGTTCTTTCTGAGTAATTTTCTCGATTAAAAATTCATTAGAACCACATGTTGAATAGAGGCACGAATAAAAACTTCATGTATACCCAACATTTTTATCCATTTCAAAGATGTAAACATTCAAATTCAAATTTTCAACTATAGTATTTAGTAGAATCTCATTGTTTGTCCCCTGTTAGGTTTTGTATGTTGATTCTTCATGTTACAAGCTAACAGACGCCGCTAAAATGTCGATTTCGAAAAAATGGAACCTCGTCGTTTTTCCACTGGACCCTTCATTTAATTAAGCTGGGATTTTGATAAAAAGAAATTAAATTCAGGGCTAGCCCCTAAAAATTTCGAAAAAAAACATCTGAAACAGCCTGACCCCCTTCCCCTATGTCACATTGTTGAACAGCCCCAAGTTCATAAATGAAAAATGTTCAAAAAGATTTTTTTTAATTTTTTAACTTTAAATATGTATTGGGGATAAAAATAGCAGCTAGAAATGTTATCCCTAGGTGGTTTATTTTACACAAAAAAAAAGTGATTTTGAAAATTTGAAAGTAAAAAATTACCTTTTGGTTCCACTTTTATCTTGGTAAATTCTGAAAAATAGAAAAAAAAAAGATTAGTTGACATCTTAAGTTAACCAGTTTCAATAATTATTTGAAGTACATCCCAATCAGAATTGTTCTTGTGTAACAAAATAATATACATATATATTTAATATACCGGGTGTTTCAGGAAGGTGGTTGACCCCCTTACTTTTTTAGGTAGGATCTTGAAATTTGTAGAAGCTATATTATGTATAATTTGAGATTTTTTTACATAGTTAGATTTTTTTACATAGTTAGAATTTTTTTGGCACTTCCGGTTTCGCCGGAAATGTATATTTTTACATATTTTGATTCAGAAATCAATTCTGAGAACAAGCATGTGTCACTTGTCAAATTTTGACAGGTCATGTAATTTTTTAGTTAAATCTTCATTTTAAATCTTTTGTGTTTTAATGCCAAGTTCTTCCAGATAAACTATTCATGTGTGGTATTAAAATATTCGAAAAAAAAAATCTCTTTCACTTTAACCTAATTTAAGGCACTCTAGAGTTAAAATAAAAAATTAGATAAAAAATGACATAACCTGTCAAAAATTGACAAATGGCACATTC
Organism: Brachypterus glaber; assembly: GCA_958510825.1. Classification (NCBI taxonomy): domain Eukaryota; kingdom Metazoa; phylum Arthropoda; class Insecta; order Coleoptera; family Kateretidae; genus Brachypterus; species Brachypterus glaber. The sequence goes on from OY294050.1 coordinate 30,227,901, forward strand.
TTGTTCTCAGAACTGATTTTTAAATCGAAATATGTAAAAATATACAGGGTGTTACATTTAAAAATCGAAAGTTCGATTAATTTCCGGTGAAAAGTCCAAAAAATGTCTAACCATGTCAGAAAATTCTAAATTATACAATATAGCTCCTGCAAATTTCATGATCCTACATAAAAAAGTAAAAAAGTTAAGGGGGGTGAACCACCTAAAAAATTATTTAGATATAAGGCTATTTCTTCTTACCCGGACGCTTACAGTATTCTGTGTGGGATGCACAATATTATATGTAATATTTTTGCATAAAATGTTATTTTAAACCCCCAGGTCCTCTGTAAAAAGTCACATTAAAGTAATATGTTACAGAATAGTATATTATTTAATGATTCTATAATATTTGCTATTAATCAATGATAGGCGAGTGGCCTAATCACCCGAATGATTAATAGCTATATACGCGAGTAGAATACTTTTATCCACGGTTGTTTTGAAGTTTAAACGGTTTATTTTTACAGACCCGTGATTAATAGGCCTATTAATCACGGCCGTGGATAAATCAATTTGAATAACAGTATATTATGCACCTACGGCCTTGATTAATAGACAGGGACGTAGCTATGGGGGGTGAGGGAATCGTCCCCCCCACACATCTTAAAAAGTTATATATTTCATTGATCCAAAACAAAATTTGTATATTTTATGGATTCAAAATAAAAAAGTTGCATATTACACAAAAAAAAAGTTGCATATTGCAGGGATTATATACAAAAGGCGAGGACTTTTTTATTATTATCATTAAAATTTTGGTTAGGGGAAAAAACTGTCACGGACAAAGGTTTTTTTTTTTTGAGGTTAGGACCTTTTTTTTAGTTAATAACTTTTTTCTCGAGGAAAAAAATTGTATTTTTAGGCTACCTTCTCCCCTTCCCCCACAAAATCTTCGCTACGACCCTGTTAATAGGCCTATAAACCACGGGTCTGTAAAAATAAACTTTGAGTCGGACGTGGATAAAGTATAGTATTATACTCGCGTATAATAGCTATTAATCATTCGGGTGATTATTTACCCTCATCGATTAACTGCAATTATTATACGCTCGTTATACTATTATCCACGCCCGTGATTAATACTATATTTCATTATTTATAGGCCGTTATACGCCACTCGCCTATCGGCTCGTGTCACCCTTATTGATTATTAGCAGTTATTATACGCTCATTGAATAATATACTATTATTTACAGGAGGTTCAAACTAAGCACACCGCTTTCAACAAAAATTACCATTGAAATCCAGAAAAGGGCGTTTTCACATTTACCGAGACCGACACGACATCAGCACAGCACCCATACCTACACGATATCGGCAGAATAATTGCACATATGCAACGACACGCCACATGCAGCGCACAAATTTTATTTGCTAATAGCAATGCTATATTTGTTATATTGGAGGCGCAAACCAAATAAGCAAAGGCAGTTTTTGTTATTTTCATTGGTTTTATCCCAGATTCCACTAATTCAATTATTGGTACTATATCGTTTGGTTAACCGCCCATAACTGTTAGTTTCAACCAAAAAATTCTACACCCCTCAAAAAATCAGAAGAAATATTAAAAATCAGTCGACGACACGAGTGAAGTGACTGGTGCTCGCCGACACGTCGTTTCCTGTAACGACACCGACTTCGGCCAGTGTGAAAGCATTCCATTTATTTAATGAGATCGTTGTCGTTGTCGTGCCGGTGTCGTGTCGGCTAGTGTGAAAACGGCCAAACGCGGGATGTAAAAATACCCGAAAATAGAGTATTTTTTACATTAATTATCAGTAAATTATCTTACAAATAGTTAAAAATCTTGGTGTATATTTGCTGAACCTCAAAGGTAATTTTTACTGGAAATTTTAAAAGTAATGCATGCATCAATTTAAACCAACACTGCCTACATTGTGCAGACTACACATCGAACTATGAGTGCAAGACCACCATAACTCAAAAATGAACGAGCTGAGAAAATGGCGTTTAAAGTTTTCAGATTTTTTGTTTTACAGTTTTTTAATTACCATATGTTAAATTTGTATTTATTTGGATTTCGTGATTCGTTAAACCCTCATTTATGACCTTTCTTTAGTTATTTAGCAAAATTTTATTGACAAATTGTCAGAAAATAGAGTTATGTTGTTATTGTACTAACTTTATTGGTGATATTGTGGAAAATTTGCCAAATAAAGCACCTTAACGGTGGGTTTCTTGAAACTATTTAACAAACCATTAGCTAATTAGACATTTGAAATGTGACAAATTGCTTTGGAACGACATTATACAAAATGACTAAACGTCCAATCAGATTTATTCGGTTTCCAGAAACCGACTGTAAGTGCAATAAAAACGTTTAGCACCTGTTATTTACAGTATTATATTTTCGGCCATTGCACAAAAATGTATTTAAAATTAATTGTGCAAAGATGCTTTTTTTGCATAATGGTCGAGAATATATTTAAGTATTATTATTATATTATTCACAGCGCCTGCGCTAGAATAATATTATACGGTAGTTTCGAATTTTTGAAAAATTGTCCTGGACAAAAAATTCTTGAATATAATTTTTTTTCATGAAAAAATAGCAACTTTTTTTTTATAATGTCTGTCTGTCTGTCTGTCTGTTTGATGTCAAAAAGTCCAAACGAATAATCCGATCGACTTAAAATTTTCAAGAAAAATCAAGTTCTATGAGGGGAAGATCCATATTGTTTTTGAAAGTAATCCCCCTAAAAACAAAAAAGTTATGGGGCTTAAACTTTTAAAAAAATATTTTGAGTTATGTTGATGTTGTATTAAGAAAAGTATTTTCAGGAAAAATTCAATAGTAAAACTTTTTATTTATAGGACATTCTTTCAGTTTAGAGATATGCTGGTATTGTATTATCAAAGATAGCATCTAGATCTAGCTCTATAGAACAATATAATAAATCAAAAATCTCAAAACAGATAAATTTTGAGTTATGGTGGTCTTTCACTCATATTGCGACATAAGCGATCAAGCAAACATTGTAATTACGCTAAAATCATATAAATTGTGAATTGTTATAACAAAGTGGAATATTATTAAGCACACATAATTGTATATTGCGTATGCAAAAATAAATATTTTTCAATGAGGCGATGACTTTAGTCTGCACTGTATGAATATGAACTGTTTGTACATATTTCGTGAAACGAAATTTTGTTTAAGGAGATAAATTAAAAAAAAAAACATGCTAAAATCAAATCAAAAACTTGTAAGTTAGAAAAATAAGTACCTTTTTCTTCCAATGGAAATGTTGCAATTTAGATAATTAAAATAATTTGATATAAAAATTAATTAAAAATCGTATATTATTCCCAAATATAAAAGCAATAATAAATATTAAGCTAAATAGATAAATACAATAATAAAACAATCCATTATTCAACACACTTTGCTTTATTTAACAACATTTTATTATAAGAGTAATCCCCTGCTTTTTTTAAGAAAACGTGTATGAGAGTGCCAAAAACTATGTAACTTCTAAATTATTTAATATAAAAATATATGCTTTTGCGAACATTAACTAATATAATAAGTGATTATCTTTAGGGTCACTCGATCAGTTGTTACTTTGTCTAGTGTTTTGGTGGTTAGCCGTTTGGGTTTCTGGTAGTTTTCGCCAAACCAACCAACCACCAAAACACACTATAGTGTGTTTGCTATAGCACACAAACTAGACAAAGCATCACCCGATCGAGTGACCCTAATTATCTTTATTTGTTAAACCTAGCAAATAAATGTTTACCAAAGTATCTGGAGCTAGTACCCCACCTGAAACTACTAGTTTTATGTGACACGTTTATTTGCTATAACTTTTTAACAAATAAAGATAATCACTTTAAATTTTTTTAATTAAAACATTTACAAGTTATGTAGTTTTTGGCACTCTTAACATATTTCCTTAAAAAAGCCCTTATTTCCCGCTTCTTAAGCCGCGTTGTAGCAATATTTTAAAATCAAGACTGTAAGATACATAATACCCAAGAAGCATATAATATTTTTTCCACTGCCAACAATAAATTCTATATAGTTTCAAATCATTTTTTACAATTACTACCAAGAAGTCCATTTTCTTGTTATACGAAAGTGGAAAAAATTATATTAAGGTGAAAAGGTTTTAATGTTGCATAGTTTTTGAACTTGACAGGTGGCTACAGCTAAAATGGGTACAATTTATTTATTTAGTTTTGCTCTTTATGGATCTAATCAAGAAATGTTAAATGTATAAATGTCGATTTTTTACTATATAACTTTACCAGTTGTACTAACATACATTTATTCATAATACCTTCTGTTTCATTAATTATCCAACCATACAAAGTAGGTAGCCCATGGGATACCAACTTCTTATACAGTGGGTTAGGCTAAATGTGACACCCAGGGTAATTGTGACATGTCCTGTTATAATTCTTCTAAACAAGTTTAAATCAAATCGAAATTTTACGCGAAATATTTAATACTGTCAAAAACCTAATGCCAAGGTTGGATTGGATATAAACTAGTTTAGAAGAATTATAACAGGACATGTCACAATTACCCTGGGTGTCACATTTAGCCTAACCCACTGTAGTTGAATAATGAATGAAACAGAATATATTATGAATATATACAAAACACACCCTGTTCATAGGTGTAACTGGTGAAGTTAAATACGAGAAAATAGCGCATCGTAAAAAATCGACCACAATTCACAATGCAGACTTCTGGGGTTAATTTTGTTACAATTGCCCCGGTACTACAGTTGCCCATATTCACCTTATGCGGTACTTTAGGGAATTACTCTTCCATTAATTATTTTAATTCAACCATTAACATTGCAACATAACTTTTTTATAAAACAACTGTCGACTACTCTTTTCTTATCAATTCATATAAAATATTTTATAAAAATCCTGTACCCTATAAATACCAACAAATAACAATCACAATTATGCAAGTTTACCAAAAATAAGAAATTTTAAATGAAAAATAATCATTAGTTTCTTTCAAATATCTATAGACATTTGATTTCTCACAATTTTAAAATATTATTCAAATAACAGTTTATGTAGGCCAGTGTACTATATAGTAAATTTCTCAGATATACTATATCTGAGAAATTTTTACCGTAGCATAATGTATAAGCATATAATATATGATAATCAGCATTCTGAATTTGTTATTTTAAACCATTATATATATAATAGTCGTATTAATGGTGCAGGTCGCTTGCAAAACAACTTTACATTACGATATTTCAAGAACGCTTTGACACACAGGCATAAATGTTGGACCAAAGATTTTTAACGTGACAACAAACTTTTTTCAAGTCTCTATTTCAAAGCTTTCTTGAGATGTCGTAGTTTAAAGTTGTTTTGCAAGCGACCTGCACCATTAATACGACTTTAGAATTATATATTTTATAACTTTAGAATTCTAGAAAATGCTTAATAGTATACTATCTGATACTAGTATCAGATAGTACAACAGTTTCAAGATGACTTTGTACACTGATCTTGCACAGGGCCGACCTTAGCATTTCGACGTCCTGGTGCAAGTGTTAGATTGGCGCTCCTATTTAAAAAATAACAACTAAGAAAAAAACGCCCCTCGCCGGCGCCCCTTTGAGCTGGCGCCCTGAAGCAGGGGTTCGTTCACTGGACGTCGTGCAAAGGCCGGATCTGATCTTGCAGTTTCAGTGTAATTTTCAAAAGACACGTATCCGGAATAAATTTTTAGACAATAGAATCCCCTATCCTTTTATAAATGTACAGCTTTCTGTTATTTTTTTTTAGTATTTAACAGATTGACTGCCATGTGCACCAATATGGTGCACAGTCATTATGAGTCATATATTTGCTATGAAATACCCGAATCGGTCTTTCTGGCCACGGTGTATTTTTTTGTTAAATCGTTAGGTATATTTGATTATTATTATGATTTTACAATACATGTCAAATATGACGTGTACCCCAAAGTGGTACTCATGGCCTTATCAATAACATCCGTCCAAAAAAAAATAGGCTAAATTTAAAATATTGGTCTGAGAGGCCCAATAAATAAGTTTCTTATATAAAATATTTAAACCGTGCACCTATAGGACACACAGTATGATGTAATTCATCGCTTGCTGTGCACCAAATAGGTGCACAATTGGCCAATGGCAAGTACTGGTGTGCACCTATATGGTTCACAAAATACATGATGGCAAGAACGCGAAAATCAGTTTGGCAGTCAACCTGTTAAATACTGAGATTTCAGTATTTTTTTTTTGTACTCATTGCAATAACTTTGAAATTACTGTATCTAGAGAGTTACGATTTTATGATGATCAGTAATCACTGTTCACATAAGCTTTTAATTCTATAAAAATTATGAACTAAATCGGACTGCGCTAACTTTGTCAAAGGGGGCGTTTGTCTTCGAACACAAGTGAATCGGTGAACGCTCCTGTCTCTCTTTTTAAATTTAAGAAGAGAAGGAGCATGCAATAACTTTCAAACGATTCAAACTAGCGACTTATTGCAACTTTTATCATTCTAAAGTTACTGTAATGAGTGCCAAAACAGTACTAAAACCTCTGTATTTAAAGTACAGAAATTTTTTGCTAGGACTCCCTTCACCAAAAGAAAATAGAAAATAAACTTACTATTAGTACACAGGTCACCACTATCGGTATTTCTATATCTTTTTCCACCTAAAATATTAATTTAAGTTTAATAATAAATACAAAAACACAACAACAGCATATAATAATCATCATAATTATTTTAATCATAATGTAATTATTATGGATAGTTCATAATAACTTATGCGTTTTTATTTGCATGCAATTTATTTAATTTAACATCAAGTTTTTATGTTTGGATATGTATTTATAATAATATACGAATTCAACTGCGGCCACATTTAACACTTCACAAAAAATTTACGAGATAACACTATAGTGTCCGCCTATAGGCCGTGTACTACATAAATCTATTATTCTACATAATATGTAGAAGTCATATCATGACGTACACGCACGTTAAAATTTTAGCGGTAGGGTACAATTTCGGCGATTGATAAAATTCTGTAGTGTACGGAGTCCGTCTGCCAGTTGTGTCTTCTCGTAAAATTTTTTGTGAACTTCCAATATGGGCACTGTAGAATTCGTATATAGGAAGTCCGCAAGAAAATAATCGCAATACAAATAAAAAATATTCACTATGCCATTGACCAAAAAAAATTATTTACATAAAATTTAAAAAATAAATAAATTGTGACAGAAATTAACGTTCCAATAAATTACTTGTTTATTATTTTAGACATGGTTATCATGGATCCATGTTGTGAAGAAGTTCTTTCTCAAAGAACTCCTTAAAATAACCTAAATTTTTGGTCAGTGGCATTGCAGTACACACCTATGCTGGGCTAGTTATGAGATTAACTAAAAGGTAAAAAAAACTGACCATGGATCTTCTTAGTTCAGGGCCTGGACATTATAGAACCATTTGCAGTTAAATCTCATCAGCTCGTATTTGGTAGATAATGTCAAAAGTTCATCTGCAGACTTCCTCACCATCATTAACCAATTTTTTAAGTAATCAAAGGGCGATTCCTATAGTATATTTTACAAGGATTCTAAATCCGTTTGAAAATTTTAACTATCTCTTTCCGTTTTTGAGAAAAAAGCAAAAACCCGAACGTCAAAATTCGTTTTAGGGTAACTTTGGGCATGCCTAAAAAATATAATAAATATAACACCATCTATGCAGCATTAAAGACACCTAGAAGACCTAAACTTCCGTAATTTATATTACAAACATTGATAACTGTCCAATATTCTAGTTTAAAGTATATTATGTTTCCCTTAGTTTATTAAATTTAAATTTTATTTTGTAGACAAGTGTATTTTTTATTAAAACAGTAGTTCTTAAAAGGTTTAATTTTAAATTTTTATTATAATACCAATTATTATTATTGTAGCTTACTAAAAACTTTTTGGCTTTATATTTGCCAATAACAGTTTTTCTTTCGAGTACCTTTTACCGGTTTTTTTCATTATAAGAGTTTATTTTGAACAAAATATTTGACAAAATTAGTTTTGCATATCTGGTCGAGAACCACTGCTTCAATAAAATTGGTTTTGTCAAAAAATGTGACAGATTACTAATCAACAAAGTTAAATTAGTATAACTGGATTTAATAAATACTGGTTGAATGAATACGCTTTCAAATAATAAAATAGAAACTTTAACAAACATTTTATTATGAATTTCGATACATTAAGAACTCTATTTGTCTTTAATACTAAGTAGAATTTGGTAAGACTTCTAATAATTTTTTTACGCATGTTCAAATTTACCCTAAAACGGTTTTGATGTTTTTTCTTTTTTTTTTCTGGAAACTAAAAGAGACCGTTAAATTTTGCAAAACAGATTCAGAATCCCTGTAAAATATACTATAAGAATCGCCTTTTGGTTAGTTAGAAAACTGGGTCATGATGGTAAGGAAGTCTGCAGATGAACTTTTGACATCTACCAAATACGAGCTGTTGAGATTTAACTAAAAATGGTTCTGTAATGTCCGAATCCTGAACGGGGATCCATGGTCAGTTTTTTTACCTTTTAATCTCATAACTAGCCGAGTAGTTATTCAAACTTTTTACAAAATAGAAAATTTAATCGTTTATCAAGTTTTTGAGGATAATCTGGCCATAACTTCGGCATTAGTTAACAGTTTCCCGCCCTCGACCGGCGCGTAATAGCACGACATTTCATCAAATTCGCTCTGAGTTGCATGTGGTGCTATAGAAGTATACAAAGCGTAATGCTCCGCCTCTGTTAGGTCTAAATTCATATCGATATCTTCGCTATTTATGGTAGTCAAATCACGAGTTAAATCTTTCATATCAAGGTTACTACAACCTGTTTGGTTTAAATTTGTGGTACTGTTGGTAGGACTGTCGTCCTTTAAGGGAATTCGAATACTATTGGCAGAATGATTGGATATATTTCCTGTACTTTTTCCCCAACTACTTGTGACTTGCAAAGATTTTGAGCTACTAAACGAACTTCTTTTGGCAGGTATAGGTTGAACACTTGTTTCCCGGGTAGGGGCGGGTGTCTTTTGTTTTTTACCGAACAATTTTGAGAAAAATCCGCGTTTTTTAGGGTTTGGCAATGTTGAGTAATTCGGAGTAGGTGGCAGTTGTTTTTTCTCCGGGGCTACAGGCATGTCAATTTGAGATTTAGGACGGTGCAAGTTAAACGACTGAGTCCGACTGACGGAAACAGTCCTCAGACTTGAGTTTGATCTATGTAATAAGTTTTCGGCTTGCTTTCCCGTTAGCTGAATACTACTCATGCTGCCACCAATATAAGTTTCGATTTTTTTCGAACGTTTAGGTGGTAGAGGGGGCAATTTTTCATCTAAATTCTCGCGTTTGTTATTAGAAGTAACATTTAAAGGCACTTCAGCTGTGTCATTAGTTAAAATTGATACTAGATCTTTTTGTTCAACAGGATTTTTGAAAGCTAGTTGCAAGCTAGAATACGTTTTAGCATCGTCAAAAGACTCGTTTTGGGGTATTTCAGCTAGAGTCGGTTTATCTACGTCCATTAAAGCTTGGTTTAATAATCGAGCATGTGTATCCGCGTAAATTTCGTCCATTTCGGCTACTTGATTTATTAGTTCGTCATAAGATTTTTCGTCAGTATTATTATTATTTACAGTATTCGAATTAGCTATTTCTTTAATTTTTTGAACCTCCGAATAGTTACGCCAAGGCATAAGCTCTTTATTGATCGTTTCGTTTTCGTTATTGTTATTTTCGGTTATTTCTTCGATTCGCGTACTTTCTACTAAAATAGGTTCATCCGTTATTATATTTGTGATATTATTGTTATGTATAACTGGCGCGGACGGTATTACTATGGGTTCCTCAGTCCTAATGGTTTGGGAGGTTAGAGTATCGATATTTTTAGTCTCGGGCTCTTTTAGACTGTCAGATAAAATGCTACTGAGGAAACTTAAGTTGCCCTTTTTGGCCATGCGTCTTCTGTAACTCCAGTAAGTAGGTCTACCTGAATCGAGTGGTAACAGTTCAAAGTCCAACGCTTCGCTGGTCTGTCCATCCGAGGGTCGTCTCAATTGGATTTTCACTCTAACGGGTTCCGTTACATCCGTAGTCGCGTACTTGGGGGTTTTAAACCAAATGGCGGTCTGTTTATGGACTTGGGTCGGTTGCAAATCTGCACAAGCTTCCCATACCAACTTCTGGTCTTTTACCTCGAAGAATCGGACTTGAATATCATCTCTTTGGACCTAAAATAAAAAATAAACTGAACATAAAAATAAACACAACATTAATAGTGTTTCCTCCAGGAAACTGATAGAAGTCCTTAAGACTTTTCTACTAGTTGAATTAAAGAAGCGACATTCAAGATAGCGGACACCCTTACAAAAATTACTCGGTGAAAAACTAACAGGACCATCCACTACTACCATTTAAAATATCAGCTCGTGTACATTTATTGCAATTTACATTTATTGTTTGACTGGACTAGTTAGTTTAGTTTAGTTTATTGTTTATACTCGTTCGGGGACTTTTTTCAAAAGTAGTTTATACCTTATTAGAGTGATTGTTGTACAATAAATTTAATTATTAACATCAATAATAAAATCAATTAAAAGGTATATTTTCTTCTCTAATACTACATGAGTTTAGGAAAAAACTATATTCTAGAGTTATAACTACCTACCTTTTCACATAATAAGATCATATCTTTTCTTCCACCATCTACATAACTGGTACAGTCTGATAATTTAGTAATAACGAGATCTGACATAGCTTTTTTGTCTTGAATTGGTATGCTAACTATCGCTGGTACTCGAATATGAAATTTATCTGAAATAATAAAAATATATAGTAAAAATACACAGTTCTTATTTAAAAAAATGAAGGTTTCAGAAAATTAGGGCGCTAGTAAATTATATTCTTGGGTATAACTTTGTTAAAAGAAAAACTGCTATCAACTGCTATCTATTACGTGATTAAATAAAAAGGTAAGATGTGTGTTAAAACTTTTTATATATAATAAGAATTACAGTATATTTTTAGGGGTGTTGCCACCAATACTCGGATCAAAAACCTATTGTAAATTAAAGATGTTAATGTTACTATTTGGTCGAATATTTATTATTTGGATTCGAGCAGCGGAAACACTATTTTTTAGTGATTGGTACCATGGTAACATGGTATTTTACTTACTTTGGTCATCTGCTAAGAATACTTGAAAACACAGTCTTACAGTATTTAAGTCTATCTCTGATGGTTTCTTTTTATGGTCGTAACCGGCTAAAAATTAAAAAAAAATGAATATTATTAGTAGGGTTCATTGGGGTAAGTGTGTAATTGGGGCAAGTTTGTCTTACATTATAACTAAAAAAGGTAAAATCTAAAATTCTGACTTACTTCTAAAAGGATCGACCCTGATTTCTTTTCTTTCGTCAAGTGCAGCTTCTATATCTTTTCGTTTTACGCACTGGATTCCTAAATTTGAAAATGACACGCTCATTGTTTCCATTGGTATTTGCATCGTACACACGCCTTTACCGCAACCCTCCCTGCCTACCAGTTTGTGCGGATGTGGCCTGAAATATAATTAAGATACTTTTTTTACAAAGGCTTAACTGTAGGTATACTATACTCCGTCCAGTTATGCAAGATAGTAAGGGACGCGGCCCGTTTTACACCACGGAGCGCATAAATAGCATAATTATGCAAATCGTAGTGTATCAAAAATTTAACGATACTGTTTTCCTGGGAAGGGCCTATCCAAAGACTCACATAACAAGCATAGTACATAAGAATGCGATGCCAGAATTGGCTTAATGTGTCTTCATGTATCTTGTAATGGTTGTTATGCGAGCCTCTGATAGGCCTTAAGTTGTAATTGTAACCTAAAAATTTGACGTTTTCATTGTGTTATAATTTACGTTTGTACAATATGTAGAATATGCTAATTTAGTGTGAGTGTATGATGAATAAACCAAAAAAGTACCTTTTTCAATACCATACAAAATAACATTAAGCACATTTTTTTATGTTTTTATGTGTTTTTATTAGCTTTAACGACCGTCAATCATTGTCATAGACAAAAAATGTCACAATATTTTATATGTTAAAAGGTACGAGTTTTTAACCAATGATGTAGCTTAAAAATCTCGGGAATTTTAAACTACTATCTTGCATAATTGGACGGACTATAGTATATTCAGACATTAAATTAACTAATTAAGTTTTATTATTATTATAAAATTTAACCTTGGTAATATTTATACAAAAAAACGAGGTAAATTATTGTAAATATCCTATTTTATCACAGTTTTATAGATGGTTCTTGGCTTTGTTCTAGTAGAAATCAGTGATTTTTAACTCACTATGTTGCAATTTTGCGCAAGGAATAGCATGTTTTAACGTACAATTGTGTATACAAAGGCCTATCAAGTGATCCATTCTTGACTATTCGCAAACATACATAACTTGAGCGGGTGAATTTCATCCGCTCAAGTCCGGTTTATGCACCATTTATACCCGCCCAGACCCGTCATTTTCAGCAGGGCAATCACATCATAGCAACAGCGAATGCGAATTATTTTTGCGATTGGTCAAGGATAGATCTACAGAGTGGATGGATATCCAGTGATAGTCGATAGACAGTCACTGGGTACCTACTGACCGTAGGCCCAACGCATTTTCTTTAATTACACAATAGGCCTTTGTTTTTGCTAAACGTGGGCCTATTTTTTTGCTAAAAATATGAATATCCAGTAAAAATTGCTGACTGGGGTAAACGGCTGTAGGCCCGACTTTCATATGAGCCTTCTTTGATAACAATGGGCTGTTTTGTCAAAGTGGATCTTTGTTTCGCAGTATTAATTGCTTAAAATAGGTTTACTATTGCTATAATTTCAGTTGTAACCATGTCACTTGTTACCCTATAACCTTATAACCAAAAATCATTATTTTTATTATTAGAGCAAAAAATATTTACCAAGATCTTTACCAAATTTCAAAGAAACCGTCTATAAATAAAATTAATACGGTACCTGTCTATAAACATACGGTATTTGTTTAGGTTTTGTTTATACTTTTTTAAACATGACCTAACACAATAAATTATATGACTATAATAATATATCTATATAAAAAGTATTTGTTTTCATATGCATTTTTAATTTAATTGTTGTTAAGATTGTATTTGTTGTTTAAATATTAATTACATGGATTAATACTTTATACATAGCTGTAGTGTAAGTGGGCACCGGGTATCGGAAAATATGGAAATGCGGATTTAATCAGGCGCCAGATTTGAGAAGTTTACTCTTCGATTACGAGACAGAATTGTTCAAATAAGCTAAACACAGATTTAAAGAAATAAACGCTTTATTTAACACTAATATTAATTATAACACTAAAATAATATTATGTACAGGTCAGATCGTCTTGAGGGACTTCTACAGGCTCACAGGAGTCGGTCGACTTTGAGAGTAAAGGGGGTCCACTTGAAACCGTTTTTCGGAATTTGCGATCACGGCCCTTTAAGAAGAGGCCGATACCAACGGTCTCGTAGCACTCTTAGTAACGGGCTGTGTTTCCGCGATAGATTGTTGACACGACCTTTCAAAGAGTGGCCGATACCAACGGTCTCGTAGCTCACTCGGTGACAGGCTGTGTTCAAGTGAAAAGTTTACGATTGAAAGATACGGTTCGGTTATGGTCCCTTTTACTCACCTGCTGCTGGTACTACGGCGGGACTCGAAAGGTCCGAAAATGACGCCTACAGCGGCTTCAAAGTATATGGGAAAGCGTTCCTGAGTTATTAAATAAAAACCAATTTTTTTATCCACTTTCAAAGGGGCTTAGCACCCCTGCGACGCATTTTTAGACATATGTTTATAGGAACTTTGTTTCATATTTTCCTATGTAGAATCACCCCTTAAAATTAATGACATCAATTACTGGACATCCTGTATGTAGAATATAACCAGCTGCAGTTGCAAGCACCTTGTCAAAACATCGGCACTAGGAACTAATTTGAAACGTTATGAAAAGGAAAGTTGTGTGATCACGTGAATAGGCAACCATTAATACACCTGCATAATTTATTAAAGTTTAGTCTGTATCTTCAAAAAGGTTAAATTCTAGCAAAAAACTGTATATAACATTTTTTATAGGGCTTAAAAATAGCTTTCATTTAAAATATAATTTTTTGAAATCGAGTTAAAAAAAAACATTTTACTTCTTTAAACGCCAATATCTCGAAAACAATGCATTTTAAGAAAAAATAGTTTGTAACATTTTTTGACCAATTTCATTTAAGTGCTAAATTAATAAAATACAATAATAATTGCCTTAAATATAACCAAAAAACGCTAAGAATAGGAGTTTTACCCCATTCTTACAGTCTTATCCCCAATCGTTTACCCCCAAAATGTAATCAGCTTTTCGTAATACGATAAGAAACAATATGCAAAAAACCGCTTGTCGATATCTTATTTAGAAATGGACTTATCGAGTTTACAGACAGACGGCGGGCGAAAATTTTTTTTTACTGATTTTGAAAGGTCTACACGGAAAGAAATTAGTGGGCTCTGCGCTATACATTATAAGATATTTGGTAACAGTGGCAAATTATAGTGATTTAAGCTATAGATTATAAGGGACACAATAACTAATAATGTTAAAAATAAATTGGAAACGATTATATATATTACAGACACGATTATATTTATTACAGGCACTATTATAAATTTACAGAAATTTTATTATATTATAAAAATTATTAGCACGGACAATAATTAAATCTATTTAAGCTATAAATGCCATACTATTTGTTATATTTTATTATTCACTAAACAATTAAAGTATTTCATATAAATTTTTACACTGACTGCCATAATTGTAAGAGAAAGCCTTGTATTTATATAATAAGCGATTATAATTTGCTTGGTATGTGTGTTATAGCGCTCCTAGCTATAATTTTTTTTCCGTGTAAAACGTCGAGAAATGTGAAAAAAACATGGTCAAAGATTTTGGCTTTTCGGCGAAGATTTCAATACATCGGCACTCTTAGTAGCACTAAGTGCCGATGTAATATAACCCTCGATATAACCTAAACAAGATTCATAAACAATAATAAAAATTTCCTGTTGGCATGATTTATATTATATTATGTATTATGTATTTTTATAATATAGTAAATTTTGCCAAGTTTAACAATATGGCAAGAATCCAATCCTTTAACTAGTAACCTAAAAATAGGTTATTAATTAAAATATATATTTTTTATTTTTTTGCGTATATTTTAAAAAACAGATAGGCTTAAAATTTATAAAAAAAGTGAAGACGAAGATTTGATATAGGCAAATTTTTCATTGCGCGGGAATTAAATAGGTAAAATTTTTACCTATAGATGCGGTTATTTTGCAACTGCCAGGCGGTAAAGTTACTACGCAAACACCATTTCATTTTTTTAACAATTAAGGTGTTCGTCCATAAAATACGTCACACCTTTGGGGGGGGGGGGCAGGCATTTGTGGCGAAGTATGGCATGGGAGAGGGGGGGGGGGCTTGGTCGAGTGTGACGTCACACCAAAAATGTTATTGACCAAAATGAATCGCTGCGCAAAGTGCTATAGAATTACTATAATACAGAGTATGACGAATGACGACAACTCAGATGATGAAGATTTAATATGATTGGAAAATAAAGAAGTGGATATATCCGTTGCATTCCTGACTTTGACAAAGTTGAGGGGATGCCAGTGATTCAAGACATCCAAAAATGGGTCGATTCACCCTGAACGAAGATCGATTAAAAATATGAGATTGAAGTGGAGGAAATTTTGATCCCAAAGTTTTTAAAATATTATAATTTTTCTTTTGATAAGATCTATGTCAATATAACTCCAAATTTTAGAAATATTTTTTTTTTACATTTTTTATGTATATCGAATAATATACTGAATATTCCATTTTTTTTTCAGTCGCTTCAAACGGCCGGAATCATGGCGACCGCCGTTTTTTTGTTATTTAAAAAAAAAAATATGGCAAAGAAATGGCACTTAAAAAATCTTTTTTTTTTATTTTTTGAATATAAATAAATGTACATACAAAATTTTACATATCTTTTTTATTTCTATATATATTTTTTTTTAATTTGAAGGTAGAAAGACCCCTTAAATTAAAGAAGGTTTACTACAAAATTAATTGTGCCCTTTAATTTTTCATATGTTTAACAAATTCAATAAAATGTGTGAAATGGGGGGTCTAAAATCACCTAACAAAGTGTATTTTATGGACGGCTCCTAAGGCTAGTTCTACTTAAAATAAACATATGCTGTATTAGGGTGGACCCTATATATTTTTATTAACTTTAAATTTTTTTGCAAAAATCGTTGAAAATGGACTACTTTTTGTATCAGTGATAAATTTAAAAGCCTTGAAATCTTAATGTTTTCCTTTTGAGTATACAAAATTATGTGCCAAATTTCAAAATGATCAAAAGATACTATCAGGTGCCGAAAATCCGCCAAAGTTGCCCCTAAAACGCTAAATTTGACGAATTTCCACCATAAATAAGGCCCCAAAAAGGCCTCTTATTTTGCGCTTAGCTCAATTTGTTTTTGTTTAATTATTTTATATTATTAATATGCATTAAATAAAATTAACTTTAGTCCAGATAACATATTTTTTAAATAATTTTTTAGCGTTCTGACATTTATGGTAAAATTTAGTGTTTTAGGGACAACTGGCGCATTTTCGGCAGCTGATAGAATCTTTTGATGATTTTGAAATTTGGAACATAATTTTGTACACTTGAAAGGAAAAAAATAAGATTTCAAGGGCTTTTTAATTTTCCACTGATACAAAAAGTACAATTTCCGTGGATTGGTTCTAAAAAGTACATTTTCAACGATTTTTTACTATTTTTGCATAATTTCACCCTTTGATCACCCCAATATTTTCAGGAGTTTCTAGTCCAGAATGAACATTTTAAAATAGTAAAAAAAAATAAGGTCCACCCTAATGCTGTATACTGTAAATCATGAACTTAGACTATAAACTGTAAACTTTTGACTTACTTGTATGGAGGGTCTTTTGTTACACATGATACAACAACTACAGCTTTTCTAGGAGGACTTCCTTCTATTTTTATGGTTGGAAAACTCTTATTTTCAGGCGTACTGTTTATTCCAGGAATCGAACCAGCCGACCTTCCTTCACACTCATATCTGAAACAAAACACAAAAAAATTAGATGAATTAAAAAAATATGCTTACAGAAATTTTTTGCATTATACTATAATACTTAGTTTTTTGATTTTTTTCTTTTAGTAAAAAAATAATTAAGGTCTAATTAGTTTTTTTCCGTGGATTGGTTCTATATTAATGAGGCTCTAAGCCAAAAAAAAGTGGATTTAGAATACCTTTATTCCTTTGTTTTTTTTATAGGCTTCTAAATTCAAAAAATGAGATTTTTTCGTATTTTTTCGATATATCTTGATAAAATTTTTATATAAATACTAAAGATACGACTCTAATTTATAACCAATAATAACACATATGTGCGGTTTATAAAAATAAAAAAGTTTTAGATTTAATTCAGCGACGGAGATTTTACCGGGGGTTATCGAAAAATAAAAACAAAAATATTGAAGTATTTTATTTATTTTTCGCAGAGCAACACGATAAATTAAATTTATTATAAAAAAAACAAAACAAAAAATTTAAAAAATACTAGATTACGGGTTGACTCGGAAAATAGTACTTTTCCGAGATCATTTATAGGCCGAGGAAAAGCACCATTTTCCGGGAGACCTGTATACTATTTTATTCGCAACTGTTTTTATTTAAACATAAAGTACTAATTTTTTTGAAACCTAGATGTTTGAATTCAAATGAAGAAAATAATACTATAACACTTAGTTTTTTAGTTTTTTTCATATTTACAAATTACAAATTTACAAATATTTTTTCCTGCATTTCACAAGAAAAGCACAATTTTATGAAACTGTCTCACATACGCGTAACTCAAATAAACAACCACAAAAAAAAACATTTTTTGATAGCTCACAAGGCACCGTTTATAACATTTATTATCCTTCTCAGTCTCAAAAGTAAAAAAATAAACTGACCAAAACTGTACATTTAAGTTTTTTAAACGAAATGTATTAGATTATATTCGTGTTTATCATGACAACAGCAGTTCAGCCATCTTGCTTTATTCATTAAAAATGATATTTTAATCGATCGCGCCATCTAGCGGAAATTAATGATTTAAATTGCAGACAAGTAATAATTACTTTTTTCACCACCAGCCTAAAACCACACTTTATTACTGTTCTCTTCATTGGTAGAAATATTATTTCTCTACCTGTGACGTCAGAGGTTCTAAAAATAATGAAATTGCACCATGGTTAATAATGAATTTTTATTCAGCTGTTTTGACATCTGACGTTTCACTAAACTATTAAATCACATTGCTATTTACAAGTGTCTTTAGGCACCAAATTTATTTATTGCATGATAAATTAAAAAATATTAACTAACTTAGTACCTATAAAACATATTTTACAAAAAAACACTTCAAAAAGTGAAAATCATTGGTTCATCATATTCAACCATAGATTATACAACCCATATATTACCGTAAGGATAATATATTACTAGAGGTACAACCCCCATATATAGTATTTTGAGGCAATAGATTCTCCCTCACGGGTTTTCGCCTGTCCCCTTATTTCTGGCGGAGTACCAGAAGCATCACTTTGCATTTCACTTTCCATTTTTATATGTTTTATCACACTTAATACGGAAACACTCTAATTTAATAATTTTAGCAGATCACCAGAAAATTTCTGCCAGAAATGTCAAGGTATTCATTTGTTTTTTCAAGAAAATATAGCGAAAAAATACGACAAAATCTCATTTTTTGAATTTAGAAGCCTATAATAAACAAACGAATAAAGATATTTGATTTTTTTGGCTTACAGCCCTATTAATAAAGAACCAATCTACCGCAAAAAAAAAATTTATTAGACCTTCATTATTTTTACAAAAAAACGAGCTGATCGAGGAAACGGAAAAAGGTTTCGAAATCAGCGCAACTAAAATGGTGTCGGCAAATTTTTGAGTGTTGAGTAGAGTTATTTTCCTAACAAGCGCACTTGACGGCTTGTCGCGCGAGAAAAAGTGAAACTTTCCACAAGTTTTAGGAACAATTTTTTAAAACGTTTATTAACGTGTGGAAAGTTGTACTTCTCTGCACGCATTTGCGTCTCCGCAAGCTTGTAAAATAAAGTAATTTTGACACATATTTTTATTTATTTCTTTGTTTATATGGAAGTAATAAGTACTCACCTAAATCTTAAAGCTTTGGGTGCTGGTTGTTCAGTAATTTTCACACTATAACGATATTCAGGTACTTCAGGTACCACCTGTGAAGGTATTGGGTTAAAATGATGCCCTCCGTTGCTCATTGTGACAGTGTTTGAAATGGGTTCTCCTTCTGTATCTTTTTCTATTACTTTTACTGTAATACAAAAAAAACGGTACTTTAATAAAAAATAACTTTAAATTATTAATTATATAACTTTTAATTGTAATAATTTTGTAACTTTTAAGTTAACTTTTAAAAAAGTTTTTTGGGTATAATATTTCTAAATCAAGAACTCCGATAAAAAGACATTTCCATAGTTTTTCAGTTAAACAATTTTTATCTGTCAAACGTATATTAAAAATGTCTTTTAAACTTTTACGAAGATTTTACTGTGCTTTACCACAATATTCAAGGGATTTTGCAAAATGTAGTCCTGCTGGAGCATCATCAAGCTCAACAAATCTTAAGGATGTAATGGCCTCGATCATTCCTGCAGAGGTCGAACGTGTCAAAAAATTTCGGAAGGAAGCGTCAGGTGTCAAAGTACAAGCAATAACTACAGACATGGTCTATGGTGGTATGCGGACAATGAAAGCCCTTATTTGCGAAACATCAGTGTTAGATCCAGAAGAAGGTATCCGATTTCGAGGTCTGTCGATTCCTGAATGCAAACAAAAATTACCCAAAGCACCTGGTGGATGTGAACCACTGCCGGAAGGCATTTTTTGGTTACTTATGACGGGACAAGTTCCAAGCGAGGCCCAAGTTAAAGCATTATCACTTGAATGGGTCAAACGTGGTGTTTTACCATGTTATATGTACGAAATATTGGAAAATATGCCTACTAATGTTCATCCAATGTCTCAATTTTCGGCGTTGGTTACAGTTTTAAACAGAGAAAGTGTTTTTGTTGAAGCCTATAATAAAGGTGTCAAGAAAACTGAATACTGGAAATATGCCTATGAAGATGCAATGAATTTAATTGCTAAGTTACCGGTTATTGCTGCTGCTATATATAACCGAACATATAAAAATAAAAGCGACCTCTGTGATTTAAATCCAGAAATGGACTGGAGTGCAAATTTCGCTGCTATGATTCAATTTAACGATCCAAATTTCGTGGAACTGATGCGACTGTATTTAACCATCCACACTGACCATGAAGGAGGTAACGTTTCTGCTCACACCACCCATTTGGTAGCATCTGCTTTAAGTGATCCGTATCTGTCCTTTGGTGCTGGGTTGAATGGATTAGCTGGACCACTGCATGGTCTTGCAAACCAAGAAGTACTGACGTGGTGTGCGCAATTGATGAAGGAATTGGGTGGCAAGTGGACTGAAGATTCATTAAAAGATTTCATCAACAAAACTCTGTCTTCTGGAAAGGTTGTTCCAGGTTATGGACATGCTGTGCTGAGAAAAACTGATCCTAGATACGTAGTGCAAAGGGAGTTTGCCCAGAAACATTTACCAGATGATCCATTGTTTAAATTGGTATCAGATTTATACAAAGTTGTTCCTCCAATTCTCCAGAAGTTAGGGAAAGTAAAAAATCCATGGCCAAATGTAGATGCGCACTCTGGAGTTTTGTTATGGTATTATAAATTGAAAGAAATGAATTATTACACGGTATTATTTGGTGTTTCAAGAGCCTTGGGAGTTATGGCCTGTCTTATTTGGTCCAGAGCCCATGGCTTACCTATTGAAAGACCCAAATCACTAAGCACGGATCATTTAATGAAGTTGGTAAAAGATATTAAGGGTAAAGGATCAAAATGTTAATTTTTAATTTTATATTATTGTAAAGGTGACAAATAAAGCTATTGCATTAAAATTACCACTGAAAATGTATTTTAATAAACAAAACAAGCCGTAAAGATATCTGATGCTAAGCAAGATATGTAATGCTATGCATTCCATTACATATTTTCACAGTAAATGGTATATTGGATTTTCCCAAATACTTAATTAAAAAAAAATATTTTCAAAAAAAAAAATATAAAAAAAATTACATTTTTTTTTCAAAAGATCTTTTTTTGAAAAAAAAAATTAAAAAAAAAATTCTTTTAAAAACATTTTTCGAAAAAAACTTGAAAATATTTTTCATTTTTTTTTATTTTCTTTTTGCGAAAAACGAAAAAATTTTAAAAGAAAAATGTTTATCGTCCATGATACTGCAATACCGCTTAACGTCCAATTGCAAAACCGTGTAACGTCTAACTGCAATACCGCGTAACTAATGAAAGTAGCAAAAAGCCTTTTAAGCTTTTTAAATTTATTATTTCTCATTTAAAAATTCATCAAGTAGGTCAGATATTTATTTGAAAACCGCGTTGACAACAATTTGACGTATGAATTTTTAATTGTATTTTTTAATAACGCATATACAATGGATTTATGCTTAGAAATAATAGAAAGTGAGGCGGATCCTGAGATGAAAATGCATGTAGATCCAGAGGACTGCAAGAAAATTAGAAAAAGGAAGAAAAAAGCCGATTCAACACAGTGGAAAAGGGAATTAAACAAAAAGCAGAGAATGATGGGCCAGGAATACACCGGGTTTAGAAAACAGAATGAAAAAATTGTCCAGGATGTATCAAAAGAAGAAAGGAAGTTAGTACCTGCATGTATATCAGAATATTGTAAAAATACGAACGTATTCAACTGTAATATGTTTACAGAAAAGAACAGAGAAGATTTATTTAAAGATTTTTGGAAAATGACGTGGGGGTAGAAGAATGTGTTTTTATTATCAATGATAGACGTAGAAGGAACCATTAAGAAGAAGAAATTAAATGGAAATGTTTCGAGAAGATCCGAATCAAGAAAATACTACCTGAAAATTAACGATCAAAAGAAAAGGGTTTGCAAAAGTATGTTCCTTAACACACTCGGAATAAAAGAATGGACTATTCGGTATTGTATAGAAAATAGAGCTCCAAATAAACCAAAAGAAGAAAATAATGAAGACATAAAATTAAGTAATACTATTGGTATATCATTGTTATAATAAATGGCTAATAAATATTTTATTAGCCAGCTTAAAGTATAATATTTTTACTTTAAAAAGCGTTACTTTTCTGTTAATCATTAATATAATAAGTTTTTCCTTCTCCTGTAAAATTTTGTTTCTAAACCTTACGCGGTTTTGCAGTTAGACGTTACGCGGTTTTGCAGTTGGACGTTAAGCGGTATTGCAGTATCATGGACGTTATGTTTTTTATTTTCTTTTTGCGAAAAACGAAAAAACTTTTTTTTTAATTAAAAAAAAATAATTTTATTTTCGTGAAAAACGAAAAAAAAACTGAATTTTTTCTTAAATAGTCCTTTTTTTTCAAAAGTTTAACCCCCCATAACTTTTTTGTTTTTGGGGGAATTACTTTGATAAACAATATGGATCTTCCCCTCATAGAACTTGATTTTTCCTGAAAATTTGAAGTCGATCGGATTATTCGTTCTTGAGTTATGGTGTCTACAAAAAACGTGACATCAGACAGACAGACAGACAGGACAGGACGTTTTTTGGCGATTTTGGAAAATTCGAAACTACCGTATATTATTCTAGCGCAGGCGCTGTGAATAATAAATAATATCTAAATATTATTAGCAATATAGCTTTGCAGAATTCTAATGGCAAATGAAAAAAAAAACAGGTCCTGGTGGCATGGTCTGGTACCGAAATTCGCGTTTTTATAATTAATTTGAATTCACTTGGGGCGCTTATTGTAGAGTCATAAAGGATCTTTCACATCTTAAAAAAATCGAACTTTTCAATCTCGACAAGAGAAAAATTAAAACGATTAAGATGTTATGGAAATATTTATTTTTATAATACTAGACCGATAAAATATTTTCGCAATGAATGAAACCAAAAAATAGTATAGGTAACAGCACAGAGTTTAAGAATTTGCCTTGGAATTTGCGTGGTAAGAGCATTTTGGTATCAAAAAACATACAATTGATGACATTTTAAAAATATTTTGTATTAAAAATAATAATAATTATTATACAGTATTATATTGTAGAATACATGTACATCTGGGGAATGTCGACATTCTCCGGAGAATGTCCGAAAACTAAAAAAATACACTGCCCAGTAAAAGAGCTTTCCCATTTTTCACCTCTGGATTTTTTATTATCAGATTCACTTTCAGCAACCATAAAAACTTTAATATACCAATTTTCACGAAAACTACCCTCTGCCCCTTTAGGGATAAAGTTAGAATTTTTTTATCAGATTCACTTTCAACAACCTCAAAAACCCCAATATAACAATTTTCACAAAAACTACCCCCCACTCCTCAGGGGGTCGATTCAGAAAAATTTTATTATCAGATTCACTTTCAGCAACCTCAAAAACCCGAATACACCAGTTTTCACGAAAACTATCCCCACCCCTTAGGGGGTGAAATTAGAAAAAAAGTATTATCAGATTCATATTCGTCGACCCCAAAAATCCCTATATACCAATTTTGAAGAAAATATTAATAATATTGAAAAATATTTACCCCCTCACCCCCTCGGGGGTGGAATTAGAAAAGTTTTTTATCAGATTCAATTTCAGCAACCTTGAAAACCCATATATAGCAATTTTCAAATTTTTCTAAAAAAAATGTATTTTTCCCCATTTTCCCTCCTTGCCGCACCTTAATGTTTACCAAAAACAATCCCGAGCGAGAACTTTTGGTAACATACCTGTATGCCAAATTTCAAGTCTCTAGCTTAAAGCGTTCTTAAGTTATCGTGCCCACAAGATTTCCCTGACAGACCGATCGACCAACAATTTTTTTTTGCTCGAAATTGATTTATATCGACATAAAACGTCATAAAACGCAAAAATACACAAAAAAAATTTGAAAATTTTTGCACGAATATAAGGCTTTCCGAAATTTTGAAATTTTTCAAAATGGGAAAGCAAAAACAGACGCAAAACCAACGTTAACGTAAACCAACCGCCCCCTGCATTAAAAAAAACACAAACAACAAAAAACAAACCAACTTTGACGTAAACCAACGCCCCCCAATTATTTTAGTTTTCGGACATTCTCCGGAGAATCGCGACATTCCCAGATTTCGGTCTGTCACAGTAACATACACAGTAAATAACTATGAAATAAATTACTTCAAGTCCAAAGTAATTATTCAGTTTACAGTACTGAGATGCGTTTAGTAGACGTTTAATATGTAGGGGAGGAACTATACACTATAATATTTTATAGTTACAGGGCCGTAACCGGAAAAAAATCCAGGGCCCCAAAAATTACCTTCAAGAAAAACAACTTTGTCCCTGACGGTTTCTACCAAAACTTGGGCCCCTACAAAAAAAATGGCGACCAAAAAAATACCTTCATGGAAAAAAGCTTTGTCCCTGACGGTTTCTACCAAACTTGGCGCCCCTGCAAAAAAAAACTGGCGCCGCAAAAACCCAAAAATTTACCTTTAAGAAAAAAACTTTGTCCTTGACGGTTTCTACCAAACTTAGCGCCCCTGCAGCAAAAAAAAATTGGCGCCCCAAAAATTACCTTCAAGAAAACAAGCTTTGTCCCTGGCAAAAAAATAAGCGCTCAAAGGTAGGTGACAAAAAAATATCAGGAGGGGGTTCAGCGAAAATTCCAGGGCGGGCTCAAACCAAGGCCAGGGGACTTAGCTCCCCCGCCCCCCTAGTTACGGCCCTGGATAGTTATCGAATGAAAATCATTACAAGATTGATAATTCTGGTATCAATGATAACAGAATTACATGGAGACTTCCCGGCTTATTTTTAATTTTAGTTTTAATGATTAAATTTTAATCTAAAACACATGAAAATACACGAGGTTTAAACATCAGCTGTTTTGTCTTAAACTGTAAAAGTTGGAATTACGCCAAAACATGTTTTTTTTTGCAAAAGGGACAATGATCAAATGTTATAAATAAATATACATAACATCTTTAACTGGATCGCATCCAAGCGAAAGTTGATATTATGAGGTTATCAATAAATAAAAAATCACTATGAATCACTAGGAAATGAGACAAAAATCATACCGGGTGAGTTTCAATCCATGTGGGGTAAAATGGGATTGTTTTCAGCCCGATCAAAGAAAGTATTTTGTAGCTTATATTTCTTAACAAGGGCAAAAATATACAGGGGGTGTAATAAAAAAAATAATTTAACTTAGTTTCTGGCGAAACTGGAAGTGCAAAAAAATCATTTTATACGCTATTTTTTAGCCTTTGTTAAGAAATATAAACTACAAAAATTTTTCTTTGATCGGACTGAAAACAATACCACTTTAGGGGGTATCCATGGATTGAAACTCACCCGCTATAGGTTCCGCGTGGAAATTTCCTATATAGAAGCACTAGAAAAGTTCCTACAGATTCCAAGCCTAAATTATCTGGAAATTTTCGTATGTGGCACCACATAGGAAATATCCTTAAAATTCCTACAATTTCGTTGAAATTATTTTAAGGAAATTTAATGTGCGGAACCACTGGGAAATCCTCGGGGAAATCCGACAATAATCCTATATCGATCTACGTGGAAATTTCCTATATCGCACCTACAGAAAAAGTTTTATAGGGTAAGCTCTCGTTTTACCCACCATGCTCTTGTAAAAATTAAAAATTGTAGATCAAGAAAATAGTTGGAGCAAAATCCGCTTTAATGAAGAGCTGTTTCAAACCAGTCTCAGTCTATTAGTAATAACCTATTATTTATTTGTGATTATCTAGAATTATTTATATGTAATAAATCA
The DNA here is from genome assembly GCA_958510825.1 of Brachypterus glaber. Taxonomy (NCBI): domain Eukaryota; kingdom Metazoa; phylum Arthropoda; class Insecta; order Coleoptera; family Kateretidae; genus Brachypterus; species Brachypterus glaber. The sequence continues at coordinate 30,254,107 of OY294050.1, forward strand.
AATAAAAATAATACTTACTGACATCACTTAGATTATATTCCCCATCGTTTTCTTGTGGCTCTGAGAAAACAAACAGAAAATATTATTAATTAAAGTTTTCTTAATTTATAATAATTATTATAAATTTTAATTTAAAAAAAATATATACAGTGTGTTCCAGAACTTGCGAAGTAAGCCTTTTTTTAACATTTCTGAATATTCTCTATCCTACGAAAGCATAGAAGGGCCACGCAGAATTTTTTTTATAATTGCAAGTTGTGAACTTGCAATTAGTACTAATTGAACTGTCAGCTTGCAATTAAGCTAATTGTCAGTTCACAACTTGCAATTAGTTAATTGCAAGTTGTGAACTTGCAATTATAAAAAAAATCTGCGTGGCCCTTCTATGCTTTCGTACTATCCTGATGCCTACTTATGAGATGAGAATATAAATTAATGAGTTCTAAAATATGCTGTATTTGTTTCAAAAACATAAGTCCACCTACTGTAACAGAAACTTTGGGAAGAAAATGAGCAATATTTGTTAGAATTTATTTTAGAGTTTATAATTTTTCTAGACTGCACACACAAACCACCCAACTAAAAGTCCAAACTCTTTTCTACAATACGCATACCGTTAAAATAAAGTATCGCCAACATCTCGGTTTGTTTGTAAACAAATAGTAGGTATATTCCAAGGAACTAATAACTCTTCTCTCTAGAATAGGCATTTCATTTGTAAAACTTAGAAAAACGTAGCCAACATATACATTTGTCTGTCTTACTCGCACAGCTTTGTTCTAACAGAGACAACAATAACAGTTACTGGTAATTGTTATTGTTAAGGCCTGAATATACCTACTATTTGTGTACAAACAAACCGAGATGTTGGCGATACTTTATATTAACGGTATGCGTATTCTAGAGAGAAGAGTTGTTAGTTCGTTGGTATATTCAGGCCTGAACAATAACAATTACCAGTAACTGGTATTGTTGTCTCTGTTAGAACAAAGATGTGCGAGTAAGAGACAAATGTATATGTTGCCGACGTTTTTGTCAGTTTTTACGTATGAAATGCCTATTCTAGAGAGAAGAATTATTAGTTCGTTAAAACCACCTTAACTGTGGTGGTGTAGATGTACATAATAACAATTATAAACTCTAAAACAAATTCTTTAAACCAATATTGTTTCTTTTTTCCCAAAGTTTCTGCAGGTGGACCTATAATGTGTTTGCAGTAAACGATTCTATTATATCTTTATAATTTAGAAAATATTCAGCAGCAGTCATAAATTTTAATATTTCTCATTGAAATTCATCATATATATATATATATATATATATATATATATATGCATATAGAATAACCCTTTTAAATTTAATTTACCCCACAAGTTGCCAAAAAGTAAGTACTTCTTGATTTGTTTATATTTAAACTCTTCGTTCCCTAAAACCTTTACGTAACTTTCGGACAGCTCTATAAACATTTGTGACTACTGCTGTATATAACATATATAAATTATAAGCTAAAATTACATCAAGGAACATGCTATAAATATCGTATATAAATCAATAATTTTATACTAGATTAGTGTAAGTTAGTATGAAGAAAGTTTTTGTGGTCAAGACCCTTAATTTAAGTTGATCCTGTGCAGTAAATCTAACTTATAACCTTGGGCGCATATAATTTTTTTTTTCTACTAGAATACTACTGTACAAAAAAATACTACTAAGACAAAATATACAGAAAATAAGATTTTTTAAACTTCTAAAAACATTAAATATAATGTTTATAATAGAAAAGATTGTTTAAACAATACCTTTCAGCAAGCAAAGCGTTTCATTCAAATCACATCGCCAGTATACTAGACGCCGTAGAATGTTTACATTTAAAACATATTAATGTGAGGTAAGGGCGTAATTTAATTTTATTATATTAAGTTCGTAGAGGACGTACTAGGTTTAGTAGACGTTCTGATTGGACAAGTAGGGTCAATAAAACTTGATAAGCGCCAGAAAAAAATTTTCGCTGCTAAAACAAATTCTCTTATATTTGTGGCGTCGACTATACGTCCTTACAGGAGCGCCTAGTTATAGCTACCCGCACCTAGCTGCGCATGCGTAGTAAAGGGCTAACCGTTTTTCAGTGTATTGTTCTAAACCAAAAAAACCAACGTTAACGTAAACCAACGCCCCTCCATAAAAAAAACACCAAACAACAAAAAACCAAAATAATCTCGGTGCGGGTAGCATAATTAGCCGCTCGTGTCCTTAAGAGTTCCGACTCCCTTCGACCTTTGTGGGATCTATATGCCAACTTCGCATTGCGAAGTCTTTCGGTCCAAAAGTTTCGGATATGCGACTCTTTGGAGGTCGAAGGAATGTTATTTGGATACAATCAAACCAAATGTTCAAATTTCGCTTTGCTGTTGTGTTATTATAGAAACTTTTATAATCTATTTTTTTATAAGATAGAAATATACAGATAATTCATCCCAATTAGTATACAGTTGAAAGTGGCATTCGTATCCCCTGCACGCCCCAGCATATCTTTTACTCAACTAAAATTCAGTGCTGCCAAACCATATAGGTCAAAATCTCCGAATTTTTTTTTCAAAATCTACAAAATCTCCACAAGATATCCGCAAAATCTCCGATTCTGTATTTGCTATTATAAATGAACTAAAACCATAAAAACATATACATTCTTATGAAAAAAAGAAAACTTAACCCCTGCAAAAATTTTGATGACTAAAAAAAGTCCCATCACCTCCAAATTCTAAAATGCTCTACCCCTGACAAAAATTTTGATGATTATTTTGTGTCTATGAAAAAAAAAAGCTTTACCCTAGCAAAAATTTTGAAATTTTATGTAGATTCATGAAATCTCATGTAGATTGATGAAATCTCATGTAAATTGATGAAATCTCATGTAGATTGATGAGGAAATTAATATAAAACTTCATCACAAATTACTTTTTACCTAATATTATGTAATTTGTTTTTAATTTTACTATATAAACTTAAAACATTATTACAATAACTTGTAGATAGAATAATATGTTTTCTTTGCGTTTTTATCTATAAACCACATGTTACTTTCTTGTTTTATCTTGTACATTCACGAGCGCAAAAGATCTGCTGATTTGTATTCTTATGTAATAATAATAATATACGTGGAATCTCCGCAAAATCTCCACAATTCTTAAATCTCCACAAAATCTCCTCCAAGCTTTAAAATCTCCGCAATTTGTAAAAATCTCCAGTTTGGCAGCACTGATTACAAGTCGCGACTGGCGTCTTTAACGAAGAACGATTGATTCCAAGTTTATCCACGGCCATAAATGGATACAAATTCTACTTTCAAGTGTATGGAACGTATGGATAATATGTATATTCTGTGATAATATAATAGTTATAACATTAATCTTTGATTAGAGAATAACAAACTAGGTATAAATTATAAGCATGCATGTGTGTCTATAGAGTAATATATTACCTACAATTGTATCAAACAATATTATAATATACACCCTACTAGCATTTTTTGTCAAGTCTTGAGCAAGTTTGGCTCAAGATTCTTCATCAAGTAACTGCATCCCGATTTTGGCAATTCTGGCGAAAGATACTGTCGACAGATTCTTGCTCAAGAATTGTCTAAGAATTTTTACATATACTTCGTCAAGATTCTTGGACAAGTCTTGAGCAAGAATGTACCAAGAAAAATTGACAAGAAATCGATTTTTTTATCATTATTTAATTAATTAAATTAGCAAAAAAAATATTGGTTTATAAAAAGCGATCTCTATCATGATCAAATCGTACTTGTTGATTAAAAAAAGTCCAAACAAGATTTCAAATGAGAACCACTGAAGTGCTATATTTCCTATGTCCCAGTGAGAAAGAAGGGAAAGGTGCGCGCTCATGGACTCTATGGACTTTTATGGACGCTATAGCGGTTTTCGTGCAAGAGTAGGTCAAGATTCATGACCAAGAATCTTGTCAAATTCTTGCCACAGACTTGTCAAACAGACTTCACAAAGTATTGCTAAACGCTTAGCTTGAAGCAGACTGCTTCCAGAATCTTGCTAAAGTCTGGCCCAAGTCTGGATACAGAATCTTGATTACTTCTCTTGCTCAAGAAACTTGTCGAAGATCAATGTTACTAGGGCATATACATATTATGTATATAAAATTTTTTTGCGTTACTTTAACCGGTATGGTTAGTAAACCACCAATATTTTTTGGCAATGGTTAATTTAATTTAATTTAATTAATAGTGTATAGACCAGATGGTTAATTGACCATAATACTTTACAGTACTTTCGTTGACACATCACGGTTCGTTACAAATGAAATATTTTTTGTTGACAACACCCTCTTCCAGTCCTGGTAGTCCTTGATAAGTAACCTATGGACCTTTAAAATAAAATTATTATTAAAATCTTTTATCAGTCAATTTTTTTTTTATTTCCATTTTTGTGAAAAATTTAAAATAATTTAAATTTTCACTATAGCAAACTTATAAAATTCCCACGTCGTAAATTATAATAGTATATATTTAAAATAACCGTCAACTGTAGCTTTAACATTCCTTTATATAACCCCGCTTTACATTTTAAAATATTTTGTACAGGGACGAAGTTATGATTTTTAAGGGGAAACATGATTTTTTTTCAAAACCTCAGACTTAATTTCAGATAAGTTTTATCATTTATTTAAATTTTTCACAAAAATGCAAATAAAAAAAATTTGACTGATAGAAGATTTTAATAATAATATTATTTTAAAGGTACATAGGTTAACTACCAAGACTGGAAGAGGGTGTGGTTAACAAAAAAAAATCATTTGTAACGAACCGTGCCATAGCAATATCTACTTACAGACTTATCTACATTGTCTATAGACTTAGTCTATAGACTTAATCTATAGAATCAGTCTTTAGTCTTAATCTCTGGACTTAGACTAGAGCCTTAATCTATATCTAATACATACTATGCCAAATTTCAGAGTCCTAGCTAGCTAGGTTATACAGGGTGTCCTAGGTCATATAAAAGTGAGCCTTAAGGGAGCTACAGCCCTTCTAAGGGTGCGTCTAAAAAAGAGTTTTTATTTAATATCTCTAGAGCCCTTTAAACTACAGTAAAAATTTTTTGCACATGTTCTAAAATAAATATGAAATTTTTGATTGATAACTTTAACCAGGGGCGTGTAAAATAGAGGAGGTTGTCACTTTTTTGCCCCAAACTTTTATGTCTGTAGTTTTTTTGTAATTTTTCCAGTATAATATAATTCCTTGGTTAAAAATACATAAAAAATTACTCTTAGTAATTACCGTATAATTAACCGTCTTCGATAAAACCAGGAATCATAGTCTGTTGATAAAATGTTAAAAACACAAAAGGAGAAAAAGTTTGGGGCAAAAAAAATGACAACGCTCCCCAATTTGCACGCTCCTGTTTAAAATTACCAAATACAAATTACATAGGATGATAGCCTTTATCAATTTAAGGGCATGTGCAAAAATTCCGTACTGTGGTTCACAAAATTCCAAATATATTACATAAAAACTCTTTTTTAGACGCACGCTTAGGAGGACCGTAGCTCCCTTTTTTTCATATTTTTGGATGTAGAATTACCTCCAGAAATTAATGATCGAATACCTGAAACACCCTGTATAGTTCCTGAGAATCTGACAGCCATTTATCTCAGACTGAAATAAATGACTGTGACAGACGGACGGACGCACAACTGATCGTTCTATAAGGGTTCCGTTTTTCGTTTTTAAGGTACGGAACCCTAAAAAATAATTTCAATTTAATTTAAAAAAGCATGCATTACATAGTTGTAATTTAAATTAAAAAAAAACATGCACAATTGCAAATAAATGTACAGAGTATACAAAAATAAATGCCCGAAAAAGTATATCATTCTGAATATTATTACGTTTTTACATTTTACATATCGTCGGCTCAAAGTGTTAACCTGCTAACTCCTTTTGACGAAACTTTACAGGAGACTAAAAAAAACCTTATAATTATTTCTATAATTATTGTATAACAAAATGAAAAATCTTTTCTTTATTAGCGTGTTTTGGACGTTTTAACAACTATCAACTATAAAAAATTAATTTGGATTGATTTTTATTGAATTAAAAAGGAGTTGGCAGGTTTTCTACCTTTGAGAAAAATCTACATCAAGGAGTTGACAGGTTTTCGGTAAAGTTCGGCTGCGTTCAATGAAAACACAAAACTAATCAAAAGTCACCAAATGATAAGTTTTGCTAGCAAACTGCTGAACAGCTAATATCTGTCACTTGTCACAATTACCACAAATACCCACACAACCTACATTCCACGCTAATCACAACTAATCATCTCAAAACGTCGATGAAGAATGATTCAGCGATATCTGTCAATCGAAACTGATCATAGCGTTCAGCGTTATTTGACAGCTTTCGATGAGTTTTGCACGCAGCCATTGGCCTTTACCTTTATATTTTTGTAACACAAAACGTTAAAATATACTTACTTTTTAAGATAAAATCATGTAGTGGTAACATAACCGCCATTAAACAACCTTAAAACTTGATTTTCACGACAAGACCACTTTTTTTGTTTCTCCACAACTGGCGGAGTTAGCAGCTTTTCGAACTAGGGGTTGAAGCGCGTGGAGTAAGCAGGTAAACGCATCATGGAAAAAGTTATATTTGGGAAAAGGTTAGGGTTACCTATTTTTCGCAGATGGTGTAACTAAGCGCCCTCTTTTGAACGGTATCAAAAACGATATTTCGTTCAAAAGAGGAGTTAGCAGGTTAACACTTTAAGCCGATATGTTTAATTTAAATATATATATATATTATATATAATAAATTATTATTAATAATAATAAATAATTAATAATAAATTATTATTAATAATAATATCATCGATATATTATATCGATACGCTTTTTTGACATTTCAACACATTTATTTTGGTACAATCTGCACAGGTTAATTTTAAAAATATAAAAATGAACACGGTTACACACCTATGTCGTTTTCTTCCATATTTATTTTTGTCTAGGTAGTGCCGAGATGTCACAAACCTTTTTGAAAAACAAAATCACCCATTTTAGTCACATTTTGACGCTTAGTGTGGACCAAAATTTAAACATTTCAAACAAAAAAAAATCGAATTTGATTTTTGATATACTGGAAATTCAATAAAACCTGTAGTGACTCATACCTCTGCTGCTCTCATATAAGGGGTCCGCCTTTGCGAAGCTTTACTGCAGGTTTTATTGAATTTCCAGTATAGTTACGAAAAAACGAAAGCAACATTTTCTGAATAATTAAGAACACTAATTTTAATATTGCATGCAGCCCGAAACTCGTTTTCAGAAAATTACTATAAGAATTTTGGTCCACCCTAATATGGTTAGTACACATAAATATTTAACAGAACAGGACTTTTTAAATTTTAATCAAAATTATAAAAATATAAAAAAAATATTACTGACGAGTGCCAGAAGCCCGAAACTGTGCAGCAGGGCCGTAGTGAAGAACATTTCGTGGGGGAAGAAGGTCACAATTAACAACCTTTTTTAGTCTAAAAATGCAACTTTTTTCGTGAGATATGCAACTTTTATACTGTACAAAAGTGGCTTAAATTGCACAGTACAAATTGTACAGGGGTGCTCCGAAGAGCTGCCTCCTAAAACCAGCAGTACCCCTGACCGAAAATTCCACTGCCTCAAAACCAGCTTTACCCCTGACTGAAAATGTTGATGACAAAAAAAGCCCATGAAGAGCTGCCTCAAAGTTCGTGAAACTTTTGTATTTGAATCCATGAAATATGCAACTTTTAAATTTAATCCATGAAATATGCAACTTTTCAAGATGGGTGGGGGAGTCTCCCCACCCCGCATAGATACGGCCCTGATGTGCAGTCTACCAATATTGCAATATTACTCTGTACTGATAATTTAAATGTATTTTTAATATTTTATCGATAAAATACAAATCTGTAAATTTAAGAGCACCTTTTTATGTAATTTTAATCAAAAAATCCTGTTGCTTATAATCAGGAAAAGAAAAAAAAATCGTTACAAATAATTTTTTTGTGAAATAAATTAAATCAACTGTATGATAACTTTTTAAGTTAACTTTTACAATTTTAAACCAGATAAACAGTTGCAGGCATCCTATCAAAACATCGGCACCAATTTGAAACGTTATAAAAAGGGATGTTGTGTAAATAGGCAACCATAAATACACCTGAGTTTTGCATAATTTATTAAAGTTTGAAAGTCTGCATCTCCAAAACGTTATATTCTAGCAAAAAACTGTATATGACATTTTTTATAGGGCTTATTAAGAGCTTTCATTTGAAATATATATATATATATATATATATATATATATATATATATATATATATATATATATATATATTTTATATTGGATAATAAATAAGTGAGTTATACTAAAAAAAAATATTACTGTTTAAACCAATAGCCAATATCTTAAAAATAATGCACTATAGTAAATTGTTTTATTATAGGAATTTGACCTACAATTTAAATTAAGAAAATTTTATCTTATTTCTGGTAAAACCAGTTTGTTTATTAATGAATTATTAAAAAAAAAAAAAAAACAAAAATTACAAGATAATGTTTATATTATCACTTCATGTGAAGAGTGAGGCGGATAGCAATTCTGATAAAGTGGGGGCACTATTAATATTACTATTAAAAGGGGCAATTGCCCCCCAGTGAAAATTCCTTAAAATATGTCCTGCTAATATTATTATTATTAGTCTAATAACTACTTAAAATTCATTTCTGGCTGGTTTTTGGGACTTTTGAACTAACAAGAAAAAAGGCTAGTCGCTAAGGAGTCTTCTATTAATAAAAAATAATAGAAAAAAATTATTGCTTTTTGATTGTGAATGATTTTTTTGTATGCAAAAATCCCACATTTAGCAAAAAAATATCGTATCAAAACCTCCCGGTTTCGACAACTTTGTAAGACAAACGGGTAAAATTCATATTATTTTAGACATATTATAAAAATTTTCTTATGAAGGAGTTTATAGTATCTATAGATAAGTATACTTATCCATAAACTATATACAGAAGTCCGCCCCCCCTTTAACTTTTGAACGGCTTAACATATCAACTTAAAATTTAAAACACTTAAATAACATAACCCAAATAATTTTTTAGTATATATTTGATATGCTTAGTGGGCACAATGGAGACAGAGGGGGCCTTTTTTTAAATGAG
>OY294050.1:30263555-30356035 GCA_958510825.1 Brachypterus glaber
AGACGTATTTGAAGCACTCCGATTATTAAAAATCGCGGTTTTTGGAAACCGCAGACTTATCTATCAAATTACGTAATTTAATTAAGTTAAAGGTGGAAGGGTTCGGAAGCCACTGATTTCATTTAGATTTGTTTGACGTCATAACAAACACGTATTTTTTGCACTTCAATTATCAAAAAAGAAAACTCGATTTTTACTGAAAATTTCAAGTCGATCGGATAATTCGTTCTTCAGTTATCATGTAAAAAAATCGAAAAAAAAACTATGAAATTCAGAAAAAAAAACAATTTTATTTTAAATTTATTTTTCGAAATAATTTTTATAAGCGATAATTTTATTAATGATAATTTATCACCTTGTTAATTTTTTTTTGAAATAGTCGATCAAAATGTCCTTCGTGCAACTTGAATTATTAGATAATTTTTTTCTGGGATATCAAAAACATTTAGCTTTAAGAAAATTGTTCTCGTGCATTTTATACACGAGAACAATTTTCTGTGCACGTAATGTGCACAATAACATTGTCAATAATTCTACCCTGTAACAACGGTCCCATCAAATTTTACGTAAGCGGTTCTATGAAATCTTACGAAAATCCCATCGAAAAGTAGGATAATTGTAGGAAAGATCCCATCAACTTGATAGGCTTTCACGGTCTTTTATAAACTTTGGTAGCGTTTTCGTCACTTTGAAATAGGAATTCTTATTCCTTTACAGTCTTACGAAATTACCATTGCCGGTACCATCAAGTCCTACGCAAGCCATCAATTGAAATAGTCGATCAAAATGTCCTTCGTGCAACTTGAATTATTAGATAATTTTTTTCTGGGATATCAAAAACATTTAGCTTTAAGAAAATTGTTCTCGTGCATTTTATACACGAGAACAATTTTCTGTGCACGTAATGTGCACAATAACATTGTCAATAATTCTACCCTGTAACAACGGTCCCATCAAATTTTACGTAAGCGGTTCTATGAAATCTTACGAAAATCCCATCGAAAAGTAGGATAATTGTAGGAAAGATCCCATCAACTTGATAGGCTTTCACGGTCTTTTATAAACTTTGGTAGCGTTTTCGTCACTTTGAAATAGGAATTCTTATTCCTTTACAGTCTTACGAAATTACCATTGCCGGTACCATCAAGTCCTACGCAAGCCATCAAATTTGATAGCTTGCAAACCCCATTTAATCTTATTGAAATCCCATAGGATTTTGATAAGATTTGGCAGGACCGTTGATACAGAGAACTTGCATTAAGAATATTATACTGCTGATAATATTAAAAATATAAATATATTTTGGAAATTCCCAGAAAAAGTCAAATATGACTATTATTATTATCTTAATATTATATTTAATTAACTCGGTTAACTATAATTTTACTACTACTTCATATTCCGAAAGAAACTTTCACCTCGCTGACGAAGCTGATTAGATAGATGATTTAAATGTGTTTGACGTCATTACAAAGACGTATTTGAAGCACTCGGATTATTAAAAATCGCGGTTTTTGGAAACCGCAGACTTATCTATCAAATTACGTAATTTAATTAAGTTAAAGGTGGAAGGGTTCGGAAGCCACTGATTTCATTTAGATTTGTTTGACGTCATAACGAACACGTATTTTATGCACTCTAATTATCAAAAAAGAAAACTTGATTTTTCCTGAAAATTTCAAGTCGATCGGATAATTCGTTCTTTAGTTGTCTGTAAAAAAATCGAAAAAAAAACTATAAAATTCTGAAAAGAAAACAACTTTATTTCAAATTTATTTTTTCGAAGAATCAAAAAATTTTGAAAAAAAAATTTTTTGAGGAACTTTTTAATTTTTTTTAAGTTTAACGCCCAGTAACTTTGTTGTTTTTGGGCAAATTATTTTCAAACATAGGGATCTTCCTCTCACAGAATTTGATTTTTCCTGAAAATTTCGAGTCGATCGGATAACGTTCAAGTATTACGTAGAGCAAATTGTACCAAAATTCATACACTTCATACCCCGGTTTCCGCGTTATTAAAGGGTGTAGAGATTTTATATTTAGGCTACCCCCCCTAACACACCCCTTTTTAGGGGGGTAGCCAAAACATGAAATCTCTACAGCCTTTAATAACGCAAGAAACGGGATATGAAGTGTATGAATGTTGATACAATTTGCGTTACGTAATACTTGAACGTTCCCTAACTCGTTCTTGAGTTATCGTGTAAATAAAAAACGACAGGCGGACGGACAAACGGACATTTTTAAAGTTTCTCATTTATCCATGAAACACAATTGTACTTGTATCCTAGAATTTTTTGTCTATGACGTTTTTTGACTATTCTGGGAAATTCAAAAATACCGTATTATTATTTACTATTCTAGCGGTTAAGCGCTGTGAATAGAATATTATAACAAGAGTCCTGATAACCCAGCAAACACACCAGCAATGGGCCGGCAACGGCACAATGCCGTAAGCCGATAAAGAGTCATCGGTCCGTTGACGACATGCCATTACCGGCCCGGTAATGGAAGTTTCGCACAAGCCGATAACTGGCCGGTAATGGCAAGCCGATAACGGGCCGGTAATGGCTAGCCGTCAGACTACCGATAATTGAGGGGTATAGAATCAAATAGTGTCAAATGTCCACTCATGTGAATTTTACTTCAGAAGCAAAAAAAAACGAATTAAAACACACTCGATCGGCAAATTTGTATTGTTTTGTATAATTATACAAAACAATACAAATTTGCCGACCGAGTGTTTTATTTCTTTTTTTTTTTTTGCTTCTGAAGTAAAATTTACATGACTGGACATTGCACTATTTAATTCTATACCCTGAATTTTGTGTGTTAACACACTTCATCCTAAGAAGGTTTTTTAATCGTTCCCTTGAAAAGTTTCTTAGCATAATGCTGTAAACATACTAAGCATGTTCTTAAAAGGTGCACTGCTGTAGTAGCATAAGTGCTTCTACTCTAAACATTCTTAGCATGATTAGAGTATTTTGCTAAGGATATTCCCAAAACATACTCTTAAAATATTCTAATGGGAATATTTTTAGAATAATGCTATAGTGCACAGCTAAGCATGATTAGAGTATTTTGCTAAGAATGTTCCCAAATACATATTCTTAAAATATTCTAATGGGAATGTTTTTAGAATTGTAATATGGCGCCTATATTATTTTAATTTTACTAGGTTAGAATTACAAATATTTTAAAATTACTGTTAATAACATAAGTTTTAACCTTAAGTAGTAGAAATGGATGTATTTTTAGACATAAAGTGATTTTATATAGTTTTAGACAAAAAATTTAAATTATTATTTTTTGAAATAATAATTATTTGCTATTTTTTTTTCTAAACATTGGATATTTGTGTGGAGCATGATTTTTATGTCTGGTAGAAAGTTTGCTTTCACAGTAAAACTGCATATCGCATATGAATATTACCTGATGGATGCTATATCTAAAGATTTTTATATACTTTAATTACCTATAGGTTTATCACAAAGACGTAAAATTTTTCGTCATGTCCAAATTTATGATATCACTCCATAAAAAGGATCGAGTATCATAAATATATTTGAAAGAAAGAAAAAACTACATTAATGTAGAAATCTGAAACGCCTACCTAATTTGATTGCGCATGCGCAATATTCAATATTTTTTACTTAAATGCATCAAATAAGAATATTTTAAGAAGCATGCTAAGAATATTCTTAAAAGTACATGTACCTATTTCTAAGAACATTCTTAACATGCTTCTTAAAACATTCTTATTTGATACAGAGGCTTATAAGAAGCTTCTCAGGAACTCCCAGCGCGATTTGCATTTCTTTAATCGTTCTTAGAATATCCTGAGCAAAACAGATATGCTTCTAAGAAGCATGCTGTCCTTCCGGCTATTTGTTTTAAGAATCTTCTTAGAAGGCTTTTGTGCTATTTTGCGCTTAAGCTGTTAAAAAAATTATATTTTGCAAAATTTATTAATGCTACTGAATCTGAATTTTTCTATACGAAATTTTTTTAAATGAACGAGTTACTAAGAACTGCTGTTAAGGGTAAGTATAATTAGATAGGTAAATGACAAATAAGCCACTGTCACACATTGTCAAAATCGCTTCATCAGATGAAGTTCATTATCATATCATGAAAGTCCTAAATTAAATGATGACCATTTTCCATTAAAAATGGTTACCGTAGGATCTCCGAAAAATGGATCAGGCGATGGTCTAAAAGCGCTAACTAAACGCCCCCCGGTGCCATCTTCCAGAAAATTCAATGCCAGAGCCCCTCCAATGGAGGAAAATGTGAAAATAAAGCTGGAAAATTCGTTAAATGAAATGTTAAATGAGCAAAGCTATAAGTCGAGACCAATGAGGAAAGCCCTCAGCGTAGCTGGGATGCAAGATTTTAAATGTAAAACCAACAGAAGATAAAAATTACCATTTAATGTTAAAAATTTACTTAATACATTTACATGGAGATCATTTTTCAGTAAAAATTACCGTCTAAACGCTGGGAATTATATAATAATATTTAGTTGGTACATTTCAACGGTAATCTTTACTAAAAAATCTTACTGTGTATAAACTTAGATTTTGCTTTAATTTAAATGCATTAAATAGTCTAATATCTACTTGACTACTACAGATATAACCTAGGTAATACACACATCGCCAAAATTCTTGGCCCCCAATAAATTTGAAACCTAGAAAAAATTATTCAACAAATATGTGGGTTCAATTCAATTTTATTGAAATGCTTTATCACATTTAAGGATTGTTTCATGGAATTAAATTAAAAAATTGTGTCAATTCATTTTTATTGTTATTTTAAGTCGTCACAAAATGTGAGAAACAAAGATGTCAGTAACCAGTATGTCCTCCTCTGTTCTCAGGCAAAATATTTACGCCCAAAACATTATTTAACCAATCGTCTTCCATTGCGAAACAAAATTGGAGATAATTTTATTTTTATGAACGATAACGCCACTTCCCACCTCACAAGAAGGTTACCAATTTGCTACAGCAAGGAAATGTTCAAAGAATGAACTCACCAAGTCCAAACTCACCTGACATGTATCCTTGTGAGAACGTGTGCGGTATGCTAAAAAGGGTATAATAATAGAGATAACCCCTCAGTCACCTTTCAGGAGCTAATTGTTGCTGCTCAAGAACAATGAAACAACATACCGCAGGAAGCAATCGACAACCTTTTTTTTTGGCATGCACAACGTGTTTGGACTTTTTAAGCAAAGGTCTTTTCCGCACGCATAATTATTTAATGAAAACAAGTAGCTTGATTATACAAATGTGTAACATTATTGGCTAAGACACTTGTTTCCATGGCGACCGATCAACATGACAGCGTCCTAAGCTATAGTTCTCCGTCTCTTCTTTCCGTCAAGAGCGTTATAAGGCGTGTGTGCATACAAATGGCCTCCCACTTGCACACACATTCCAAACATATTTCCCGTAGCCACAGATCCGTGCGTCAAACTATAGTTTGTTCGTGTCATTTGTGTTGTCAATTTTATTTGTAAATTTTTTATAAAAGAAAATGATGAACCTTAAAGAAGAAGATGAAAGTTACCTAAAGGAATAATAGAAATGCAAATGTAACTGAAAACTGTAACAAATTTATCATTAATGTTCAACCAAAATAGAATTGGTAATAACTAATGATTCTTTTCAATAATTGTTAAAACTGTTAATATCTTAATTTTGTCATGTTATTCTTATTATATTTATTCACAAAATAATAAAAATGTTTAAATTTCTTAATTGTTAATTGTTTTTCTATTGGGAAAAGATATAAAAATCAAATTAATTAAATTAAGAAGGTATAGATACTTATACAAGGCGATCAATAACTGGCATGCCAAAATTTAAGAGGTGATTCTACATCCAAAAATATCAAAAAAAGTTCCTATAAAGGTTGGTCCGGAAATGAGCCATAAGGGATCTAGGGCCCTTTAAAATTGTAATTAAAATAAGGTTTTTAATTAATAACTGTGGTACTCTTTAAGCTACGCGTCGTTCAGGCAAATGCAATCGACTGCGGAAAAGAGTCTCTTTCCGCACTTGTCGGGAAAATAGCTATTACAGTGTAAGTTTGTCGGTTAAAAAGTCAGAACAACTACATGTAGTTCTGATTTTAATATTTGGAGACAATAATAACTGTATTATTAGGATTATTAGAACACCTGGTATAGTCAAAATAATCTTTAAATTTTCAGCAACTGAAGCAAGCCTATGTCAAATAGTGTCGAGTAATTCTATTATTATCTCTATTTTATTAATAAACCCAGAGCAAAGTGAGAAACCATTGCCAACATTTAGCATTTGTTTCTGATCAATTTTGTTTTATTTGCAAACCAGATATTTTTAAGGGAAACTTGAATGATGAAACAAGGTGCGTTTTAATAACATTAAAATATGAATATGTTTGTTTAACTTCGTAGTATTCTACTTAATAAAGCATTCCCTAAGTCCAGGACTTCTGTGGGCTAGTAGTAAATTTACAATAAAAGAAACCACCGGCTTTAACTGACTTTTGAACCAGTTGTTAGGTGGGTGTCTCCGTTTTACCTGTCTCCTTCGCCAAATTTCAAATTATTAACTAAAAAAGACTATGGGCGCGCGGGTTAGAATCGAACTTACGCAAGTCGACGTGCTAAGTAAAGGTATAATAATAAATAAGACGCCTTAACTCGTTCGCAGTTCCCCCATTATAATTATTTTATTTAAAAATTAAGGAGCTACATCTAAACGTATCACACTCCGACAGAAATATCCCCCACCCTAAAGTGTCTTCACCTCAGGAGACGTATTCTTGAATTTCGGGGAGTGGAACGACTGATAGAACAACCCTTAGAATATGACGCATAGTGTTGAAACCAATAGAGTACGATCACAACCTAAGGCTCGTTCTACCAGTCGTTCTACTCCCCGGTTTTCAAGAATAGGTCTCCAGATTTTTTGACGTTTCCTCATTCTATAGTTCTATTAGGATACAAAAAACTTTTATTTAAAATATTTTGTCGTCCTTTTTTTAATGGTAACGAAATTCATAAAAATTCATAAAAACTAAAAAAAAACACAAGAAAATAAAGCTTTTTTATCCTAAAACGAAGTTGAATATTTATTTTTAAATTGTTAAATATCAAGTTAAATAATATGTATAATAATCAAGCGAACAATAGACGTGAACTATACAGTGCTGTCCAAAAGTAAGCCCCCTCCTCTTAACTTTTGAAAGAGTTGAGATATCGACTTTAAATTTAGAACTCTTATAAAGACAACTTAAACTATCTTTTAGCATATATTTGATATTTTCAGCTCTTAAAATGTAGACAGGGGGGCATGGGGGACATTTTTTTAAATGAAAAGGGGGTCGTGTGATACATCATTTTAAACTTATAAAATTCTCCATTTACCTATATATTTTTTAATTTTTTTAACCATTTTTTTTTGAGATTAAAATAGGATTGAAAATGAATTTCGTTACCATTGACAAAAAGGAGGACAAAATATTTCAAATAATAGTTATTTATGGTACTAGTGGGTAAAGTAAGATATTGGCCATGAGAAAATTAACGAGGCGTCAGCCAAGCAGGTTAATTTTCGAGAGGGCAATATCGGTTTACCCATGAGTGCCATACAAGGTTTTATCCAATTAATAGCTTAAGAATTCATATATTTATTAAAAATTTTAATGACATTTACAAGAAAATAATTTGACAAGTGACAGTTGAGTGGGTAAAATAAATAATTATCCACTCAATAAAGTAAAAGCCACGCTGGGGTTATTGTTGAGTTTATCTATTTAAAATAAAGCTGGTAATTGTCTTATTATCTTTATGTATTGAATAAAAGTTTTTTATGTCCTAATAGAAATATATAATAAGGAAACGTCAAAAAATCTAAGGTATCTTCAGGGTGTTCTAGAACTCAAGTAGAGAAATTTTAGAGGCGATTCTACATACAAAAATATGAAAAAAAAAGTTCCTATAAAGGTTGGTCCTAAGGGAGCTACGGTCCTTCTAAAAGTGCCCCTAAAAAAGAGTTTTTATTTAATATTTCTTTTACCCTATTAACCACAGTAACGAATTTTTGCACATGCTTTAGCATTGATAAAGGCTATCATTTTATGTAATTTTTATTTGGTAATATTTACCATGGACGTGCAAAATAGGGGGCTATGTCACTTTTGCTCCAAAGTTTTTTATCTGTATTTTTTTACATTTTCTCAATAAAATATAATTTTTTAGTTAAAAATACATAAAAAAGGTACTCCTGTGTAACACCATAAAAAAAAACCGTGTTCAAGAAAATTTCAGTTAAAGAAATTTTTTCACGTTCTGAGCATCAAAAATAGCAACTAAAAATTGCGCCAGTAAAAATTTTAATATTTCAGGGCGATTCAACATTAAAAACTATGAAAAAAGTTCATATACACCTAGGTTCGAAATTCAGTTTTAAGATACTACCGGGTCTTAAAAAGTACCTCCCTTAAAATCCATTTGTGATTATTTGTGTATGGGAATCTTTTTTTATAGTTTTTAATGTAAAATCGCTTTGCATTATTAAAATTTTTATTGGCGCGATTTTTAGTTCCTATTTTTGATGCTCAGAACGTGAATCTCTTTAACTGCAATTTTCTCGAAAACGGTGTTATACTAAGAGTACTTTTTTATGTATTTTTAACTAAAAAGTCATATTTTATTGAGAAAATGTCAAAAAAATACAGATAAAAATTTTGGGGCGAAAAAATGACAGCCCCCAATTTGCACTAATAAAAATTACATAAAATGATAGCCTTTATCAATGTTAAGGCATGTGCAAAAATTCGTTACTGTGGTTAATAGGGTAAAAGAGATATTAAATAAAAACTCTTTTTTAGGGGCACTCTTAGAACGTCCGTAGCTCCCGAGGTAGCTCCCTTAGGGCTCGTTTCCGGACCAACCTTTATAGAAACTTTTTTTCTTATTTTTCTACGTAGAATCACCCTTAAATTTCTGGAACACCCTAGGGCTCTGTATATACATCCAAATAGTATAATAATAATAAATAACTCGAAAGGAGTGAATTTAAAACGAATCAATAAAATACATTATTCAAAGAATTTACCATTTTATATTGAAAACATTAATTTACAATAATCTCAAATAAATACACACTGTCTCATCCAATATAAAAATATTTAAAATTTCCTTCATCATGAAATTAAACATTCTTATAGTGCCAGGTAAGATTTATATCTTACAAGGTACAGTTGGACCCACAAAAAATGCAAGTTTTAAATATGCCAAAATGTCAATTTTATTAATTATTTTATAGTTTAAGTAAGATTTTAAGAAAGAGGTTAGAATAATTTGACATATTGTCAGTTTTTCTTTAAGTTTATTAGTAGTTTCTAACAAATTATTACAGATAATGCGTGAATACAAATAATGTTAAATAACAGTAACTGCCGTTAAATGAAGCTGGAAGAAATAGAAAACTAGCAAATATAGAGGTTTCAGATCTGCAGAAGCAAGAAGTCTTCCCAAGATGGTTATTTTGATGTTAATATTCCTTCTTTTTTACTAAATTAATGGAGAGCCCCTAGAACATGCATTTAATGTTAAAAAAGAATCGAAAACCTGCTCTCCTGAAAAAATACGTTTTTGTGGCATGGTGTCGTTTACCTCCGGGGTCCAGATATACCTAATAAATAATAAACTGAAAAAACATTTAGAATATTTAATCATATAAAACATTTAAATATAATATTTAGTAAATCTTATGGGAAATAATTTCGTTAATTTTTACAAAATTTAAAGATTAAATCGGACATATTTATTCCGACATTTTTAATTTTGAGTTTTTGGATACTGGTCCACATTAAGATTATCAAAAGAAGCCTTTATACCAAATTTCAGCTAAATCGGATATTTAAGAAAAATTTGGACCACCCTAATATCGCCAATTTTTTTTTTTAATTTTTCAATATTTTTTTCGTAATCAGCGGTGCAAAAAATGGCCCAATGCAAAAAACAGACTTTTTTCACTAATTTTTCTGAGACCACTGTGCGGCGGCGCGATAGAGATTACCAGGCTGATGCTCATTTGTTTCTTGTTTTATGGTTGGAAGAATAAATGTAAGGTTGACTATCCTGTATTTCCTGATTGTCAATGAAAACATTATTTTGACATTTAAAAAAAATCTAAGTATAATTATTGAAAAAGAAAATTGTAGGTCCTAAAATTGAAACTAAAGCATCAAAATACAAATGTTTCATTAAAATGAAGCAATATAACGCAGTGACCAATAAAAGTTTCAAAGCAAACTGTATTTAAAAAAATATAATTTTAGGTATCAACAGGTCGGGTAATGTAAAATTTGAAATTTTTAATGGCATATTACGAATAAAAAACTTACTATTATAATAATTTTAATCTTTTAAACATTTTCATAATTTAATTAATATTTGTAAGACAGTTAATGACAGTCAATTTAAGCTAATGTCAACAATTATCAAAAGCACAATGGGTAATAAAACTATCACTAACTAAAAGTCATTTTTAAACCACTAATTATCCCTGTAAAAAAAGTCCCTTTAAATCTTACCATGGTGGTCTAATTTTTAGTTCAACTTTCATATAACCCAAGTTTTTTTTCATAATTTAATTAGAGCTTTGGCGTCTGTTTTAAGACCAAATAAAAAAAATCTATTGATGCGTTTTTGAGAAAAAACGATTTTCGTTTGTTTTGACAAAAAATACGAGATTTAAAAATTATTTATAAGATATCAGATTTTACCATAAAAAGTGCAAAAAAAAGTTTTTATGAACCTTTGTGTTAAATGGCTTTTTAGGGGAGCTAGGCCACGTTTAAGGGTCATATTTAGAATATTATTCACTTCATAACTCAGGAACGGTTTAACTCAATGACCAATTTTTTTTACTATGGTATGCAATCAATAAACATTATTATTTTATGATAAAAATATATCATGTTTAACCAGGAGCGGACTTTTACAGTTTTACAGATAAATTAAAAGACACCCCTTACCCCCTGGTCAAACAGTTAATTTTAATAAAACGTTAATTGTTTACATTTATTGGTTCTATACTACAGTAAAAATTTCATGTCAATAAGTTAAACCCGAGGTTAAACGGTTTCTGAGATATGAGGTGATAGATATTCTAAAAATTCCTTTAAAAGTACGCTAGCTCCATCAAAAAGCTATTTAGCTCAAACGTCCATAAAAACTCTTTTCTCACTTTTTGACGTAAAATCGGAATATCTAAAATAGTTTTTTTGCACGACCAAGACTAAAACCTAATTTTACGCTTTCATTTTCGGGACTAAACTTGCCGTTTTTCTCCCTAGGGAATAAAAATCACGGCAACCTTGATAATATTAAAATATTATACTTACTATGTGCTTTGCTGGTTCAAAAATTAGGTTTGGTGGTATTTTGTAATAAATTAGCGATTCAAACCAATTTAAAAATAGCATTGTTATAACAATTTATACATAACTTAAAATTGTGTCTATGATTCCCTGGAAATATGGAAAGGCATTGCTTTGGGATGCTACGTGCAGGCACACCTTAGCTGATTCCTACGTCAAACAAACGCCCGAAAAAGCGGGTGAGGCTGCACGTTTAGCAGAAAACGATAAAAATCGTCTGTATGAGGAGCTAAGGGTTTTTGTTTGTACCCTTTGCGGTGGAAACGTTTGGTCCTTGGGGTGATGAAGCCAAAAAGCTTGTGTCTGAAATAAGTAAGAATATTTCATGCAAAAACGCAAAAAGCTACATCACTCAGAGGATAAGCGTGGCCATCCAAAGGGGGAATGCGGCCTCAGCATTGGGCAATTTAAAGGATGAGGCAGGCTTGAATGAAATTTTTTATATTTAGTTTTTAGTTTTTATAGTTTTTATATTTATTTTTTTGACGTTTGTGTCAACCATATTAAAAAACAATTGAAATCGCGATAGCCATGAAACTGACTTTTCGCAATTTAAAGGCATCTTGATTAAATTACGAAAATAAAACAACCGATTTTAGACGCGTGGTTTTTAATTTTAATTTTATCTACCTACCTAAATTATGTTTGGTCCTGCAAAAAATAGTGTATATACCTCAGGACTAAACTTGGCTGTTTTAGTCCCTTGCATTTCTGTTTCCCTCGCTCGCTACGCTCGCTCAGGAAACACTAATGCAGCGGGACTAAAACAGCTAGTTTAGTCCCTTGGCATATAAATAACTATTAAATATCTCTTTTTTTTTGTTAAAACAAATGAAAATCGTTTTTCATAAAAACGCATCGAAAGATTTTTTTTTAATTTGGTCTTAAAAGGATGCCATAGCTCTAAATAATTAAATTATGAAAAAACTTGGGTTATATGAAAGTTAAGCTAAAAATGGTTTCCAGCCAAGTGTGTTAGGTAAACGATCCTATGAAATCTTACAAGAATCCCATCAATAAAGTAGGAAATTGTAGGAATATCCCATTATCGTTAAGTTTTCATGGTTTTTGATAAACTTTGGTAGCGTTTTGCGTCACTTTGAAATAGGAATTACTTACTATTCCTTTAAAAGCTTACACAACTTTTTCCTCGACAAAAAAAGTTCATAACTAAAAAAGAAGGTCAGTGAAATTTACAACTTTTTTCCAAAATTAAAAATCCGTTAAAAAGTTATCAAATTACACCTTCTGGTTAAGTTATTTATATTTTTTCAAGGTTTGAGATTCCTTACTTTTATATTTCTTAATCTATGAAGTTTACAATTTTTTTCACAAGATTAAAAATTTATAATTTTATTATTTTTAACCCATGAAATATGCAAGTTTTATATTTTAAATCCACGAAATATGCAAGGTTTTTGAAAATCCCAACTTTTATATTTTTAATACATGAAATTTACCATTTTTTTCCCAAAATTAAATTTGTATTATTTTATTATGTTGCATGAAAAAATATGCAACTTTTATATTTTTAATCCATGAAATATGCAAAAAAAATTATTATAAGGTTTAAAAATTCCAACTTTTATATTTTTAAGCCATAAAATTTAAAACTTTTTTGCCCAAAATTAAAAATTTATTATTTATTTTTTTTTAATTCATTAAATATGCAACTTTTATGTTTTTAATCCATGAAATAGGCAACTTTTTTGATTCCAATATAGGTGGGGGGGAGGCTCCCCCCCCCCCCATAGCTACGGCCCTGAAAATACCATTCTCGGTCCCATCAAATCCTACGCAAACTATTAAACCCCATTAAATCTTGTTAAAATCCCATAGGATTTTGATAAGATTTGGCAGGACCGTTTACTAAGAAAAATACAAGACACCAGTCGCAGCGTGTACTTTGTAAGAGACGGATGTGGCCGCTTAGGCGTATTTACTCCTGCATCAGCCTGCTATCGTAGATATGCACAGGACTTGATTTATTTTATTTTATGTTTTTTCGTGAAAAAATATTCCTTCAGTTGTAAAGTTTTAAGTGAATCGTGAATATTTATGCTTTTTCAATATGTAATGTTAAATTTTAACGTGGAACTACTGTTGAACATGAAAAGACATTTTTTTATCAATATTAAAGATAACCTTTTTATAAGTTGGCGCATGCACAAACATCACTACAGAGTGAGACGGTTTTGCGTAGGCCGAAAATTATATTAGATTGAGCTGGCAAATTATCCTATGGAAAATGCCATTATTAGAATTGGATTGGATTGGATTGGAACACAAGACACGCTGTATAAATAAAATAAATCCAATAATTAATATTCCTAATTTTATCTATTCCAAGTATCCATAGCTTGTAATTAAAATAATCATATAATAAATTAAACAGAGTTTTATGACAATTTTATTTTATTTAACAATATTAAATATAAATAAATATAAAACTGCGACAACCCATTGATTATAATTGATAAGTGATAATTATAATAATTATCGTCGGCTTACAAGTAAAGAGCACTAAGACAAAAAAACATGGTTTTGAGATATTGACAAATTTAACTTTAATTTTTGTTTTTTAATTTTTGTAATAATTGTTTTTGGAAAAAAGCTACCGCAAATCGCAATGATATGTTTGGACATAATAATGTCCCATTTGCAGTTAAATAAAAAAAATGAAGTGGTTTAATTCAACTAAACTTGAAAACAGACACCGACTTAGTGCGTTTTACTTGTAGAGCTGTTATGGGAAATTTTAATTAAACACCTCTTTTTTGTTCTCTATAGAGAATTATAATTACCCCCAACCCTTTAATGGAGTTAAAAAATTCTTATTATCAGATTCAGTTTCTTCGACCCCAAAAACCCCTTAAGTATACCAATGTTGACGCAAATATTGAAAACATCTAAAAATATTTACTCCCTCGGGGGTGGAGTTAGAAAATTATCAAATCAAGTCTTTAGCTTAAAGGGAACGTTCAAGTATTAAGTAACGCAAAATTTGACCAAAAACGAAAAAAATAAAAAAAAATATATTTTTTTAAATGCTTTTTTATTTTTTTGTAAAACGAAAATAAAAATAGAAAAAAAAATTGTTTAGTAGTATACAAAAAGAAAACGAAAAAAAAAAAGTACAAGAATGCAATGTCTCGGCAAACAAACAAGGACTAATTAGTACTATGGCATGTTTCATCAAGCAAGATAGTAAATTAAAAATCGCACAGTAAATATTTTTACAACAGGGTTGAATAGTATATGTTTGTGTATAGAATATGGTTATGTTTTATAAAATAAACTACGCAGTATTTTCGCACATCCCATATTCGAATCTGTTTTGAAAATATTCACTGTGCGATTTTTAATTTAATATCTTGCTTGATGAAACAGACCATACTAAGTCGCTGTGTTATTAATTCATTTACAAAAACATTCGAAATAATAAACGTACTAAGTGACTTAGTTCCTATTGACAGATAAAATTTTAATCAAAATCAAATTGGTGCGTTTTGTGGTGCGTTTTGTGACAGTCCACCTAGAAGTTAGTTCGGTTTACCTGTACATAGATCATCAAAAATTAATTAAAGTGACATTTAAATCCCATTTTTGCAAAAAGTTGACTAAGTTCTTTTTACTTGTAAGCCGACTTTATATAATCATTATTATTAATAGCTGTTTTACCAGAAATTGGTAGCTTTTCTTAGGAATTAAAATTTCAAGACAGCGTTAAAAATAGGCCAGCCACCAGCTCCCTGGAAATGACAAAAATCAGTTTTTTACCAACTGACCCCCATCACCCATGATGATCTGATTCTCAGATAATTATTTCAAATAATTTATTTTATCCACGGCCGTGATTAATGGGTCTATTAATCACGGGACTGTAGAAATAAACCGTTTAAAATATAAAACGACCGTGGATAAAGTATAACATTCTATTCGCGTATAATAGATATTAATCATTCGGGTGATTAGTTCACTCGCCTTTCGGCTCGTGTCCCAAAATTCGCCCTCATTGATTAATTGCATCTATTATACGCTCATTGAATAATATTCTATTATTCACGGCTGCGATTATTGGGCCTATTAACCACGGATCTGTAAACTTGGAAATGGCCGTGGATAAAGTATAGTATTCTACTCGCGTATAATAGCTATTAATCATTCGGGTGATTACTCAACTCGCCTATCGGCCCGTATTGCAAAATTTGCCCACACTGATTATTAGCAGTTATTATACGCTTGTTGAATAATATACTATTATCTACATTCTAGTTAGTATTAAGCACACATCATTACAACACTAGTGCATTTTTAAGATACAGTGCAACCTCTATAAACCGAACCGCGGTTTTGTATTAAAAAGTGAAAAACTGAATACAAAACAACTAGAAAATAGTAAATAAACAAAAAATTATGTAAAACAGAAGCATACTTATTACATTTTATATTATTTTGTTAAGTAATTTGTAATTTTATTTTGCTTGAGTCCCCTACATACAGAGTGATCAGTAACTGCCATGACAAAATTTAATATATGAAAAAAAGTTTCTATAAAGAGTGGTCCAGAAATAAGCCCTAAGGGAGCTACGGCCCTTCGAAGATGACATATTGAATGGGGAACAAATAACAGCATCAATAAAATTTTAAGGCAGCAGGGTGATTCTTCATTTAAAACTGAGCAAAAAAGTATTCTTCACTAAAACACCTAAATTTAATATTAAAGGAGTAATGGCCTTTAAAAAGTAACGTTTTTGGTGGCACAAAATGTTACTTCCTCTTAATTGCATTTTTTTTTTGAAAACGGTTGCTCCTACAGTGTTACACTATATGACATTTTTATGTATTTTTACTCAAGAAATCTATATTTTTTTACAAAAAATCCAAAAAAAACTACACATAAAAAAGTTTGGGGTAAAAATGTGTTAAACCTCACATATTTTGTCCGTCTAGGCACGCCTCTGGATAAATCCAAAAAAATAAATTAACATAAACTTATTGTCCATATTAATACTAGTATACATGCAAAAGCTCGTCGCTCTAGCTTAAAGGGTACCAGAGTTATTAATTAAAAACCTTATTTTCATTACAATTTTAAAGGGCCGTAGCTCCCTTGGGGCTTATTTCCGGACCAACCTTTATAGGAACTTTTTTTGATATTTTTGGCATGCCAGTTATTGATCACCCTGTATATGTAAAAAATATATTTATATAATTTTACTTTTATAGTTTGATTGGGGGGGGGGGAGGGGGCTTGACAAAATTTGGGGGGCTTAGCCCCCCTAGTTACGCCTATGGTTTACAACAGTTTTTTACATTCTTTAAAGTTCTCATTTATTTATTATTGTTAATTATTGAAATAATATTGTATTTTGTTATTTATTAAGTTTGAAAGTACCACTACTTAAAAAATCTTGATATAAGTGCGTCAATATTTAAATTAAATTAAATTTTAATTAATATTATATATGGATTACAACATCGATCAGCATTAAACAAGCGGGCAACTTGACCAAACGAAAAAAGAAAAAACTATGCCTATGACGCACACGCACGTACCTTCGGCAGGTGAAAAGAGGTTACGCGCCTTGTTATGCATTTCAGTTGAGATATCTGTTATCCGTTGACGTCATCCTCAAGAAGAATGTAACCTGTTGGACGGGGCAATGCGTTCAGTAGCGCAACTTTATAATTACTATTTTTTCAGGAAAGTTGAGTTGTTTTATATTTATAGGAATGTGACTTTATTAAAAATCAAGAAGTCTTCATTAATGGCATTTGGTAGAATTACCCTATGGTCTGTTTTTTCAAGCAAGATAGTAAATTAAAAATCGCACATTGAATGTTTTCAAAACAGATAGGAATATTGGATGTGCGAATATAATGCGTAGTTTATTTTATAAATAACTATATTCTATACACAAACATATACTATTAAAACCTGTTGTAAAAATATTTACTGTGCGATTTTTAATTTACTGAGTTGCTTGAAAAAACAGACGATAGTAACATTGAACTTGAACAAGTTTCCTGACCAGAGTACTTGACAAAGTTCTTTGTAAAGAATTGGACAATTCTTGAGCAAGAGAATTAATTAAGATTCTGTATCCAGACTTTAGCAAGATTCTGAAAGCAGGGCGTTTAGCAATACTTTGTCAAGTCTGTTCGTCAAGTCTGTAGCAAGCAATTTGACAAGATTCTTGGTCAAGAATCTTGACCTACTCTAACCAGTATGACTTGATGATGATAGAGATTGCTTTTCCATTTCTTGTCAATTTTTCTTGCTACATTCTTGCTCAAGACTTGTCCAAGAATCTCGACGAAGTATCTGTAGCAATTCTTTGACAATTCTTGAGCAAGAAACTGTCGACAAGGGGTAAACTAGCGTAAAAAAATGATATAGCTTTTATATTTTGGGATTATGCTCCCTATGCCCATATAGCACCGGTCGTCCAATGTACGTCCCTTTTAGATCCCTTTTAAGTACATTGGTCCACGGATTAATAATGGATATTAGTGGACGTCCATTCAGTTTCCATGTTACGCCCATAATTTTTTAAGCTATATGTCTCGTGGTGCCATATACATTGTCACACGGACGTTCTGTATACGACTTATTTAATTTAAAAATAAAACGGTTTATACTGTTACACATGGAAAAATTAACATTTTTTGTGTAATTTTATTTTGAAAAAAAAATTACGTTTTATGTGGTTTTTAAACTTTTCTTCTATTGTAAATAAAAAAATTACGACCTAAACAAAAATGTAACCCCCTTTTACCTCCGTTCCCCTCAACCAATTTTGCTCAAATAGGACCTTGTCCAAGGTAATATAAAAATACATCTGTATACCAAATTTCAAGTCGCTAGCTAGACAGACCGACCGACAGACAGATAGACAATAATTTTTTTTGTTGTTTATTTAATTTTCCTCGACTTTTCAGAAAAAAATAACATGATTTAAGCAAAAAACAAAATTGATTCTTTTTCCACCGCAATACTTTATTTTATATGAAAGTAAAAAAAGGTTCTATTAAGTTTTTCACAGTCGCAAAAACCAGTTTAAGTAAGCAAAAAAGCAAGTCCTATGGACGCTGGATGGATAGTTCGAACGGACACCTTATGGATGTCCACAGTTGTGTCATCTAGACTCTGAACGGATGTCCATGGGACGTCTATAAAGAAAAAATGGGCATCCTATGGACACACAGCTGTCCATGAACATACGTCTATTGGACGTCCATAGTATCACTTCGTGCTATTTGGCCCGTAGCGTCCCCTCCTGACCGGTGGGCGCAACACCCCTTTTTTCTCAAATTTTACTTTAATAACGTGATTTAAGAAAAAAAATAAATTTTTCCATCACAATACTTTCGCGTGTAGAATTAAATGGCTAGTTCTCGTGGTTACTTATTCTACACTTGTTACATGTACAGATTTTATACTGCTAAATTTGTTAGAAATTATAATTTTTTCAAATTAATTAGCGTTTCGGTTCAAACTGAAAACTTTTGATAGGAAAATGCTAAAAATAATTCATTGACGTTTATTTATTGATTAATTCAATGCTAAATAGATTTTCCAGATGTTTGAACTATTATTTATGTTGAAAATAGGATATTTTAACATTCTTAAAGGTACGCGTAAGCAGAGGCGTTTCGAGGGGGGTACGAAATGACCCAGTCGGCATTTTCAGCAGATGAGTCGGCTAATTTTAGACGAGCTAGCTAATTTTCTTAAGGCAAGATGTGACTTTTTTTATTTTTCATCATTAGCTGTCTACAGGGAAAACATTTTTTTTTCGGTAGTCGGTAAATTTTTAAAGGTGAGTAGCAGTCGGCAAATTTCATAGAAGTCGGCAAATTTTTCAAGGTAATGAGGCTAAAAATAGTTAAAAATATTTTTATATTCTTAAATTAAGAAAAAACCGAAGAAAGCTCTGGCGCCGCAGGCGAAGATTTATACAAATTTCACTCTTAAGTTCTACAAAAACGTAAGAAAACTCTAGTTCCACAGGCCATTTTTTTTTTAAATTTATAAACAGTTTTATTAATGAAAATTTATAGAAAAATGCAAGAAAGCTCTAACGCCGCAGGCTAAATTTTTTACGCTTAAGTTCTACAGTCTTAAAAAACGTAGGATAAGTTTGTATTTTTTTAAACAGTTTTATTATTCTAAATTTCACAAAAACCCAACCCAAATTTTTTTTACGAATTTCACGCTTATTAAATTCTACAAAAACGTAAGAAAACTTTTGCGACACAGGCGATTTTTTTTTTATATATAAACAGTTTTATTATTGAAAATTTCAGAAAATTTTTTACGCTTAAGTTATACAGTCTCAAATAAAAAAAAACGTAGGCGAAATTTTTTACACGCTTAGGTTTTACAATCTTACATAAAAAAATATCTAAAAAAGCCCTAGTGCAACAGCCGAAAATTTTTACAAACTTGATCTATTTTAATTTTTAAGTATTTTTATTATTCAAATTTTCACAAAAATGCAAGAAAGCCCTAGTGCGGCAGCATGCGGCGCGTAGCAGGTATTTTTTACTTTAATTTTAAAACAGTTTTACAATTCCAAATTTCACAAAAATATAAGAAACCTCTAGCGCCAATATTTTTACGAATTTAAAGGTCTACGGTCCACTTGAACACGCAATATACACCTAAAAAAAAAGCTCGTTTTGGCGCCCCTTACTGCTTTTTCGACCGATTATTAATTTAATTATAATTTTTACGCATTATAAGGTAACTAAAGATTTATAAGAAGGCAGGTATTTCTTGCTTTAAACATTCTTAATTTTTAAGACCTAATGGCCTAATTCTAAAATGCCAGGGGGAGGGCGGTTACCCCCATGCCCCCCTGTACGACGAAATGACGCCCTTGGCCTTAATAGAATAAAAAAGAACCAAAAATTTCTTTAGAAAAATGTCCTTTCGCAGAATTATCTGAACGTTTTATTTGTTGTAGACCTTGGGTTGCTGATTAAAACTGACAAGGTTGTATCCAATAGGCTGATAAATTAATTCTTCCAAAGAACCCATCGAAACATTTAATTTTAATACTGTCAACCAAATAACAGCGGTAAATATGCTAACAACAATTTTTCAGCGATAAATAAAGTAGGCTTCAGAGACCTATCATAGGTCATAATGGTGCCTGTAACTTTAGGACCAGCATAATACTGGTATACCATAATCATCATCATCATCATCATCATCATCAGAAGCAATGTGGTTATTACAAGGTAATAGCCACGGCACTCAGACCTAAGATCCATTGTGCATGCCGCAGATACTGGTATACCAGTATACTGCAGTACTCATAAAAACGTCATACAGCTATAATTTAAATTTCTTCCTAAAATCAATTTAAGAGGTAGATATTTTATTGTATACAGTACTATACGCACTTATTCTCCGTGTCTGAAATAGAACGCAGTGACTAATATCTAAAACGTATTATGCTGCTCTTGTATAAGGGATTCCCCTTAGACGGAGTTACGCGAACCGCACCCGAATTGGCAAGATCCTCGCTTTTTAGCACAATTTCGCAAATGCGTCACTGCAGTCTAAATCAGACACGGATAATAGGGGGAGGGGATGCTTAGCGTTATGATGCGTTGCAAGCGGGAGTAATGTTACGTTACGGTTTTTATTATTTAAGGGAGGTAATACTCTTATGTTATGAAGCGTCACATTAGGGGGTCAAAATTGCAAATTTTTGACTTATTTATGGCTTCTAAAATACATTTTTTTGAATTAGGAATATAGATAAAACTGCTCCAGCTTCGCTGTTGCAGTTATTTTATATTAATTCTAAAATTTTTACTAAGACAACCAAACTTACGAGAAAATATATTTCGCTTGTCGATTTACCCCCGAAGAAATTCACGAAAATACATTTTCCTCAGCAAATCTTCTTGGTTTCTTATTAAATCGGTTTTCCTTGATTAAGTTTAAACGTATACAGTATAGTTTATGTATTTAGTTTGGACTTTGATCTAAGTCAGGCAGAAAAGACCTGCTGAAAGCTTGGCGCCAGCTGAAAGGCGCGACGCTTCATGATTCATCCAGACGCCGCGGCGCTCAGGTTTATCATACCTATAGAGTATATCTAAAGATGTTTTAAACTTATATAATTATACGGACACCTAATTATTCATAGTTATGATTAATATAATATATATATACAGGACATTGTTCTAGCCATCGTGCCCGTTCTGCGCACAAGTTTATTATTTTAAGTACTGGATGAAAGTAAAGCGCAAAGCGCCTCCATGGTTAATTCGGCTATATGTCCTTTGCAGAGGGGTTTATTCCTTGTGCACAAGAGGCCTATTTTGGATAAAATATACCTAAATAGAGCATTTTGGTAAAAAAATTATTTCTCTTTTACGTTGCATTTTATTTTTTTTTTTCGTTCGATATACTATTTTGGAGTAGGGAATAGACAAGTTTAATGTCATTTTATTTAGGGCCTCAAATTGAGGCCCTTAATTTTGGAGTTATTAGCGAAACACTATAGAAATTGTCATTTTTACAACGGCGCACAGTAGGAATTTTTAAGGTTTTTTATTTCAAAATTCCTGAAGACGGTCAATTTTGAATTGACGGGCGCAGCTTGTGTGCTTTTCAAAAAAAATCCTGCAGCGCTAATATCTCGATTATTCTTAATAGATTTTATAAAAAAATATGATCCATCAAATTGGAAAAAGCATCAATATTTTTAAAGATTTTTGCCTACGGTGTTAAACATGATCAGTTGTATTTTAAGAGGTTTTTACCTACCGATTTGAATTTTAATTAATAGATTTTGTAAAATTATTTAAATGTCAAATTTTGAGTTTTCTGGGAAATGCAAAAACTTAAGGTTTCTAAATATTTTCGCCTGGGGCGCTAAGCATAATGAGTTGTGTTTTAAGAGGTTTCACCTAATTATTTGATAAAAATAATTTGCTTTTCGAATTCTTAGAAATTGTTTGTCCTGAAGACTGTAAACTGTTAAAAAATTTGCCTACGGCGCTAAAATTGATTACCAATGATGTGATATTACAATTTTAATTAATAGATTTATAAGATTATTTACATTTTAAATTCTGAGGTGTCTGGGAAAGGGAACGTTCAAGTATTACGTAACGCAAATTTTGATAATTTTGGACCTTATTATGCCTGAATCAACCTTATAATATTCTTGCTGCAGCCTTATTATATTTGCTGCAGCCCTAAAAAATAATACCAAGTCTTAATAGTGTTATTATAATAATAATAATAATATTCATTTATTTCCAACAGGACATTATGTTTGATGATCTTAAATTTGTCATGGATGTAATGATTATTTTTGAGTTTTGACTCACGCGTCGCCTAAATGCGTCGCGACGCGTTGTATGACAGTGCGACACGTCTGAAAGAGAGCTTAATTGATGGTGTCTATGCTTCCAGGCAATAAAAATAAAATCAACAGGAGAAACACAAATATAGTTTGCAAAAATACAAAATAAACGAATGTTTGTATTGGATTTACAATATTCTATTGATTACTAGAGGTGTTCTGTAATGTTCTCTCGCTTTTGCGCATAAACAATTTTTAGTCCATATCCAACCTGTACACGCGGCTAGAAAGCTTTCTCTTTGATTAAAAAAAAATGATAGTTGTTAAATATAAAAAAAATGTAGTTTGTAACACACCCAACATAAAAATATTAAGTATATTATTTTAAAATATAGTTTCTGTTGAACTATTTTCCTCTTCCAAATTAAAAGTCTATATCTCACAGCGTTCAGAAGCTTAGGCGGAATTTGGATTCGCATTGTATAAAACCTTCAGTGACGGTCATATTGCATATTCGAAGGGGTATGACGGACAAGGATTTGACCAAAAAAAAAAAATGAGTAAAAAAATCATGAGTTGAAAATCAAAAAATTATGAGTCCACAAATAAAAAATCATGAGTCAACAAACAAAAAATCATGAGCCAAAAAATAAAGAATCATGATTCAAAAAAACAAAAAGTTATGAGTCACCAAATAAAAAATTATGAGTCAACAAACAAAA
This sequence comes from Brachypterus glaber, assembly GCA_958510825.1. NCBI lineage: Eukaryota > Metazoa > Arthropoda > Insecta > Coleoptera > Kateretidae > Brachypterus > Brachypterus glaber. The sequence continues at coordinate 30,287,068 of OY294050.1, forward strand.
AATCATAAGTCAACAAAACAAATAATTATGAGTCAAATAACAAGCTCATAAGTTCCCCTATACTGAATAAATTACGAGCCGACTCGGCTCAGTCGAGGGCCTTCGCGAGGCCATGAGCCAAAATGAGTTATAAGTTATATTTATAACTGTTTTCTACATTTTACATATAATAGAAGTTTTACCGCGTTGTTAAAATGTTATGTTTAAATTTTAGATAGTTTTTAGTTTAGCTTATTTTGTATTTTTTCCAGTCATATTAAAATAAATTAAGCTCGATGCTTTACGTCCAAAAAGCCTAAAATAAAATTCAAGAAAAGTGATGATTTAATTTGACTAATGTATTAAATAAATATAATTTCAGGTTAAACGTAAATATTTACTAAAACATCTTCCAAGAAAAATAATCCTGATAACTTTAATAAAAAAGTTCTCAAAAGAAAAATAATCTAGACAACTTTAATATTTTTTTTTGATAAAGAAATATTTCATTGCTAAATGTAGAATGGAGCTCTCTACAACTAGAATTATGAAACAAAAGACGTCTACTCTATCTTTATCTCATTTGTGCTACACTTTCCAGCCAACCAAATAAATACTGTATTTGTTTTTCATACAACAAATACAGTATTTATTTGGTAGGCCGGAAAGTGTAGCACTGAGCGGCACGAACGAACATAGCTAATGTGTATCTGTAGAATAAGATAATTCTACTAAAATTTAGATGGCGCCAGTAATTTCTTTAATAAATATAATAAAGTTACACTTTTCGCCCGACCAAGTAAATATTGTATTTGTTCAACAAAGAACAAATACAGAATTTGTATGGTTGGGTGGAGAACTTTTGTTCCTGTCTAATCTAACGGGAGAAATCGCCATTGGAACCTCCTCCTTTTAGAAAGTCTGTAAAAATGCAGGTAATAATCGAAGTTAAATTCGTATAATGATTTCATGGAACATTTTAGTGGATTCTTATCAAACGAATTTCACAGTATTTGTTTTGAAATAAATTCACCGAACGGTCCATGACATTATTAGAAGAGACGAAATCTTCACCGTACGCTTCTAGGAAGATTTGGTATGATTCAAAAACATTTTACCTTTGAGCGACCTCGAAAAGAAGAAAGTATTGTTATAGCGAAAAAAAACTTTTTCAGATTTTGATGTATTTAACCTTTTCAAGATTACGGGTCTGCGAGGGTATATATATATATATATATATATATATATATATATATATATATATATATATATATATATATATACTCATATTCCATCAATAGGGAGCCCGAAATTGCATGTTCGACCTGCGATACGAAGCCCACTACCGACATACGAGGCCCGGTTTTGGGCTTCGAATTTTTTATAGTGTATATCGTTTTATTGGACCTTAAATATAGTAGAAGAAGAAGACTTGAAAAATTGCCCAGGGCTTCCTATTATTCTAATACCCATCAAAATATACGCGCCTGTGTTCACGGAAGTTGAACTAGATGGCGACACAGTAGAACTGTATGTTGCATGTATTTTTATGTAGTTGTCATATGATATGAGTCCCTAAGATTTGGCAACGTTGTTGACTACTTCAACTTAAATTGTTCAGCACTGTAGTATTAATTGGCGCTAAATCTTTTGTGGTCATGTGCTTGTTAAAGAAGAAATGAATAGGTCTAAGAAGATATTAGAGCTTGCTTTAAAAGCTCAAGGTAAGTTAACGTAACATACCTAAATTCAATAAATAACTTTAAATATTTTCTATATTTCAAAGAGTTTTTATTGTAAGAAAAAAACTGTCTATCAAGTTCCGTTAACGGACTCTCGTGGGATTCACAGTGGGAAATAACGATCTTTTCCTGCGGAACGGTAAAAAAAGAGTACTTTAAATTATCCGATCGGGCTGAAATTTTGTACGCTGACTTAAGGGACCTTTCTGCACCCCATCATGAAATTTCAACCCCATCAAACAATATTTAAGGGTGGCTTCCCCCTTTAAAACAATTTTTTTTCAGCGGAACGGTAAAAAAAGAGTACTTTAAATTATCCGATCGGGCTGAAATTTTTTACAGCGACTTTAAGGACCTCCCTGCACCCCATTCTAAAATTTCAACCCCATCGGAAAATATTTAGGGTTGGTTTACGCCTCCGAAACGATTTTTTCTGCGGAATGGTAAAAAACGAGTACTTTAAATTATCCGATCGGGCTGAAATTTTTTATGCTGACTTTAGGTACCACCCTGCACCCCATTCTAAAATTATAACCCGATCGGAAAATATTTAGGGTTGGTTTACGCCTCCGAAACGATGTTTTCTGTGGAATGGTAAAAAACGAGTACTTTAAATTTTCTATGCTGACTTAAGAGACCTTCCTGCACCCCATCCTAAAATTTAAACCCCATCGGAAAATATTTAAGGGTGGCTTCCCCTTTGAAACATTTTTTTTCAGCGGAACGGTAAAAACAGAGAACTTTAAATTATCCGATTGGCCTGAAATTGTTTGTGGTGACTTTAGGGATCTTCCTGCAACCCATTCTAAAATTTCAACCCCATCTGAAAATATTTAGGGTTGGTTTATGCCTGCAAAACGATTTTTTTCTGCGGAATGGTAAAAAACGAGTACTTTAAATTATCCGATCGGGCTGAATTTTTTTATGCTAACTTTAAGTACCCCCCTGCACCCCATTCTAAAATTATAACCCGATCGGAAAATATTTAGGGTTGGTTTACGCCTCCGAAACGATGTTTTCTGCGGAATGGTAAAAAACGAGTACTTTAAATTATCCGATCGGACTGAAATTTTGTATGCTGACTTAAGAGACCTTCCTGCACCCCATCCTAAAATTTGAACCCCATCGGACAATATTTAAGGGTGGCTTCCCCCTTTGAAACATTTGTTTTCAGCGGAACGGTAAAAAATAGAACTTTCAATTATCCGATTGGGCTGAAAATTTTTGTGGTGACTTTAGGGACCTCCCTGCACCCTATCCTAAAATTTCAACCCCATCTGAAAATATTTAGGGTTGGTTTACGCCTGCAAAACGATTTTTTTTTGCGGAATGGTAAAAAACGAGTACTTTAAATTATCTGATCGGGCTGAAATTATTTATGCTGACTTTAGGTACCACCCTGCACCCCATTCTAAAATCATAACCCGATCGGAAAATATTTAGGGTTGGTTTACGCCTCCGAAACGATGTTTTCTGCGGAATGGTAAAAAACGAGTACTTTAAATTATCAGATCGGACTGAAATTTTGTATGCTGACTTAAGAGATCTTCCTAAAATTTGAACCCCATCGGACAATATTTAAGGGTGGCTTCCCCCTTTGAAACATTTTTTTTTTCAGCGGAACGGTAAAAAATAGAACTTTCAATTATCCGATTGGGCTGAAAATTTTTGTGGTGACTTTAGGGACCTCCCTGCACCCTATCCTAAAATTTCAACCCCATCGGAAAATATTTAAGGTTGGTTTACGCCTGCGAAACGATTTTTTTCTGCGGAATGGTAAAAAACGAGAACTTTAAATTATCCGATCGGGCTGAAATTTTTTAGGGCGACTTTAGGGACCTCTCTGCACCCCATTCTAAAATTTCAACCCCATCAGAAAATATTTAGGGTTGGTTTACGCCTCCGAAACGATTTTTTCTGCGGAATGGTAAAAAACGAGTACTTTAAATTATCCGATCGGGCTGAAATTTTGTATGCTGACTTTACAGACCTTCCTGCATCCCATCCTAAAATTTTAACCCCATCGGAAAATTTTAACGGTGGCTTCCCCTTTGAAACATTTTTTTTTCAGCGGAACGGTTAAAAAAGAGAACTTAAAATTATCCGATTGGCCTGAAATTGTTTGTCGTGACTTTAGGAATCTTCCTGCACCCCATTCTAAAATTTCAACCCCATCTGAAAATATTAAGGGTTGGTTTACTGCTGCAAAACGATTTTTTTCTGCGGAATGGTAAAAAACGAGTACTTTAAATTATCCGATCGGGCTGAAATTTTTTATGCTGACTTTAGGTACCACCCTGCACCCCATTCTAAAATTATAACCCGATCGGAAAATATGTAGGGTTGGTTTACGCCTCCGAAACGATGTTTTCTGCGGAATGGTAAAAAACGAGTACTTTAAATTATCCGATCGGACTGAAATTTTCTATGCTGACTTAAGAGACCTTCCTGCACCCCATCCTAAAATTTAAACCCCATCGGAAAATATTTAAGGGTGGCTTCCCCTTTGAAACATTTTTTTTCAGCGGAACGGTAAAAACAGAGAACTTTAAATTATCCGATTGGCCTGAAATTTTTTGTGGTGACTTTAGGGATCTTCCTGCAACCCATTCTAAAATTTCAACCCCATCTGAAAATATTTAGGGTTGGTTTACGCCTGCAAAACGATTTTTTTCTGCGGAATGGTAAAAAACGAGTACTTTAAATTATCCGATCGGGCTGAATTTTTTTATGCTAACTTCAAGTACCCCCCTGCACCCCATTCTAAAATTATAACCCGATCGGAAAATATTTAGGGTTGGTTTACGCCTCCGAAACGATGTTTTCTGCGGAATGGTAAAAAACGAGTACTTTAAATTATCCGATCAGACTGAAATTTTGTATGCTGACTCAAGAGACCTTCCTGCACCCCATCCTAAAATTTGAACCCCATCGGACAATATTTAAGGCTGGCTTCCCCCTTTGAAACATTTTTTTTCAGCGGAACGGTAAAAAATAGAACTTTCAATTATCCGATTGGGCTGAAAATTTGTGGTGACTTTAGGGACCTCCCTGCACCCCATCCTAAAATTTCAACCCCATCGGAAAATATTTAGGGTTGGTTTACACCTGCGAAACGATTTTTTTCTGCGGAATGGTAAAAAACGAGAACTTTAAATTATCCGATCGGGCTGAAATTTTTTACGGCGACTTTAGGGACCTCCCTGCACCCCATTTTAAAATTTTAACCCCATCGGAAAATATTTAGGGTTGGTTTACGCCTCCGAAACGATTTTTTCTGCGGAATTGTAAAAAACGAGTACTTTAAATTATCCGATCGGGCTGAAATTTTGTATGCTGACTTTGCAGACCTTCCTGCACCCCATCCTAAAATTTTAACCCCATCGGACAATATTTAACGGTGGCTTCCCCCTTTGAACCATTTTTTTTTTCAGCGGAACGGTAAAAAAAGAGAACTTTAAATTATTCGATTGGGCTGAAATTTTTTGTGGTGACTTTAGAGATCTCCCTGCACCCCATTCTAAAATTTCAACCTCATATGAAAATATTTAGGGTTGGTTTACGCCTACGAAACGATTTTTTTCTGCGGAATGGTAAAAAAACGAGTACTTTAAATTATCAGATCGGGCTGAAATATTGTATGCTGACTTTAGGTACCACCCTGCACCCCATTCTAAAATTATAACCCGATCGGAAAATATTTTAAGTTGATTTACGCCTGTGAAATGATTTTTTCCTGCGGAAGGGTAAAAAAAGAGTACTTTTAATTATCCGATCAGTCTAAAATTTTGTACGCTGACTTTAGGCACCTTCTTGCACCCGATCCTAAAATTATAACCCGATCAGAAAATATTTAGGGTTGGTTTACGCCTGCGAAACGATTTTTATCTGCGGAATGAAACAAAACGAGTACTTTAAATTTTCCAATCGAGCTGAAATTTTTTATGCTGACCTAAAGGACTTTCCTGCACCCCATCCTAAAATTTCAACCCCATTGGAAAATATTTAGGGTTGGTTTACGCCTCCGAAACTTTTTTTTCTGTGGAATAGTAAAAAACGAGTACTTGAAATTATCCGATCGGTATAAAATTTTTTATGCTGACTTAAGGGACCTTTCTGCATCCCATCATAAAATTTCAACCCCATCGAACAATATTCAAGGGTGACTTCCCCCTTTGAAACAATTTTTTTCAGCGGAACGGTAAAAAAAGAGTACTTTAAATTATCGGGCTGAAATTTTGTATGCTGACTTAAGGCACCTTCCTGCACCCCATCCCAAAATTATAACCTGATCGAAAAATATTTAGGGTTGGTTTACGCCTGCGAAACGATTTTTTTCTGCGGAATGGTGAAAAACGATTACTTTAAATTATCCGATAGGGCTGAAATTTTGTATGCTGACTTTATAGACCTCCCTGCACCCCATTCTAAAATTTCAACTCTATCGGAAAATTTTTAGGGTTGGTTTACGCCTGTGAAATAATTTTTTCCTGCAGAACGGTAAAAAAGAGTACTTTGAATTATCCGATCGGGCTGAAATTTTTTACAGCGACTTTAGGGACCTCCCTGCACCCCATTTTAAAATTTTAACCCCATCGGAAAATATTTAGGGTTGGTTTACGTCTGCGAAACGATTTTTTTCTGCGGAATGGTAAAAAACGAGAACTTTAAATTATCCGATCGGGCTGAAATTTTGTATGCTGACTTAAGAGACCTTCCCGCACCCCATCCTAAAATTTGAACCCCATCGGACAATATTTAATGGTGGCTTCCCCCTTTGAAACATTTTTCTAAATAAACGTTAACCTTATTTATTCCAAATTATGTTGATATTTTTTTACACCAGACCAAAACATCACTTTTTTAATAAAAAACAAAATAGTTTCATTACATTTTAAACATTTTAAATATTAAAAATAAAAACTACTTTTATAACAATATTATTCATTTATCATTAAAAAACAAGCGTTAAACTTTCATACAAAGACAACTTAAATAATTATTATATCGAATTTATAAGTAGGAAATATTGGCAACATCGCAGGGCTTCAAATAACTGTGAAAAATCAAAAAAATATGCATTTGGGCTTGCTATGACCGGAAAATATAATAGGGACTCGTATTAGCGTTACACATATATCTTTTTTCCTTGCCCCTAAACCCGGGCTTCGAATCACCTATGCTATGTATCGGGCCTCCTATTGATAGTTATACGTGTATATATATATATATATATATATATATATATATATATATATATATATATCAAAGATATAGTGGTTTGTTAACAAATATGTTATACTTCACCTCCTCGCAACCTCACCGCTATAGTGGTTGGTTTACAATTGGCTTTGTATATGTTCTACATAAAACAAATCAACATTAATGCCATATCTATGTATATATGATCTAATGTATATACTTGGGGTGAATTTAATCCGATTAAGTCCGGTTTATGTTTTTTTTCAAGGGAGGACTGCGGGACAGAAAAATCATTTAGAAAATTGGCGAAAGCACCACCATTGAAAACCGCACATGCTTAAATGTAAGCTTAAAAAATCGCCGCCTTACCCGCCATCCCGACATCCTTCTGCTTCATAATTAATATGGAACTAAATTAATTATAATTAATAATAATTAGGGTGATTCAGAATTGGTGAATTAAACAAAAATGGTAGATTCCCTATGCGAAAATAAGACAAACATTTTCTATAAATGTTGGTCCGTAAATGAGCCTTAAGGGAGCTACGACCCTCCTAACCCAAATAGCAGCGATGCATCATCGCGATGATCCAAGAATATTCTCTAATTATTCTATTGGGAATATTATTAGAATAAACTTTTCGATATGCTATGATTATGCTTAAAACTTGCGCTTAAAATACATAATCTATCCATACCCAAGTAACACAAGTAGCTTTAAAGTGTCTCTTACTAGGTATCCGTTGTCAAATTAAAGCTAGCTTGCCTGTAACAGCTTTCTGTAAACAAGATTTGAAGTGGTTTTAGCGATAGCATTTGGCCAATTTAGGAAAGTCATTATATGGTTGCTATGAGGATTTCACGTAAGCTGGAATATCGATTTTACAAACATTCTAAAGATAGATAACAGCTATATTCTGTGTTTTTTTTGTTTCCAACATAAAACGATAAAAATATCTAAATTTTTTATTGCAAATTTAGGAAATTTAATAATATAATATTGTCATAAGCTTTACTCTGTTCTCTGTTCACGAAATATTCTTGTTAGAAAAAATAACAATGTATTATTTATTGTGATAACATATGGAGTTTTACAAGTTTTTTGACACATAATTTAAGTGCTAATAAGATAATATTGTGAAAAGTGATGATGGAAACTTGTTATATTTCACGCGCTCCAAAACTAGTTAAAATAAATTGATGTTTTTTTTTATTTTTTTATTTATTTTTCTTTATACACGGTCCCAAAATTTTTAATAAATATTATTTACAGGATATTATGTTTTAACAGTAAAAGAGTTTCATAAGTTGATTTTTTTTTTAGATTTTCATCTTTTTTTACTAAGAAGAGCAAAATAATGGCGAAGCTATTACATCATGACCATCTATTGGCCGGCTCTAAGTAAGACAAGTTTCCTGTATGAAATATATTATTTTAGGTTACATATTTCTGTAATGAATTAGTTCCGTTATTTACCGCCGCATTTTGAGAATAAGAGAGAGAGAGAGAGAGAGAGAGAGAGAGAGAGAGAGAGAGAGAGAGAGAGAGAGAGAGAGAGAGAGAGAGAGAGAGAGAGAGAGAGAGAGAGAGAGAGAGAGAGAGAGAGGGACTCTAGGCAATAATGATAGCATTAAGCGGTTTTAAAATGCATTAAATTTCTATTATTTTTGCATTAGATGTAAAGTATTAAGAACAGCTTAATAAAAAATCCTAAATACAGCAAATTAAATTACCGAAATAAAGCTAAATGCTGGTTTAAAATGCGAGTTACAGCCAATTTAAGCTGTAAAATCTAAGCGTGTTACTTGGGTATTTATGACATATTTTCTCATATCATTTTTCTAATGCATATTCTAAGAAATTTATGTTAAGAATGTTCTTAGAAATTATGATATGCATATTCTAACAATGTTCTGATAGAAGAGTTATTTGAATTTGACCTCCCTCCCTCCCATTTGGCATGTCCCTGGTTAAAATTACCAAATTCAAAATTAAGTAGGTATAGCCTTTATCAATGTTAAGACAACTGCAAAAAATTGTTACTGTAGTTCATCGGGTTCCAGATATTTTAAATAAAAACTACTTTTCAGATGTACTCTGAGGAGGGTCGTAGTTCCCTTAGAGCTCATTTACGGACCAACCTTTATAGGAGTTAGTTAGTTAGTTAGTTTGTGTTAACCACACAGATCTCCTCATAACATCCCTGTTTCTTTTATAAAGTCCAGGTACGGTTTCAGGGGAGTGTTCATGATCTCGTTTGGTTCCAGCGAGTCGTTCCCAAAGTACCTCCATCTTAGCCCTATTAGAGATGGACATTCACATATGAGGTGGTAGGGCTCTTCGTCCCCTTCCCCACATCTCCTGCACACGGGGCTCGTAGTCTGTCCCATTTGGTGTCGGTGCTTATTCAGTAAGCAGTGCCCAGTTATTATACCCGTTATTGTTCTCAGTTGACTTCTAGACATGCCTAGAAGTAAGCTGGTTCTTTTCTTGGTTGGCCCCCCTAGAAAGAGTTTAGAGTGTCTCATTTTAGGTGCATCTATCCAATGTTGCTGGTGTTCATTCCTCAACATTTTTATGACCTCGTGTCTGGCAGTGGAATAAGATACCCCACAGCACGGTTCTGGTCCTGTGAGTACGGCTTCACTTCCCTTTCTTGCCAGGTCGTCTGCCTTCTCATTACCATCTATTCCTTGATGTCCTGGTACCCATATCGAATTTACTTTGTTATGTTCAGCCAGTTTACATAGCTCGCTGTGGCATTCATATACCAGTTCTGAGCTAAAGACATATGAATCTAATGCCTTTATTGCTGCCTGGCTGTCTGAAATGATATTTACTGTCCTACCTGTGTAGGACTCCGATACCATTTCTTGTGCGCAGACATAAATCGCATAGATTTCCGCTTGGAAAACGGTTGTCTTGGTTCCCAGGTTTAAGCTAATCTCTTTGCCCGGTCCATGGATTCCTGCTCCCGTCCCTTCCTTCATTTTGGATCCATCTGTGTACCAGGTTTCACCTTTTAATAGTTTAGGGTATAGTCCATCTTTCCATGCATCCCGGCTAGGTATTTCAGCCTTTGCCGGTTGCCTGAAATCATAGACTATAGCAATCCTATCTGATTTCATGGATAGTATGTCTGTATTGTCAATTTTCTCAAAGATTTTGGTGTGTTCTAACCCACTATGGCGGTCTCCCATGCCGTTAATTCTTAGTCTGTACGCTGCCATAAGTCCCTGTGTTTTTGCCGCCAAATGTAATGGAGGTAGGTCCAGTAGGACTTCAAGTGCTACGGTGGGGGTAGTATTCATTGCCCCCGTTATCCCGATGCAGGCCAGTCTTTGTACCTTGCTTAGCATCAGTCTGTTGGTAGTGGCATTGGCTTTATGCCACCACACTATCGCAGCATATGTCACTATGGGTTTTACAATCACCTTGTATACCCAGTGCAACATTTCAGGTTTAATTCCCCAGTTTTTGCCAAACATTCGTCTACAAGCCCATAGTGCTCTAATAGCTCTGTTTGTTTTATCTGTTAGATTGGGTTTATAAGACAACTTGCTATCTAGGATGACTCCGAGATACTTTGCTTGCCCCACTAACTTCAGCTTAGTTCCAAATAACCTTGGAGGCTCAATTACGAGTTTCCTTTTGTTGGTAAATGGAATAAGTGTGGTTTTTGTAGGGATTACCGACAGTCCCAATTCTCTATGACCTTAAGGGCTCCGTGCATCACTTCTGATACAGTTTTGCCGTACTTGCCACATACGAGAATCGTTATGTCATCCGCATATCCCTGTGCATAGAAGCCATGTCTCTCCAATTCCTCCAGAAGACTGTTTACCACAAGGCACCATAGGAGTGGCGATAGCGCCCCTCCCTGAGGACACCCTTTCGCGACCAGCACATCTATCATTGATTGTTGGAGTGATGTCTCAATAGTTCTGTTTTTCAGCATGGTCATTACCCATCTACATATTGTATCTGGTACCCCATGCCTATTGAGTGCATTTTCTATTGATTCATATGAGGTGTTATCAAATGCCCCCTCTATGTCCAATAGAGTGGCTAGACAGATTCCTTTGTCTTTAATTGCCTTCTCTGCTCTTTTTGCTAGCTCGTGTATAGCTAGCTCGCAGGATTTACCTGCTTGATATGCATACTGGAGCCTGTGCAAGGGTCTTGTTTTTAAGACCTTGTCCCTTATGTATCTATCAAGCAGTTTCTCTAGTGTTTTTAGGAGAAATGACGTTAGGATTATCGGTCGGTACGCCTTGGCTTCAGCATATGTTGCCAAAAGTCCAAACCTTTATAGGAACTTTTTGTCTTATTTTCGCATGGGGAATCTACCATTTTCGTTTGTTTCAGCAATTCTGAATCACTCTGTGTATTAGGTATTTACACGTATTAAAACGAGCTATTTTGGTTAATTTCACGGTCATTCTGTAAATACAGTCGAATATAAAATTTATATTTTATTTTATATTTTTTTGTTTTGTTTGTTTTTTAATAAACCAGTTTTGATGACTCGTCTAGTGAGAAACATTGGGTTACAAGAAGTCAAATATTGTTTTAATGGAATTGAAATTAATTTAAAAAGAAGTATTTTTAATTAAATATTCAGGTACACTTTCTGATTATTTTCAAATTATCAAATCGATACCCCCAAGCAACGAAGCCGTAACTCATATATTGTCATTTTTCACGACAGCTAAATTTCTAAAATATATTTTTTTTGTATTTAAGGGTGGGCTAATGATTGAAGTGGAAAAGGTAGCCACGTGATACATCATTTGAAAGCTTATAAAATTCTCTATTTAACTGTATAAGTATTTATTTTTTGTTTGTTTCTGATAGTATTCAAGTTTAGAATTTCCTACTTTAGTGTTTTTAGGTAAACTTTTGGTTAGAATGGCCTGTGGAGAAATCTGAGTAGTACCACCATGTGTATCTTTTTTCAAGACGTTTACCAATGAGTATAACTCAAAATGGGTCTAACTTGAGTTACATCCTTGTTGGATGGGAGTGTCGAAATTTCAAGTCTCTATATTCGTGAAATATTTATTTATTAGTTAAGGCACATCCAGATATTCGCATAACTAGCATAAAACATAACAATACGAGGGCAAAAAGTCCAAACGAGAGCATATGCACAGGCTCGCATAAGAACGTAATACATAAGAATGCGATGCCGTGATTGGCTTGATGTGCCGCCATGTATCTTGTAAGCCAATCACGGCACCGCATTCTTATGTTTTATGTTATTATGCAAGCTTCTGGATAGGCCTTGATGTGCCGTCATGTATTTTGTGCGCAGGCTTATAACGTTCGCATAAGAGCGTGTGGTTTGGACTTAAAGTATTCATATAACAGAACAGTTGCCAGTGACCTGCCACATTCCAAAACAAAGTAACCCACATTTGGACTTTTTTCCAACATTGTCCGCAAATTAAAATGGAAATACTGGAAAAAGGTGGGATCCCTTGTTTTGGATTGTGACAGCCGAGATTTATGGAGAACCCCAAATAAGCATTAGCTTGTGTTAGGGGCTCTCCATTAACAATGAATATACAAATAAAAAAATAAACTAAACTTTTTGGCAAAATAATAATTATTATACATGGTGTTTGCAGTCTTTTGGTACATAATAAAGCAGATGATTCTACATCACAAAACATGAAAAACAAGCATAGGAACATAGGTTCAAAAACGAAACCTAAGAGAGTTACGACCCTTTAAAACTGTACTAAAAATAAGGTTTTTAATTAATAACTTTGGTAAACTTTGAGCTACAGCGACGTGGTTTTGCATGTATACTATTAATAAGGGCAATTAGTTCATGTTAATTTGTTTTTTGAATCAACCCTATACGGAAAAATGTGTCAGGCTTAACACATTTTTGTCCCAAACTTTTTTACGTGTATATTTTTGGACTTTTTGTAAAAAATATAGATTCCTTGAGTAAAAATGCATAAAAAATGTTTAACCGTTTTCAAGAAAAATTCAAAACTATAGCCTTTTAAGAAGTAACACCTACCTAATATTAGGTTCTCATTTAATATTAAAAGAAGTTTCGGCGAAGAATACTCTTTTGCTTGGTTTTAAATGAAGAATTTCCCTGCAGCATTAAAATTGTATTGCTTTATTTATTCCCCATTCAATATGTCCATTTCGAAGGGCCGTAGCTCCCTAATGGCTTTTTTTCGGGCATGTTGGTTTTTCATGCCTTGTGATGTAGAATCATCCCCTTTATTATGTACCAAAAAGACTGCAAACACCTTGTATTATAGGACTTGCATCTTTAATCCAACTATATCTACTGTACCAGAGTTTTTGTATTTGGGTTCCACTTAACAGTTTAATGGATAGAATTACCTTGAAATGTTATTGTTTGTTCAAATGAATATATATAGTATATATTTAAAAAATAAATATGTATATAAACAAAAGTTCGTAAATATAGAGGAATTTGACCCGGCAAGCAATTTAATTTGACCAGAAAATTAACATGCTATGGTAACGTTCAAGTATTACGTAACGCTCCTAGGTGGGAGTGGGGGTCATTTTGGAGTGTTACGCCCATGTTAATGGTATAGGAAAATAGCGTTACAGGGGAGGAGTGCAAAATTATCAAAATTTGCGTTACGTAATACTTGAACGTTCCCTAATCGTGACGAAAATCCCCTACAAAAATCGTGACAATTGTGACAAAATCGTGAAAAATCGTGAGGAAAATCCCAACAAAAATCGTAACAATTGTGACAAAAACGTGAGAAATCGTGAGGAAAATCCCAACAAAAATCGTGATAATTCTAACAAAATCGTGAGGAAAATCCCAAAAAAAATCGTGATAATTGTGATAAAATCGTGAGAAATCATGAGGAAAATCCCAACAACAATCGTGACAATTGTGACAAAATCGAGAGGGAAATCCCAACAAAAATCGTGACAATTGTGACAAAATCGTGAGGAAAATCCCAACAAAAATCGTGATAATTGTGATAAAATCGTGAGAAATCATGAGGAAAATCCCAACAACAATCGTGACAATTGTGACAAAATCGAGAGGGAAATCCCAACAAAAATCGTGACAACTATGACAAAATCGTGAGAAATCGTGAGGAAAATCCCAACAAAAATCTTGATAATTATGTTAAAATCGTGAGATATTGTGAGGAAAATCCCAACGAAAATCGTGACAATTGTGACAAAATCGTGAGGAAAATCCCAACAAAAATCGTGAGGAAACTCCCAACAAAAATCGTGATAATTGTGACAAAATTGTGAGAAATCGTGAGAAAAATCCCAACAAAAATCGTGAAAATTATGACAAAAATTTATGGGTTTCGACGCATAAGACATTTCCAATGTCAAAAATTAATGTCTATATCTCATAAAAAAAATATCATATTATTTCTTTTTAAATATAAACTGTTATAGTTAAATACCGGTTAAACTATGGGTTCAACGGCTAGTTAATAATTATTAATTAGCATAAAAAACTGCATGTAATGTAGGTAATGACAATTGCGGTGTATCTACATCTATATTTAGGAAAGTAGCCATTTTGGGATTTTCCCATCTATCTTTATATTATATTCACGATTGTATATTATTTATTTTATAATACACACCTCGCCAAAATTCTTGGCCCCCAATTAAATTGAAATGTAAAATTCTAACAAATATGTGGGTTTAATTCTGCATTTTATTAATGCTTAATCACATGTAAGGTTTTTTCATGTCACAGACAGGAATTAAATTTAAAAAATTGTATCAATTAATTTTTATTGAATAAAATGAAAGTCGTCACAAAATGTGAAAAGCAAGATGTCAATAACCAGTATGTCCTCCTCTGTTCTCAAGCAAAACATTAACACCCAAAACATTATTTAACCAATTGTCTTCCACTGCGAAACAAAATTGGAGATAATTTTATTTGGATTTTATATTTTTATGGATGATAACGCCACTTCCCACCGCACAAGAAGGGTTACTAATTTGCTACAGCAAGGAATGAACTGGCCAGCAAACTCGCCTGACATGAATCCTTGTGAGAACGTGTGACATATGCTAAAAAAGGTCATTTTGAATAGAGATAACCCCCCGTTCACCCTTCAGGAGCTAATTGTTGCTGCACAAGAAGAATGGAACAACATATCGCAGGAAGCCCTTAACAACCTTTTTATTGGCATGCACGACGTGTTAATGTTTGCTTGAGAAAATAGGAGGACATACTGGTTATTGACATCCTTGTTTCTTATATGTTGTGACGACTTTGATGTTTTTCATTAAAAATTTATTGATAAGATTTTTTAAATTTAATTCCTGGAGGTGTACTTAATGCATTACAATAACCTTACATGTGATAAAGCATTCCAATAAAATGTAGAATAGAACCCACATATTTGTTTTAAATTAATTGGGGAGGGGGGGGGCAAGAATTTTGGCGATGTGTGTAATTGATTAATTATAGTTATATACTATCTTGATATGTAAAAGGCAGTATACAACCTGAATATATAATATATAAGGGAGGACGGACTACACACTGCAACACTGGGTACTTAGGGCCCGAGACGGGCCGAGCAAAAAAAGCTCATATCATTCTGTACAAAAAACGACCAATTTTTGAGCTACGACTAGAACTCTTGGAGATATGGCCACGAAAAAATAAGAAGCTAGGTACGGTACCGCTATGAGTCCTCAGTGCGCGAGTCTACTTGTACTTGACCAATTTTTTTTTGTAGTTGTGTTCTTCTTCCTTAGTTAAGCTTAACAATCGGAAGTACCTATAACGTTTTTTTATGCTAACCATTGTATGATTTTCTCGTTAAACAATTAACACCTGGTTACTGTAATACCCATCAGGCATGACCTTACCACATTGTTTTTAAAATAATTTTACTGTAAATTTACAAATATGTCGTCTTTTTACAATGTAGGGATAATTTTCTATGAGCATACAGTACCAATCGCTACTAAATTTCCCTCAGAATTTCCCGTACTGTCAGAGTAAAACCCGGCAGAGGACGCTTCCCGGGGCCCAGGTTCAAGGGGAAACACAGTTTCATCGGCTCTGACGCCTACTGTATTTAATAATAATAATAATAATAATAATATTTTTTGAGAAATTCTTATGGAGCATGAGAATTTTTTAAATACCGATTTAATGCAACTGTTTATTTTAGATAATAAACAAACCGTGAAGATATGTAATGCTACGCATTTTATTATATACACAGTAAATGGTATATCAAATACTTAAAATAATACTTTTTGCGAAAACGAAAAAATTTTGAAATTTTTTTTTATTTTTTTTTTAATTAGATCTTTTATGAAAAACGAAAAAACATTAAAAAAAAATTAAAAAAAAAAGCTTTTCCAACAAAATTTTTTTGCAAAAAGGAAAAAAATATTTTTTAAATTTTTTTTACACCCCATAACTTTTTATTTTTGGGGGGAATACTTTCAAAATGGGTAGAATTGATCCCTATAATAAAAGTTATTTTTCCTAAAAAAGTTACGTTAATCGGATTTTTTCAGCTTTTTTCGATTTTTTTTTTAAGTTTAACCCCCCATAACTTTTTTGTTTTTAGTGGGATTACTTTCAAAAACAATAGGGAAGTTCCCTTTATAGAACTTGATTTTTCTTAATAATTTCAAGTCGATCAGATTATGCGTTATCGTTTTGTAGACACGTAACTTCAGACGGACAGATGGACGGACAGAATGACATTTTCAAAGTTTCTTATTTTTTTTATGAAACACATTTGTATCCAAGAATTTTTTGTCTAGGACGTTTTTTTGGGATTTTGGTAAATTAGAAACTACTGTAGAGGAAATGCGCCTAATTTCGGATGGTTTCCAAATTTCGGATAGTAGTGTATTTAAGATACTGTCTGCAAAGGTAAACAGAAACCTACTTTTATGTGAAGCCAAAAGTCAAACTAAATCCGTTCTGTAATATGATAACGGTAGAGCTTCTCCCCTTTAAGTGGCAGCACAAATCGTTTATATTGCAAATGGCAGTTTTGTGCTCAGTTGCATTATTATGCTTATTTATTTTATAAATAATCGTTATAAAAGTTCGTGATTCTGTCTTGGGTAAGTTATGATGTTAGTTAAGTTGATCCACTATTCATAATTAAGCAATTTGAAAACGTAAACATACTACAAATTTCTAATCTAAAAAGCAGAAAGTTGCCTAATTTCGGATAGACCATTTTTGTGCATTTGATTCCCAATTTCGGATATCCGCAAGGTAATTATTATTCAGGATAACCAACCATTAATTATTATTTTTATAATGATACAACAAACTAAGATAAACAATTTTGAAAAAACGAAAATTACCTAAGATACTAAGATATTCGAAATTGGGAATCTAAAATTATAGTTCCTATAGTATTTCGTAGAAAATCGCTTAATGATTAAATTACGTCTTAAATGTGAAGGAATAACAAGAAACATAAGCAATGGGAGCCTGATCTACTCTTGAAAAATTTTTTTCGGATATGTCCGAAATTAGGAGCCCTTTTCAAATGCACAAAAATGCGCTGATTTTTTTTAACCGTGTTTTTTGGAAAAAATTAACTGTAATAAAATTGCTTTTATAATAAATCATGGTTCGCTATAATAAGTTGTATCTGGTTATATAAAAAAATATCAAAAAGTAATACCGAGTATTAAATATTGAATACATTGTAAATGGTATCCGAAATTAGGCGACTTTCCTCTATAACCCTATTCTAGCGCTACGCGGTGTGAATAGTATAATAACATACTACTTATGAACTTAAGTATGTATTTGGTTATCTAACAATATTTTCAAGTGATATTGCACATATTTTATATTTGGCCCGATATTTAAGCACTTGAAGTGTTTTATGTATCATCCGCGTTAAGGGAGCATGAGTCATTCTCTCACCTACCACCCTCAAAACTAATATCCGGGGAAAATCAAGGAATTCCTGGAAAGTGGAAAAGCGAACGCGATGACTCATCGCCCGTTAGACGTCTAAATAAGCGTCGGGACGCGAATACAGCCGCCACACGCCACCGACGCATGCCGTCAGTCGGTCTACTACTGATATGGAAATACTTTTCAACGTACGGGATGATCCAGAATGTCTGGACCGAAATCGAAATATTTTCGATTACTTACTACTAAATGTATACATACAGGTCCGGGTGGTGGTTTTAAAACAATAGAGGAAAGGTCCAAATTTGGTCCCTCCAGCCTCTAATAGTTCATGAGAAAAGTAAGCTCCCAAAGCTGCTTCCTTTGGCCGACTGGGCGCTCCTAACCCTATTGGCGGCCCGCACTTCACAATTCTTTTAATACTTAATAAACAGCCTAATTAATTGTTTTGGCTATGTCGTGTTTTGAATAAATTATTATTATTATTTTATTATTAAAATTAATATTTTTTTACTTATTATACGTCTAAAATTCTTCCTATTTGGCGCCCCTAGTATTTTTTTAGGAAGGCAGTTGACTCTGCGTCCGGACGGTGCTATGTACCATATGGTGGAGAGTCAACGGATGCGTCCGGTTCTGACTACGTATTAATAAAATTCTTAGCACCATTCAAATTTTTACAAGTGTATTTTCTGGTATCTGCCGATGTATACATGTATAATATATTTTTAATCCAGTTCTAATGTACCTAGAGGGCTAAAAGTTGCCTTACTTTCGGTGAATCTATTAATATTTGACAAATGATAGCATGAATATTACTATTTGCAATGTCCAATTCCTAGGGATTCCAGGTCACGAATATTTCAAAAAGTTCGGGATCCCGATCCCGATTACGAAATTTAAAAAGGTAATTTCATTAGAAATTATTTATCTAATACTAAATAAATAAAATTATATAATTTAAACTAAAAACTTATTAAAATAACGAGAATTAACCATATTTTATTTTTATTATAATAAAATTAAAAAACTCGTAGTTTTGTATAAAAAAGCTTTATTAAATAAATATTACCTCCTTAATTTTAAAATAAACACTATAAAAAATAAAATAAACTAATAAAAGCAAGAATTTTTTTTATATATATTTTTTTATTTTTTTTATTAGCGTTTATTTTAATTTTTAAAGAGTTTGCTTTTTTTCTTGCTTTTATTAGCGTTTATTTTATTCTTTATAGTGTTTACTTTAAAAATTTTAAAGTAAACACTATAAAAAATAAAATAAACGCTATAAAAGTAAGAAAAAAAAATTATCTACAATAATAATAATTATGTACAAAAAAAATCTTGCTTTTATTAGATCTCTTAGAACCTCGTTAGATCAATAGATTTTATTTTATTTTTTAAATAAAAAAAATGTGTATTTCAATACTTTTATATATTGAAAATATAAAAGTAATTAAGAAGGTAATATTTATTTAATAAAACTTTTACAGAATATGCAATTAACATAATGTATTTATGATAAATAATAATAAAAAATACTACGCGCAAACCACAATTACACATCGAGATTTTCGGGAATTTGGTTTTCAAAAATCTTCGGGATATCCCGAAATTTCAATTTCAAAATCCAAACGAAATTTCGTAACGTAGAAAACAAAGTATTCATTTAAAAATAAGCTATATTGGCAACTAGATGTACGTGAAAAATAGATTTTTATTTTAAAAAGTAGGTATATATACCTATTATAGGTACCTACTCCTGTAATAATTTTTTTTTAATTATACAGGGTGTCTCAACGAAGCCGAGTCGGTCGATATATAGTAAAGTATCCACTTTAGAGAAAAAGTTTAATGGGAAAAGTTGTATGGTTTTAAAAAAGGCACATTTTAAAAATATTTTAAAATATGCAGGATGGTCCTCTTAGGGTGGCTAACATCTGACATTTTTTTTTAATGGAATGGTATATTTTTTATTATGCCATCTTATTTTTCATTAAAATGCCTTTATTTTGATACCATATTGTATGAGTCTGTTATTTATAGTTTTTGAGATATAATTTTTTTTAATGCATTTTTAGTGACAAGATAAAACCTTCTCCAATTGCTTTATTTTTTGTCAAAAATTAATAAAATTTTGCAAGCTTATCTCAAAAGGGTGTATCTAATTACTTTATGTGCAAAACATAAAATATTCAAACTTTTGGATTTTCAAACATAAAAAACACAATTTTTTAAAATGAAATCCTATATTTTTTATTCACTCGTTAAATATAGAATGAAATTCTGCATAAAATGATATAAGATATTTTATAGATCCCTTTAACGGTTGTATTGGCCAATCACGGTATCACATTCTTATGTACTATCCTTGTTATGCGAGCCTGTGGGTATGCACTTAACTATGTCTTATGGTTATGCGAGCCTGTGGATAGCGCCAAAACCAATACATCATGGAGTCAACTCATTAGCGGACTCGAGTTTTAGAGATGGTTCTCGTTAGCGTTGAGTACAAGAGTTTTTTTTTTGTATAAATTAATTTTAAAATTTTATCCTAGTGTAAAAATAATTTTTTAAAAATCCACGGCCTTCTTATTAAAAAAGAATAAAATAAAAATCTTGAAATTGACAACTTTATTTTTTTAAACTCAATTATTTTAAAAACCGATATCTTATATCATTTTATGCAGAATTTCATTCTACATTTAACGAGTGAATAAATATAGCATTCCACTTTAAAAAATGGAGTTTTTTATGTTTGAAAATCCAAAAGCTTGAATATTTATTTTGAAAGCCCTGTATAAAATATTTTATTTTTTGCACATAAAGTAATTAGATACATCCTTTTAAGATAAGCTTGCAAAATTTTATTAATTTTGACAAAAAATAAAGAAATTGGAGAAGGTTTTATCTTCTCACTAAAAAGGCATTTTTTCTCAAAAAAAAATATATACAGTGCGGTCCAAAAGTCAACTTAAATTAGTTTAAAAGTATAATTAACATTTTTTTATGATGATATTAGCCATTTTTAAAAAATTATTTGTTTTTTTTAGAGGAATTTTGACATTAATACCCATTTTCAACCCCATTTTAAACCCATTTTTTTTTTTTAATTTAAAAATATGGAGTTAAATGGAGAATTTTATAAGCTTTAAAATGATGTATTACACGACCACCCTTTCCATTTAAAAAAATGTGCCCCCATGCCCACATCTTAAGAGCTGAAAGTATTAAATATATGCTAAAAGATAGTTTAAGTTGTCTTATTTAAAAGTTCCAAATTTGAAGTCGATATCTTAACTGGTTCAAAAGTTAAGAGGGGGGGGGTGACTTTTGGACCGCTATGTATATATCTGAAAAACTATAAATAATAGACCCATACAATACGATATCAAAATAAAGGCATTTTAATGAGAAATAAGATGACATAATAAAAAATATACCATTCCATTTAAAAAGATAAGATAAGTCAGATGTTACCCACCCTAAGAGGACCATCCTGTAAATTTTAAAATATTTTTAAAATGTGCCATTTTTAAAACCATACAACTTTTCCCATTAAAGTTTTTTTCTAAAGTGGATACTTTACTACTATAGATCAACCGACTCGGCTTCGTTGAGACACCCTGTATAAAGCTCTTTATTGTTAACCCAAAAGGCCATCGACCAAGGTCCTTCAGTCTTAAAAATATATTTTTTCTTAAAACGGCATTAAATAAAAAGTGCACTCTCAATTGCCTAAAGCAAAATGGATCTGTATCAGTTGTCGGGAACCTACCGTTAATACGGTACTGTAATATAATGACGTATGCGTACAGGTTTACCTATGACTGGGAAGTACCATCCGTTACTGACCTTTACAATAATCAAATTTAACTTGGAAATCCCAAATGCTTATATAGTATTTATAGTAAAAGTCCACTATCGGAATGAATGAATGGACTATTTTTAGATTACAATTTTTAATTAGGTAAAAAACCCCTCAAGTTCAAGTGACTCATAAAATTAATTCATATTTATAAAATTATAATATTAAATAGGTATCAAATACCTATTAATAATAATAAGCTGTAAGGTATATTATTCAATTAGGGCACATCAATTAATTTTGTCACGCACTACTCTAAGGGGTTCCCCTTATATGACCCATAGATTATACAACTCCCATGATATGACCCGACGTCGAGCTATTTTTTTTGTTTTAACTTAAAAATATTGTAGATTTAAAGATTAATAGTTATTTATGGTACTAGTGGGCAATATCGGTTTACCCATGAGTGCCATACAAGGTTTTATCCAATAAATAGCTTAGAAATTCATATTTTTATTAAAAATTTTAATGACATTTACAAGAAAATAATTTGACAAGTGACAGTTGAGTGGGTAAAATAAATAATTATCCACTCAATAAAGTAAAAGCCACGAGGGGGTTATTATTGAGTTTATCTATTTAAAATAAAGCTGGTAATTGTCTCATTATCTGTATGTATTGGATAAAAATGTTAGGAGAGGTCCATAAAGTACGCCACGCATATTATCCCAGATAGCAAAATGTAGCCACGATGCGCGAACTTGGAGTGCACATGTGTGACTTGAAGTCGCATATAGCCTTACATATATGTCCACATATGAGTCGCATTCGAGGCGCGCGGATGCGACTTGCATGAAGATCGCACTTAGGTCTCATCGCGTGCGTCCAAAACTCATGCGTGACTTCATATTGAATGCGTAATAGCGCGCACACGTAAGTCCGAACGTCGTGCGCCTTTTGTACGAGGCACCATTGCTATCTGGGATATGCGTGAATGTAATAGAGGAGAAGGTGACCGGGGAAAAGGTGATCTAAAGCAATGTGAAAAATTAAAGTGCTAATATAATTTTTTATTCTATCGATAGATATATCTCATCCTTGATATACATGTATATATACAGGGTGTCCCATTAACTTTCCTTCAGTCATTATCTTGAAAACTGTAAGAGATATTAAAAACCTAAAAAGTAGGTCAATTAGATATTTTTAGTAAGCTTTCTATTTATGTAATCGATATAGTTCTAAAAATCACCCCCTAACCCCCAACTTTAAAATCTCAAATAGCAATATGGGTCACGTGATGTATTATTTGAAA
Organism: Brachypterus glaber; assembly: GCA_958510825.1. NCBI lineage: Eukaryota > Metazoa > Arthropoda > Insecta > Coleoptera > Kateretidae > Brachypterus > Brachypterus glaber. The sequence goes on from OY294050.1 coordinate 30,310,042, forward strand.
GGTATTTTGATTAAAATCCATTTTTAATTTTTAAAATCGGATAAGAAATCCCGGAGATATCCATGAAAATAGTTTTAAAATAAAAACTTCGAAAACGTCGAGAAATGTGAAAAAATTGTAAAAAAAAATTTGAAAAAAAAAAGTGTATTTCAATACTTTTAATTTTAGAATTCTAAAATATAAAAGTAAAAATAAAAAAAGTAATATTAAAAAAAATCTTATATTTGAAAAATAAAGGTAATTTAATTGTGTATTGGCCAAATTATAACGTTTACTACATCAATATGACATAAAATGTTTAAAATGGCCACTACGAGCCACTATTTTTAACTATGCACTGTTCAAATCGTGACATTAAATATCTGCAATATGAATATACCATATTCGGATTAATAGTCTCACAAGCATTAGTAATGCGTGTCTTTAAGTCCTCTAGGTCAGTTGGTTATGTTTGTTAAACTATTCCTTCCTCATAAACAAATCTAGTGGTGTTAGGTCAGAAGAGCTTGGTGGCCAAGAAAAACCAAACATTTTATGTCTTATGGATGTATTGAATGTTTGGCCAATAACACCATTAAATTACCTTTATTTTTCAAATATAAGATTGTTTTCAATATTACTTTTTTAAATTTTTTGAAACTATTTTAATGGATATCTAAGGAACGGCTTATCCGATTTTAAAAATTAAAAATGGCTTTTAATTAAAATAAAAATACCTTTCAAATAAGGCATCACATGACCCATATTGCTATTTAAGATTTTAAAGTTGGAGTTGCTGGGAGTTTTAGAACCTTACTGATTACATAAATAGAAAGCTTACTGAAAATATTTAGTTGACCTGCTATCTAGATTTTTGATATCTCTTACAGTTTTTTAAGACAATGCCTGTAGGAAAGTTAAATTAAATTATAACTTTTTTGTTCCTAGAGATAAAAGAATAACATTTAGAGGTTGTCTATATTATAGATTTAAAGCCTTAAGGCCCTAAAGGCCTTTAAGGCCTTAAAGGCCCTATATTAAGTTATATAACCTAACTTAATTTGTTTTTTTCACTTCCGGTTTAACCGGAAACGACCCCTTCTTTCGATTTTTAAATGGAACACTTTGTATATTTTTACATATTTGGATTTTCCATTAAATTCTGTGTATTATATCCTAAGATTTTGTCAAATGTTGACAGCTTTTGTCATTTTTTAAATAAAATTTTATTTTAAAAATAAACTGTCAAAATTTGACAAAAACTTGAGATAATACACAGAATTTAATGGAGAATCCAAATATGTAAAAATATACAGGGTGTTCCATTTAAAAATCAATAATGGGGGTAGTTTCTGGTTAAACCGGAAGTGAACACATAAATTACGTTATGTGATATAATTCAAAATATGGTCATATATACCCTGTAAATTTAATTCTTTTATCTCTAGGAATAAAAAAGTTATAGGGTCAAGCCACCTTTGAAAAACACCCGGTATACACGGTGTATTTGAAATAGGGTCCGAAATTTTAAGGGGTGATCCTACATCAGAAAATATCACAAAAGTTCCTATAAGCATATGTCTAAAAATGCGTCGTGAGGGGACTACGCCCATTTGAAAGTGGCTAAAAAATTCGTTTTTTATTTAATAACTCAGGAACCCTTTAAGATATATCAACGAGGTTTTGCACGTGAACTTATCTTAATAAGGCCATCTTTGTGTGTTATTTTCATGTACTTATTTTAACTAGGAGCGTGTGAAACGGGGGGGCCTTATCAGTTTTTTGTCCCAAATTTTTTTCTGTATAACTTTTTTGAAATTTTATTTTTGGTATATGATTCCTCAGGTCAAAATACATAAAAAAGGTATTCTTGTTGTAACACTATAGGACTAGCCGTTTTCGAGAAAAATTAATTTGAAGGTGAAATTTTACGGTTCGTGGACGACCAATTAAATACTAAAATGTTGAAAACCGAAGTTTCAATGATGCAGGGTAAATGTACATCAAAAACCGAGGGGCTGACCGCGTCTGAAATTTGTACAAAAGAGTTCCTTTTTGCAAAGAGTTCCTCGGAGTTCCTCCGGAGTTCCTCCAGAGTTCCTTGGGAGTTCCTCCTGTGTTCCTTAAGAGTTCCTCGGTAATTTTTGGCAAATAAGCCGTAGAAATTACCGCTGTGCAAGCACTACTGCCAATAAGGCACTTTTTGGCGGTTTCAACTTGGCGCCCCTACAAAAAAAGAAGTTGGCGCCCAAAAAAAATACCTTCATAAAAAAAGCTTTGTCCCTGACGGTTACTACCAAACTTAGCGCCCCTTCAAGTAAAAAATGGCGCCCCCGATTTACCTTCACGAGAAAAAAGCTTTGACCCTGACAGTTTCTACCAAACTTGGCGCTTCTTCTGGCGGTTTCTACCACACCTGGCGCCCCTTCAAGACTAAAATATTGGCGCCCCAAGATTATCTTCAGTAAAAAAAGCTTTGTCCCTGACGGTTTCTACCAAACTTGGCGCCCCTTCAGAACAAAAATTGGCGCCCCAAAATTACCTTCAGGAAAAAGAGCTTTGTCCCTGACGGTTTCTGCCAAACTTGGCGCTCCTTGAGGAAAAAAATTGGCGCCCAAAGGTAGGATGTTTTAAGTGTTTGTAACGGCTCATCTAGTTTGAACATAGGAATGTTAATCCACATGGGTAATAAATAATAATTGTTTCTGACCGCGTCTGAAATTTGTACAAAGGAGTTCTTTTTTGCAAAGAGTTCCTCCATTTTGCAAAGAGTTCCTCCATTATTTTGCAAAGAGTTCCTCCATTTTGCACAGAGTTCCTCCATTTTGCAAAGAGTTCCTCCAGAGTTCCTCCTTTTTGCAAAGAGTTCCTCGGAGCTCCTCCAGAGTTCCTTGGAGTTCCTCCTGAGTTCCTTTGGCTTGTACAAAAGATTTCCTCGCGGTCAGCCCCTCGTCAAAAACTTAAAAAGAAACCTCATATACAGGTACTTCCAAAAATCAATTAAAAGGGAGCTATGGTGTGCCTTTTTTATGTATTTTGACCCGAGGAATCATATACCAAAAATAAAATCACAAAAAAGCTAGACAGAAAAAGTTTGGACCAAAAACTGATAAGGCCCCCCCGTTTCAAACGCCCCTGTTTAAAATAAATACATGAAAATAACATACGAAGATGGGCCTTATTAAGATTAGTTCACGTGCCAAACCTCGTTGCTATATCTTAAAGGGTTCCTGAGTTATTAAATAAAAACCGAATTTTTTAGCCACTTTCAAAGGGACGTAGCTCCCTTACGACGCATTTTTATACATGTTTATAGGAACTTTTTGTCATATTTTCTGATGTAAAATTTCGAACCCTATTTTAAATACACCGTGTATATATTAAAATTAATTATATGTACTTCTATGGGCAAAGTTTTATCTAAAATGTAATGAAACTATTTGAGGGCACATTCACAGGCTCGCATAACAAGCATAATACATAAGAATGCGATGCCACGATTGGCTTGATGTTCCGTCATGTATCTTGTAAGCCAATCAAGGTATCGCATTCTTATGTATTATGCTTGTAATGCAAGCCTCTATATGTACCTTGAGGTACAAAACTGTGTTTTTTATATATAAAAATTTAACGTGACGTGTGAACTTTGTAACAAGGGTTTAAAAATAACCAAAAAAGCGTGACATACTTTATGAACGTCCTCTACCGCTTTTTTCAACCGAAAATATTGATTTTTTTTATTTATTGAGGGTAAAAAGGTGATAGCGTGACGGAAGTATTCAGGGAGTGCCAGCCAGCGTGACGAGGTGAGGAGTTAAGGTCAAAAATGGTCAAAAATAGCTCGACGTAATTGATAGCTTTCCTCTTGACAGCTGATAAAATCTATTTTTTTTTCTATTTTTGGTCTCTGTTTGTTTTAAAAATTAATTATAGGAAAAAGTATTGTTTTCGTGGCAGCAGTATTTTAAGGAACTCAGGTAGAAAATTAATTACATATTTACAAACAAATTAAAATTGACCTTATAAATAATTTTACAAATATTATTTTTATAAATATTTTCAGATTTAAATCATTTACAAAAAAAAAGTATTTTGCTTACTAAAGGTATTTGACTCCCCAGATGGTAAAAATAGTAAAACAGAGGTGTGTGACATGCGAGTCATGGGCTTAAGGATTTAAAAAACGCAAGAATTTTGCGTCGTAATGCACACTAGGCTGGGTCGAAAAATCTTTTTTTTTTGTTTTCGGGTAGGGCTAGAAGGCTTCTCAATGCGTTATAAAATAAGCCTGCAAATTTTGGCGTTGATTGGCAATGGGGATCATCTCCCAGAATCAACCGGAAAATCGAAATATTCCACAGTGTGCCAGGAAAAAAAAACAATATTCTGAATTTTTGCATGCGACTATTTTTAATACCGCTGATTTGACTAAAATAACAAAAAAATTAAAAAAAAATCCGCGCCATTAGGGTGGTCTAAAATTTTATTTTTTCTCCGATCTTTCTAAAAATGTGTCAAATGGCTTCTTTTGATTATGTTGATGTAGACCAATGTCAATAACTTAAAAATTCAAAATGGCGGAGGTTGACTCCCTCCTCAACCTTACAGGCTTATTATCTAAATGAGAAGCCTTCTAGCCCTACCCGAAAACCCAACTAAAAAAAAAGAAGATTTTTCGACCCAGCCTAATGCACACATAAAAATAAATTGCCAATAATTTGGTTTATTTTCCATTAAAATATGAAACGATAAAAGAAAAATAAAGTTCGTTAAAGAAAAGTTACTAACTACGTCTTTTTAGTCTAATTTAATTATAAAAAAACAAAGGGTTACTTTTTTATGACTTTATAAATCGCGCGTCTTTTGCACAAAAAATTAAAATTAATATTCTGATATACATATTTTTTTCAAAAATGTTAATGGTGCTCACCATCTCACTGAAAAATATTTAGATAAAACAGCAATACATTTATTTGTCCACCAACCGTGGTAAATTAGGCAACCTGAAAAGAGACTCGCTTTAAGCGAGATAAAAAATCTGGAAAGAAAGATAGAAAATCAGGAAAGCGAGACAGAAAAGAAAGGTAACACCACAACCTTACGAGTAGCTCGGATAAGAGTTTTTTTTTAAATAAAATTTTTGATTTTTTTAACTATGAAATAAATTTCTGGAAACTTTAGGAGTTCCTGTTTTTTTTTAATGACCCTATTTCTGAATAACCCTGTATATAAAGGACTTAAATTATATTTATTTGGATTTAAAATATTTTTATCTGTGTGGACACTAACTACGTGTTTTGGGCAAGCCCTAAGTATTTTGGACAAGCCTCAAATACGTATTTTGTAATTACGTGACGTGACTTTTAACAACAATTTTCCAATTAAATATTATCATATAATTATTTAATTGATATTTAAAGGATAAAAAAAACAACAAGGTTAAAAAGAATGATCTATTCTTAGAGTACTAATTAGATTAATCTTCTTGGTACATATGCAAATGAAATATAGACGTAAGTGGGTATGTATACTTACGTATTTGTAGTTATTTAGAATCTTGTTTAATAATTTATTAATAATAATAAAATTATTATTAAACTGAAGGACACCTACTAACTATTATGTTAGCGAAAAATATTTATCCTGACTTAAATTTGATTATACATAATATTATTATTTATACCTATAAGTATACACTTAAACGCAAAAAAATCAAACCATTAAAAAAATTGCCTGTTTTAAATTTAAATATTTAGGAAACTACTTAATGAATTTGAATGATTCTTTTTTTATTTTAAAGCCCAAACCTACTATACGTGTTTATTTAAAAATATTTAAAAACGCACTGTTAACTTAACAAAACGTTACAAAAAATATACAACCATTTTTGCCCATTTTTTCTTTCTTCATCGAACGGCAACTTTCTATTGCCGTCTAAAAAATCGTACTCAACTAGTTAAGGCTGGTAATGACTTATCCTCAGAGAAATTCATTACTTCAGGTGTTCCTCAAGGTAGTGTAATAGGTCCATTGGCATTTATAATATTTATTAATGATTTTTCAATTAATATTAAATCTAAAATCAGGTTGTTTGCCGATGACTGTGACATTTATAGATCAATAAAAACATTAAACGAATGCTATGAATTGCAAAACGATCTAAGAAAAATTGAAGATTGGGAACTGACAAATTGTATGAAACTAAATGCCAGCAAGGGTCGATTAATTACATTCCGTAATAAAAGAAATATATTTGATTATTCTTTAAAAATCATTTTGCAACAAAAAAAAACGACTTTCGATTTTTGGTTTGGACTGTTATCATATTCCATGGCATTTTAGATGCAAGAGTTACAACGCTTATTTAAGTACGTTTTTTCTTATGAGCGCTATTTTGGACTTTTTATATTTTTGAATACAGTTTTTTTCTGATTACGATAATGTATCACACGAGATGATCAAGTCTTATATTCTGAGCAAAATTAAAAAAAAAACATGTTTGCGCAGAGTGCTTTGGAAACAAATTAAATTAACGGAGGTTAGGTTTGAAACTGTAAATATTGTCAATGTTACATTGCCACCTACGCGCATGCGTGAGCTCGGCATTTAGATCTACAATTAGCCTAGTCTCACATTTTGATAATCTAAATGCCGATCTCACGCATGCGCGTAGGTAGCAATCAGGCCTATTCACATGTACCATTGAAATCTATTCTATATTGACAAAAAATACAATACCATGCAGTTTTTATACAGTTGTCGTAAATGACCTTGCAATGTTCGTCAATATTTCCACAAATTTCAATCTCAATGGTACATGTGAATAGCCTGATTGTCACATTGCCTATTTTTACAATTTCAAACCTAACTTTTGTTAATTTAATTGCTTCGTTGTTTCCAAAGCACTCTGCGCAAAAATATTTATTTTTTTTAATTTCGCTCAAAATGTAAGATACATCATCGTAATCAGAAAAAAAACTGTATTCAAAAATGTAAAATTCCAAAATGGCGTCTCTAAGAAAAAATGAAGTTAAGTGTTGTAACTCTTGAATCTAAAATGCCATGGAAAATATGATAACAGATTTAGATTACTTGCAAAAAGTACTTTACGAATGTTTCAGTTAAAAACGTCTAGATTTGTCGGTTTTCGCTCACAAAAATAAAAACGAAAATCAGGATTTTTTTGCAATAATTAAAAAACAAAAAATGGCAAGTCAAATTTTCTTTCAGATTATTGATCAGCATAAAAATGCACAACTTTTTTCTAATTTAACCAATCTTGTATCTCTTATAATAACCGAGATACCTATGCTTGACGTCGAAAAACGGGCACCGTGTATTTGCATACAGAGCGGTCCAAAAGTCACCCCCCCTCTTAACTTTTGAACCAGTTGAGATATCGACTTCAAATTTGTAACTTTTAAATAAGACAACTTAAACTATCTTTTAGAATATATTTAAATCTTTTAGCTCTTAAAATGTGGGCAGGGGGGCATGGTGGTACATTTTTTTAAATAGAAAGGGGGGTCGTGTAATACATCATTTTAAAGCTTATAAAATTCTCCATTTAACTCCATATTTTTAAAATAAAAAAAATGAAAATTTGGGTTTAAAATGGGGTTGAAAATGGGTATTAATGTCAAAATTCCTCTAAAAAAAAACAAATAATTTTTTAAAAATGCCCAATTTCATCATAAAAAATGTTAATTATACTTTTAAACTAATTTTAGTTGACATAAATAAAAATTTATAAAAAAAAACTTAAAAAATCGAATGTTTAGCACAAAATATTGAAAAATCAAAACCTTAAAAAACATATTTAAAAAATTTAAAAATAATAGTTTAAATAGACAATTTTATAAGCTTTAAAATGATGTATCACACGACCCCCCTTTCCATTTAAAAAAATGTCCCCCCATGCCCCCCTGCCCACATTTTAAAAGCTGAAAATATCAAATATATGCTAAAAGATAGTTTAAGTTGTCTTATTTAAGAGTTCTAAATTTGAAGTCGATATCTCAACTCGTTCAAAAGTTAAAAGGGGGGGGGTGACTTTTGGACCGCACTGTATATGCAGGGGATACGAATTCTACTTCCAAGTGTCTACAAAATCGATGGATTACTGAATATACCTAGGTATAGCTATAAAAAATAAAATGTCCCCGAGTTCCAATCCAATGCAATTCCAGTGGTGGTCTTTGTAAGGGACGGACGTGACCGCCTTGGCGGATTTACTCCAGCATCAGCCTTGCAGATATGCACAGGACTTTTATTCGTTTAATTTTAAAGTTTTAAGTGAGTCGTGATTATTAATATGTGATGTTAAATTTAAAATAAATATCAATCAATATTTCGTTGTACACGTGGATAAATTTTTATGAATTTTAAAGATGGGTTTTATAAGTTGGCGCCTGCGCAAACATCACTACAAAGTAAGACGGTTTTGTGTAGGCCGTAAATAATAGTAGATCGAGCTGGCAAACTATCCTATAGGAAAATGCCATTATTGAAATTGGAATTGGAAATATTGTTTTACTATGTTGGTTTAACCTAAATTTGGAAAATATATTGAGAGTCTTTTTAGCAGATTTCATTGATTTTTTTGCAAGCCAGAAGTTGTTAAACCGAATATTCCAGGCCTGCGGGTCTAGATTTAGTGGAAAATAAAACACGTTTTAAAACAGTAAAACAAAGTTTATTTTAACTGAATCGTCAAAATGAGATAATTGAATCCGGTGACTGCAAAGAATCACATGTTTAAGAACACAAAATTTCAGGAAACACAAATAAATACCGTCTGGGAAAACTAACTAACAACAGACCAGACTAGTCAATTCTTGCGTAATTTAAGTCGTTAAATCCTAATCCGAGGCCGGAATTTTGAAGTTGGCTCTTGTTTTTTCCTAAACTCAAAAAATATATATTTTTTGCATATTTATGTTGTTTTTTGAGGTTAGGAAAAAACAACAAAAGCTAACTTCGGAATTCCGACATCGGATTTGGATTCAGCGACTCAAAATTCGTAAGAATTGACTGGTTTGGTTCGCAAGTCAGTTAAAATACTTAGGTTTAAGTAGAATAGTACGAGGTTACGCAAACGTAATTTAAAAAAGATACCATGAGATCAAAGTTAACGGTAAAATTAAATTTAACAACAGAATAAATAGAGGGAGATTTTTTTAGGTTAGAGAAGTATGAATTTTGTTCTCATAGAGAATAAAATACATATTCCCCTAACCAGACATCTCGCGGTTCCCCTAAAAAAATTGCGTGTTATTTGGGATTGTTGTTTCTTCACAATCACCATTCAAAAATGAAAAAAAAAAGCGTAAATTGTACAAAAAAATTAACTCTTAATTCAGATCTATTAATTTTAACTTTTAATATATTAAAAAAGTCTAAAGATATTTTTTTACATTTTTGGGAAGAAAGCTTGAACATCCTCTCTCGATGGCGCTATACATAATATTATTACACAGGGTGGTCCATTTAACAAGTCAATCCTTAATAATATAATAACCGCTAGATAAATCAAAACAAGTTTTAATATCTCTGAAACCCCATGCACTGCAGTAACGATTGCAGATGCCTTAACATTGATTAAGGCTATCTTTTATATAATTTTTAGTTTGGTAATTTTAGCCAGGGACGTTCAAAATGCGGGGTGATGTCACTTTTTTGCCCCAAACTTTTTTATCTGTAATTTTTTTTGACATTTTCTCAATAAAATATATTTCTTAAGTTAAAAATTCATAAAAAAGGTACTCTGAGTGTAACACCGCAGAACCAAGCGTTTTCAAGAAAATTTCAGGGATTTTTCACGTTCTGTGCATCAAAAATAGGAACTAAAAATTGCACCAATAAAAATTTTAATAATGCAGGACGATTCTACATCAAAAACTATAAAAAAGTCCCCATACACAAATGACCACAAATTAATTTTAAGGGAGCTAGGAAGTGTTACTTTTTAAGACCCGGTAGTACTCTTGAAACTGAATTTAGAACCTAGGCATATAAAAGTATTAAAATACACATTTTTTAATTTTTAAAGGTGTTGAATTTTCAATTTTTTTTGGTAAAAAATGTGATTTTCTTAGATTTCCTTTTGAAATTTTTACTGATATTTAAAATTAGTTTAAAAGTATTATTTACGTTTTTGTATCATGAAATTAATAATTAATAGAAATTGTTTGATTTTTTTAAATTTTGACTAGAGAAGAGACGAGAAAATGGTTTACCACTTAAAAAAATATTTAAAAAATTAAAAATGCATGGCCGAATAGAGAATTTTGCAGTTATTAATATTAAAGATTGTCATGATAAATTAATTATTTAATTTATATAAAATAAATACTTAGTTTCGGAGTTATGGGCACTACCAGGCAAGTGCAAAAATGCAAAATGCATAGCCAGTCCGACACTGACTATAGTTATGGAATAAATTAATAATTAATTCGTTAAACAGAAATATTTATTTTTTAAATAAAAATAAATATGTTTATAAATAGATACTAATCTATCAATTCTAATAGATAATAAAATAAAAATTGAATTTTACGTTTTAAAAACAAAATCAGACTTTTATAAACAAATACTATAACTCAATACATACTATATAAATAAATGCATACAATACTGACTGAAACTATGGGGCTCTCCATAAATCACCTCATTACAGTTAAAGGAGGGGGGGGGGCGGTAGTAGGCTTATTAGCAACAAAAATAAAATATAACGTTCTATAAATTTATTATGTAAAACAATATTTAGTAAAAATTAAAATGTTTGTTTTAATTTTGTTCCAAAAGCGGGACGAGTGACACTGACATCGTTTATGGACAACCCCTATGTTGAAATTCGATTTCGGCCTAAAATACAGTTTTGTATTAAGACTAATCCAACTAAACTCTTATTTAATTAATTGAATAAAAATTGTTTGATAAATACACATTTTAACAGAAAGCAATATTTTTACAGCATTTTTACCAATTAGCGGGGCGTGAAAAGAAGGAAGAATATGATCCTCCCCTAATAAAAAAATATTTGAAAATTTTTAAACTTGCTGTCTTTTAATTAAATACCGTCATTAAATATTTTGCAATGGACGGTTATTATCTGGTTAAACCAGATTTTGTCAATTTTGATTTTAAGGGTGGCTACACCTAGCTAGGTACCCGGTACTCGTTACTGAAATCGACCAAAAATTAAAAATGCATTTTTAGATTTACAATACGAAGAAACGTCGAGAAAATGTGATAAGCTATGTCTCAAAAAAATGCCGGTCTATCTGTCGTCTGTCTGTATGTAAACCTAATAACTTTTGAAAGCCCGATTAAAAAAATTCCTTCACCAAAACATACAGGGCCTTTGTAAGCAGCGTCAGACACCGTGCGTCACGTGAAATATAATTAATATTGCAGTAGTAAAGTAAGGGGATCGGTGGGGGCTAAAACTAATATTTTTGGCAAAAGCTGGCAAAATTCTTACACAGCTAAAAAGTATATTATATTCCAACTTTTCACTTGGGAACAATGGTCTTTAAGTTGGAGTCACAGATTTCATATGAGATCTGTGGTTGGAGTATCTAATGATAAATGGTAGTATCTGATATTGCCGGTAAATATTTAACCGGGGGCCATTTCCCATAAGAAATAGCCCTACAAAAAAAATTATCACATATGTTTTTTGTAGGAAATTAAACATTATTTTTATTTCTGTAAAATTGTTTGTTCTACTATAAATAATAAGTGAGATATTGCTAAAAATTATAGTTTTTGTCCATTTTGCCCCTCTTGCCCTTCGCTAATGTTAACCATTTTTAATGTAACGTAAATAGAAAAGGCCCTGTATCTTTTGGTGAAAGATTTTTTTAAATCGGACATTCCGTTAAAAAGTTATAAGGTTTACATACATATAGACAGACAGACAGACAGACAGACATTTTTTTAACACCCACTTCTTGCACATTTTTTCGACTTTTAATGACATTCTAAAACAGAAAATGCAAAAATTTTTTTTGCAATATACACGGTGTATTTAAAATGGGGTCCGAAATGTCATGGAGTGTGGACAAAAACTTTTTATAAACATGTCTAAAAATGCGTCGTAAGGGAGCTACGCCCCTTTGAAAGTGGCTAAAACATTGGGTTTTTATTTAATAACCCTTTAAGATATAGCAAAGAGGTTTTGCACGTGAACTAACCTCGTACACGTATGTGTACTTATCTTATCAGTTTTTTGTCCCAAACTTTTTTCTGTGTAACTTGTTTGTGATTTTATTTTTGGTATATGATTCATCAGGTCAAAATACATAAAAAAGGTACTCTTGTTGTAACACTTAGGACTAACCGTTTTCGAGAAAAATTAATTTGAAGGTGAAATTTCACGGTACGAGGACAAAAAATTAAATACTAAAATGTTGAAAATCGAAATTTCAATGATGCAGGGCAAATTTACATTAAAAACTGAGAAGAAAACTTCATATACAGGTACTTCCAAAAATCAATCATAAGGGAGATATGGTCTCGTAAAAATGCACCATTTTTAAAGGGCCATAGTAACTTTGAAAGCGATTTTTCGACATACATTTATAGAAACTTTTTTTCTTAGTTTTTGATATAGAATAACCCTGCATCATTAAAATTTTCAATATTTTAGTATTTATTTTTTCGTCGTCGAACCGTAAAATTTCACCTTCAAATTAATTTTTCTTAAAAACGGCTAATCCTACAGTATTATAACCAGAGTATCTTTTTATGTATTTTGACCTGAGAAATCATATTTCAAAATTAAAGTTACTAAAAAATTACACAGAAAAAAGGTTGAGATAAAAAACTGATAAGGCCCCCCGTTTCGCACACCCCTGGTTAAAATAAGTACATGAAAATAACATACGAACATGGGTCTTATTAAGATTAGTTCACGTGCAAAACCTCGTTATTGTATCTCAAAGGGTTCCTGAGTTATTAAATAAAAACCGAATCTTTTAGCCACTTTAAAAGGGGTGTAGCTCCCTTACGACGCATTTTTAAACATGTGTTTATAGGACCCTTTTGTCATATTTTCTGATGCAGAATCACCTCTTAAAATTTTGGACCCTATTTCAAATACATCGTGTATATTGCAATTGACATTGTATATTGTAATTGACAAAAACCAATTTAAGTATGCCTTAATATCAAAATAAATAAAAATATATCTTATTATTGCCTATTCACTAAGAATAAATTAGTATAAAACTTGCTATAAAGCTTAGTCATTAAGTAAGTAAACTCGGTTTTTGCAAATTTTTAAAAAATATATAGTTTATAGTATTTATGTACATTAATGCACTTATAGCATACCTAAGTAAATCAGATGCACATTATGCAACTTATTAAGTTGATATTTGTAGATTAATAGTATATTATTCAATGAGCGTATAATAATTGCTATTAATCAGGGTGAATTTTGGAACACGAGCCGAAATATGAGTGATCTAATCACCCGAATGATTAATAGCTATTATACGCGAGTATAATACTATACTTTATCCATGGTCGTTTTAAATTTTAAACAATTTATTTTTACAGACCCGTGATTAATAGGCCTATTAATGACGGCCGTGGATAAAATACATTTAAAAACCTAACGTAGATGCATAACTGGGTATTTGTCAGATGCAAAACTCGGTATTTGCCTTTGATCAATCACTTGCAAAACTTGGTCTTTTTACTAGAAAGGTGCAAAAAAAATGCAAAACTCGGTTTTTGAACGAGAAAGATGCAAAACTTTGTTTTTAATTATTTGATTTTAATTATTTACTTTTGGATAAAAATAACACAATAGTAATTCTATACAAATTTTGCATTTTTTTCAAAAAAACTTATGAGGGGTTTTTCATGTTTTTCTTAAAATCACTTATCCTGCAAATACAGAGTTCTGCATCTAATGTACTCAAATTTAAGATATAAGAATTACTTTATTGTATATTATTTTGATGAGATTTTATTATTTTTTCATAGATTCAATTTTATTATTTTGAAAGATTAAGCATCTCATGAAGAACTACCCACTTTTACTTAAGTTTTTAAGTTTAAGTTTTTATTTTTAAGCATTCTTCAATCATGTTTCAGTTTTGAAAAAATCTACCAATCTCAGGCACAGTTTTAATTTTTCAAAAACGGCAAGATATTTTTTCAGAGACGTAAGTTTATAAATTAAAACTGCTTTCACTTTAAAAAGTAAAACTAGATAAATTCATGAACTGAGGAGTGCCGGATCAAAAAGGGTACATCTGCACTAAATTACATTTTTCAGTATAAGCCAAAAACTAATAATTTCTAAACGGCTCAAAAATAAATTAAAATTGTAGTTGATTCTGATAGACAGTATACAATATACATAATATCACTTAAATCAAATTTGCTGTAAATCACTAGATAATTTAAAAGCAATTTGAAGATGACCCCCTTTTGACGCAGCAATTTTGGTGAAGATTGCGGGTTTTGATGCGGCAGCAATATTTTAAATGTAAATTAAAAATACTTAAAGTACCCTTTGGCAAAATTTCTTTTTGCAGAATTAACCATCAATAACTCATTTTTTTTAAATGCAGATGTACACCTTTTGGTCCGGCACTCCTCAACTATAATAGTGGTATAAATATGTATCACCAGTCTTTTTATATGGTATGTTGGTATTTTATACCTGCAAATAATAACATCGGTTTTGTAACTAAGACTGCTGGTAGACGTTGAAACCACTCAACAGGACTGCTCTGCCCTTCTAAGACAAGTTGTCCTACCTGCAAAAATTAACTTTTTGAGATAAGCACACCATTGTTGTGCATTACACTAGCACCATGTGCCTACTAAAAAGAAATGTCCTGTCTAAAACACAAATTCTTAAAATTAGCCTAAGATATTTGTCATATGTGGAAAATTTTCAATGTTTTCTAAATAAAATGGTCCTAACTAGTCTTTACTAGACGAATAAGTGAGGACTAGAACTAACTTTACAGATCTTAGTAATTTGATTGGACTTTTTAGATCATTTTGTCCTAACTTTCTCAGATAGGACAAATGCATTTAGTAATGATAATTTATTTTTCTGACAACAAAAAAATATTTTTTTTCCAAAGGATATCACGTATTTTTGATTTCAAATAAAGCAGAATCCAACGCCATATTTATTTAAACATGTTTTCAAAAAGTGCAAACAAAAACAATAAAACTTGGCATATCTCAAAACATCTAAATTGCAGATAGGACAACTTGTCTTAGCAGGGCAGTGCTGGTATATATATTTATACAGGCTTATTCAGATATAAGTTCGAAAAATTTAAGAGGTGATTCTACGTTAAAAAAAAAATGAAAAAAAGTTCATCTAAAGGTTGGTTCGGTCCTAAGGGAGCTACGGCAATAAAAATAATGTTTTTAATTAATAACTTTTGTACATAAAAAATGTCATATAGTGTAACACTTTAGGAGCAACCGTTTAAAAAAAATCAATTAAGAGGAAGTAACATTTTGTGCCACTAAAAATGTTTTTAAAAGGCTATTACTCCTTTAACATTAAATTTAGGTGTTTTGGCGAAGAATATTTTTTGCTTAGTTTTAAATGAAGAATCGCCCTGCAGCATTAAAATTTTATTGGTGCCTTTTTGTTCCCCATTCAATATGTCCATCTTCGAAGGGCCGCAGCTCTCTTAGGATTCATTTCCGGACCAACTTTATAGGAACTTTTTTTCATATTATTTAACGTAGAATCACCTCTTAAATTTCTCGAACTTATTTCTGAATAACCCTGTATACTAGGTGCCACAAAATAGTGGTACTCCACTATAACTTTTTTGTTTATTAACTTTCCAACATGAAATTTAGAAAATGTAAATAATTAAATAAAATGCATTTTTTGACATTTTAACCCTGCAAGGTTCACTAGTACTTTTATAAGGACTATAATTACCAAATTAGGGTATATGAAATAAATATGTACATCATACGCAATAATTGTTTATTAACTAAAGTTATGATCAACATCAAACAATCAACACCTGTTGCACCAAAATCTAAACAGCTGTTAGGAAACAAATTAAAATTTGCTTTGGATTTGCGCTAATAAATTGCACAGTACCTTTAGGGTTTAAACAAATGTCATATTTAACTGACTATACTAAAACAATATGTTTAACTTTGATATCAAACATACTTTAATTAGTTAAATTAGGTTGTGTGCATATGGTTACACGGTGCCTTAGCGGGTTAAAACAAATTGTGTCACCTCCGCTTTTGACGGAAAGGACCTCAACTTCTGATTTTTAAATGGAACACCCCGTACATTTTTACATATTTTGATTCAGAATTAAATTCTGAGTACAAGCATGTGTTATTTGTTAATTGTTGACAGAACATGTCATTTTTTTATTCCTGGTACATATGCGTACCGTTAGTCTCGAAAGGGTTAAAATATATTATGAATATTTTACATTTATCAAGTATTGAACTCACTGAAATATAAAAATAAACTAATATTTTAAAAAATATATCACAGTGTAATAATACTTGTAATAATAATTTCATAGGTAATTGGTGTAATACAATTGAATCTATTATTAATTGAATAATTGAGTGTACATACATTAATTACAATAAAATGAATTATACATAAATTAATTAGTGAATATTAAATAATGCACTATATTCGAACATATTTACGCATATTAATTTAACTAGTTAAAAAACCATATATAAAATCGCAAAAAAAATTAATTTTTGCACAGCTAAGAGTAAATCACTTACTTCCGCGTTTGCGGGTCTAAAATAGCTTTTTTACTCATTTGGTTAGATATTATCTAATTATCTAATAGATAACCTATTTTCTAGGTATTTGATATAAATTTTAAAGCATAATTTAACATAATTATTTGGAATGTAATTAAAAAGTATTAGGTGATGCAAAAAATAGTGTATATTGCTGATTGTTGTGATGCACATCTCGATGACAGCTTTTTGCCATACTTAAATACTTTAAACTATTAAAATAATCTTTTAAGATATATTTTGACTTTTGTAAAAAAAAATAATAAAACTTCTGTCAAAATTTAAAGAGGAAATAGTCCAAAAATATCATCACAAATCATAATATGCGTAAATGTTTTATTTGATATTCTATTTTATGGAGGGATAAATTTAAACCATTCCAAACCCCTCGGCTCCTTCACTGATAGCCAATAGCAAAGATTTTTCAAAATGCTCATAAGAATCGTATTCTGGTAAACACAGTTGATTGAAGCTGAAATAAAAGTTGACGTTAATAATTATTATTATGATTAATTAAAAACTGCAGCAGAATAATAATCAAAATAACAAGAATTATGTTTGCATGCACTACTATGTGTTAATATACTTACTCTGTACTTCATACATAAAATGTCTGAATGTCGCTAATGTATTTTGTCTTCTCAGAAGAGCAAATGCTTTAACATTATTCAGACACTCTATGAAGATGTCTTGATTAGAGAAATTTACAACTAAATTGCAAACTAAAATTGATTAGAACGGAATATATTTTGTATTTTACGAAAAATAATAAAAACTTCCTATAAAAAAACTAATAGCCTAAAAAAATAAAACAAATATACTTCGTGCACTTATAGAGAATAACGAAAAAAGCTCACAACACAGACATGTTAATTCTAAGTATTTGGTTCTGAAACATG
The DNA here is from genome assembly GCA_958510825.1 of Brachypterus glaber. Lineage (NCBI taxonomy): Eukaryota > Metazoa > Arthropoda > Insecta > Coleoptera > Kateretidae > Brachypterus > Brachypterus glaber. The sequence continues at coordinate 30,327,720 of OY294050.1, forward strand.
CTTCCGTACGTAAATCATAAATACTTTGCATTCTTTAGTTTGTATAATATAAATAAATATTATTTTAAATCACACGCGTCATGTCATATAATCCTGGAAATTTTCATTCAATCTTGAACGTTAACAAAGCTTCGAGCGTCAATTAGTTATTTAATATTGGTTGTTAGATATTTGCATAACACATAAATGTAATAAAAATAATTAGAATCAGTAGTTTAATGGCTAATTTAATTAAAGGTTACTTATAGAATTAAGGACGGTTTTTCATGCTTATTTATCTGCTACCTAAATACTACTGTACAGAAACACCAATAAAATATTAAGATTTCAGTGACTATTTCACAAACAATATATAGGCCAATCAAAACCTTGCAATTTTAGTTTCTTGACCAGTCAGATCAAAATGAATCTGATAATTTTTGCACTTGGTTACTATGTAAACAAGAAACTGACAGTTACTTGATAAATGTTATATTTTTGCAAAATGTGTTTTTAATTTGTGAAGCTTACCTTTAGTTTATTTATTTTTATTGATAACCAATATAAATGCTTATTTTATTACCAAAAAATCCTAGGTAGAAACCCTAATTAATTTCAGATAATATATTATATTTTATACACTTTCCATCTTAAAAGCTTTAAATCACTGATATTCATAAATTTTAATTTATTTAATTGAATCTAGGTATTAAAAACAGGCCACTAAAAACTAATTTAAACACTTATTTATTAAAAATATATTTGCAGTAAAGAATTACGGAAATCAAAACATCAAATGACTGCGCTGGTACCAGTACAGCGTTGCCAAAGTTTATTAGAAACCGATAGTAAATTGTTTTTTTACGGGTCGAAACACCCGTTATTTAATTTCTTTTCTGTTAAAAACTAAACTTTTTAAACAAAAACAGCAATGATATTTATTTAAATGCTAATATATGTGATAACAACTATTTTATTGGAATAATCTCAAACATAAAATATCCCTCGAGCAAAGTTTAGACTTGGCAACATTCGCGAACAAGTGAACATCGTGGATTTAAAAAGCGCGGCCAATTTGAGATTTAAATTTTTAATTATAATTATAAAGTAATATTGTTGTTTAGTTCTTAAATTTTTAATTTTAATATAAAACAACATAAATATTGTAAAACTATATACTTCCTTATTTTGTTTGTGAAATAGTCTTTCAAAATACCATTCGTGCATGTTGAATTATACATAATTTATTTACTGTATATAAAAAAATATTTTGCTTAAGGAAATTGTTTTCGTGCATTGTTTGTGAAAATTCCTCGACCTGCCAAGGAAAATATTTTTTTAATACAGTAAAAAAATTATCGATAATTCAACATGCACTTATGATATTACTAGTGATAACTAAACATAAATCACTCTAAAAAGAACCTAGTTTTCGCATGCGCGCAATAACCACCAATGAAATACTGGATACGTGACATCAGGCGTACGCTTCTTGTTGTTTCATTGGTGATAATCGACGCATACGAAAACAAGGTTCTTTCTAGAGTAATTTACCTGTAAAACTTTATCAGATAAAGCTGGAGACTTAAAATTTAATAGTGAATACAAAACTGATTCTGTGATTACGTGAAAGCTTTTCTCAAGTAATTTTTTTTTGTTAAATAAATTGTTTGGCTTAAATTTGATCCTTTCCTATTGTAATTATTGTTAAAAATACAACCACTCAGAATTAAATCTCACACCAAACATAACGCAAAAAAAAATATTTAAAGAAATGTTACTGCAATAATCTGTCAAATTTTATCTACTGTTTGTGAAATAAGTATCCTTTTTAAAATAACCGCAAAATTATTAATCTAGGTACTTACCAAGTGTGCGCAGTGGGTAAATTACCAAACGTGGGAGCGGCAGTGATTTGAAACTTCGGCGTCAATTCTTTGAAACCCCCAGGAGGTAACTGGGAACACCCGGTGGTGAATTGCAGCAGCCTCGCCATCTCCTCTTGCGTGAAGTTGCCGACAGCTGCCCAAAACCAGCCCAGAATCCGCCGAAATTCCGTCGAATTTCCGTTCACGACGTGATGCGATTTAAAGTCTTGGATGCTGTATTCTCCCGTACCGCAAAGCAAGAGCTGGAACGCCCATATTGACAAATATTATTAATAATGTTTATTTATGGATAATTTCGAATAAAAAAAACTCTAAAAAGTTTTTTTTTGTTCATGATGAAACAAAAATTTATTGTTTAGTTAAAGAGTTGTTTGAGTGGCCCTTTTTCGATTTTTGTTTTGTTTTTAATATCATTTAAAATTAGGATATATTACGCAATTTCAATCAATCAAAAGTCGTTAAGCAAAAAATTTAAAAAAGGACGATGTCAGTCACTCAAGCAACTCTTTAACTTTACAATAAAAAACCCCATCTCAATATCTTTATAACCGAGAATTTTTGGATCAAAATGTGGTCCACAAAAGCGAAATATGCGAGTCACATACACGGTGTATTTGAAATGGGGTCCGAAATGTTAATTAAGGGGTGATTCTACATCATAAAATATGACAAAAAGCTCCTATAAACATACACGGTATTTTTGAAATAGGGTCCGAAATTTTAAGGGGTTATTCTACATTAGAAAATATGACAATAAGTTCCTATAAACGTATGTCTAAAAATGCGTCGTAAGGGAGCTAAGCCTTTTTGAAAGTGGCTGAAAATTTTCGGTTTTTATTTAATAACTCACGAACCCTTTGAGATATAGTAACGAGGTTTTGCACGTTAACTAATCTTAATAAGACCCATCTTCGTATATTTTTTCATGTACTTATTTTAACCAAGGGTGTGCGAAACAGGGAGTTCTTATCAGTTTTTTGTCCCAAAATGTGGGATATGATTCCTTAGATCAAAATACATAAAAAAGGAACTCTTGTTGTAATACTTTAGGATTAACCTTTTTGGAGAAAAAGTTATTTCAAGCTGAAATTTCACGGTTCAAAGAAGAAAAATTAAATTCTAAAATGTTGAAAACCAAAATGTAGAATTTCGGCGACTAATACATTTCTATAGTATACAGAGTTCGCCTGCCGGTCGATTTAGGCGATATAAAGGAATGTGCATACAAAAAATACCTACTTCTAACTCATTTTCGTCGAAAATACTCAATAAATTGTCAGGTATTAGCTCATTCAGTCCTTTTAAAAAACTCTCCATTTCATCTTTGATACTCGTAGACAGCCTGTACTGCGCTAAGGAGTCCAAATACTGAAGTTTCGTGTCGTTTTTTACCCTAGTTTCTGCGCCGTTTGGTATTAATTCTACGGTTTTGCTTAGCTGGCCACTAGAGTCGTATTTTTCTTCTACAAAATAAATTTCGTCGTCGATTTGGTCTATATCGTTGTCTAAGATATATTTGATTTTCGATAAATATAAGTCGGGATCGTCTTGCTCGAAATACTACAAGCAAAATAAACATTTATTTAGAAGATGAAACCGAGGTGGGTATTACGGCCGAAGATCATATGGCCGAGAGTGAGGTTTGTACTATTGGTTTGGTTTGGTAGTTTGCTGTTTTTTATTAATGGGAGGCCTTGGTTTACGTTAACAATGGCAGCACTGATATCAGTGGCTCTCAAAGCGTAAGCAAGTATTTATACATTGAGATATATAACTGGTTGTTATTACTATTCTCTGAAAATTAATAAATATAATAAAATAATTGTTGAAATTTTTATAACGCAAAATTGTTAAAATACTCACGAATTTCTGGTTAGTGTTTTTTTTAATGGGTGTGTTGGTTTACTTAAACGATGGTTTGGTAGTTTGCTGGTTTGCTGTTTTTTATTAATGGGAGGCGTTGGTTTACGTTAACAATGGTTTGGTTTGCTAGTTTGCTGGTTTGTTGTTTTTTTTTAGTGGGAGGCGTTGCTTTACATTAACAATGGTTTGGTTTGATAGTTTGCTGGTTTGGTGTTTTGTTTTTTTTTTAATGGGAGGCGTTGGTTTACGTTAATAATGGTTTGGTTTGGTAGTTTGCTGGTTTGGTGTTTTTTTTTTAATGAGAGGCTTTTTTCAGATACGATATATCAGAATTTAGAAGGCGATAAATTTTAAGAATCAAATAGGATTATATTTAGGCTAAATAATTTAGCTTTAGCTAATTAAATAATAAATGCTCGCCTGGTGTAATAAGAAATTCATTGTTTTAGTCAAATATTGAGAACCTCTGGAGAATACAGTAGAGGGGGTAAAAGCATTTCTTCGGCCGTACAACTTTCGGCCGTATGATCCAGACTCGATGAAACGACAAAAAGTCATGACTTATAATACCTTATAATGCACCCTCAGTCCAATTACTTGAGCCAAAAACGACCTAGTGAACCTTCCCCTAACCAACTGTCTGTAAGATCCTCCTAGCGCGCTTTCGTACAGGCATTTGCCTACCACTTTCCCGGCAAATTCGTAGTGGCGCAACTTTAGGTTGGACGGCCTGTGAGGGTTTGGATGCACTAAAGATTGCTGGCCTTCGTGAAAACTCGTGAAAAGCCCGTTTTTAGCGTCGAAAAGCTGTGCGCAAATTAATTCGAACCATTCCCGTCTGAGTCCGCCCCAGTCTATACCTGAAACAAGCCGTGAAGATATGTAATGCTACGCATTCCATTATATACTATTTACAGTAAATGGTATATTTAGGGTCACTAGATCTACGTCTTAAGTTAGCAAGGCGCCTTGCTAACTTAAGACCTAGTTCTAATGTCCCTAGGTATATTGTATTTTCCCAAATACTTAAAAAAAAATAAAAAATCAAAAAACAATTTCTTTTATTTTCTTTTAGCGAAAAACGAAAAATAAAAAAAAATAAAAGTGATAGTTTTTTTTATTTTTTAAAAAGTTTAACCACCTATAACTTTTTTGTTTATTTAGTCATGGATTTGACTGTAATTTGGTTTATGGGTTATGTATGATACCAGAAAAGATCCCCCAGAGGATTTTCGCCCAAAAACGCCTACTTTGTGAGATATGATTTTTTTAGGTTTTTCAAGAAATCGGAAGTTTACACAAAAATTGACTTTCAATAAGTCAAAAACGATTTGAGATATTTAAAAACAGTTTTCACCAGTTAAAAAAACACCTATTTCTGCATATAAAACCAATTTTTCAAATTCAATTGTTTTTTGTTTTTGGAGATATTTAACAAAAGCTAAAACTCAAAAACCCCACCCACAATTTTTTGCAAGTGGGAAAGGTAAATATAGGGTGTTAAAATAGATACATTTAAGAACATTTCCTGAACATTTGAAAAACATTGGGGTGGGGTTTTTGAGAAAATTTAAGTTTTAGCTTTTGTTAAATATCGCAAAAAACATAAGACAATCGAATTTGAAAAATTGGTTTTATGCGCAGAAAAAGATGTTTTTTAACTGTTAAAACCATTTTTAAATATCTCGAATCGTTTTTGAGTTATTAAACTTCCGATTTCTTGGAAAAACTAAAAAAATCATATCTCACAAAGTAGGCCTTTTTGGGGAAAATCACCTGGAGGATCTTTTCTGGTGCCATATAGAACCCATCAATCAAATTACAGTCAAATCCATGACCATCGTGCAGTCAGCATTGTCTGAATCGACAGGGAAATGCCCAATACTATTCTAGCGCAGGCGTTGTGAATAGTATAATAAACAAAAATATTGACAAATAGTTTTTATCCAATACATACAGATAACACAATTACCAGCTTTATTTTAAATAGATAAACTCAATAATAACCCCCACGTGGCTTTTACTTTATTGAGTGGATAATTATTTATTTTACCCACTCAACTGTCACTTGTCAAATTATTTTCTTGTAAATGTCATTAAAATTTTTAATAAAAATATGAATTCCTAAGCTATTTATTGGATAAAACCTTGTATGGCACTCATGGGTAAACCGATATTGCCCTCTCGAAAATTAACCTGCGAGGCGTGAGCAATGGGCAATATCTTAGTTTACCCACTAGTATCATAAATAACTATTGTCATCAGATTTTTTGTCTTTCTATGTATATTAAAGACTAAATTTAATATATTTTCGGTGAAAGAACAAAAAATTACGACAACACCACAAGCAATAAAACAAAAAGATACAAGAAATACCTATGCCAACTTACCTTGTTCTCCTTGAAAAGTAATTTCAAAATTTCTACACCAATCGGACACGGAAAAATGCTTCGTTGCTTTTAAGCTAGTTTCCAATAGCTTTTCTCTGTTCACCTTCATGGATAACTTTTCATGGTAATGTTTTTGGTGATATTTTCGTACCTCATGGTTAAAGAAATCTTGCTTATCTAAAGAATCAATAATTTAAAATTTCTGGGTGTACCCCAGGGCAAAAAATTACATTTCCAAAGGCACAAATGATATATTATAATATAATATATAATAGATAATATTATCTATAATGGTTCTTACCTTTAAATGTTTCCGAGCCTCCCATATTTTTAAGTAAAAATTGTGTAAAAGTTGCGGCTATAACGTTACGTTCTTTTGATAACAATTCTATTTTTGGTTGGCAACCGTCATCTACAGTAAAAGTGCCACTTAAACTATCACTAGATTTAGATATTGTCTCGACTTGAAAATTGAACTGAAAAATAATCACAATAATATTAATAATTATAATATAAGTAGTACAGTTGTGGCATTAATATCGGGACAACCTCAAAAACATTCGTGTCATTTTTATATTTTTTTCATGGATTAACATGGGATTATTTTAAAAATTAAAAACTAGGTTACTTCGTTTTGACATAACTGAATTATTTAGTTGAAGTTTACTGTCAAAAAATATTAAATTAATAAATTAATATTTATTGATTCATTAAATTTTACACAAATGTTGTAATTATTTAAATAATAATAAAATTGATATTCTTTGGATCAAAATTGTACTATACGGGTAAAGAATATGTGTTTAATATTAATTTTTCTCTTCAGTACAGCTAAAAACTCACAAGGTTTTATAAATTTTTTACTGAAAATGAATTTCAGTTTAAGAGTTCATTACTGAAGAGCCTCACTGAGGTAACCGAAAAAAAATCCTAGTATACGGCAAGTGCACCTTGTTTTCCTCGGTTTTTCTTATATAATTAAAAATTGCTTCACCATCCATTGTAGATTTTGACCACCGAGGATCGTTTTTCGGTTTGATATAAGAACCTAATGTTTTTTCAATAAAAAATTTCTTAAGACACAGATCTAAAACTGAACTAAAATTGAACCTCATCCATATCTCCTAATACTAAGGACGACTGAGCATTTTTTCTCTTTAATTTCCACGATAAGCAAACTCATTTTAAATTAAAACAAAGATAAAAAACACTTTTTTTACAAACTACTCGTATAACAGCAAAAAATACACAAACATTTGACATATTTTGATGTTTTCTAAAATATGACACAAGACCCACTATAATCTATGAAAAACTGTTTGTCCCGATATTTAATGCCACCACTGTACTTAAGTTTTCTTCTTGCAAAAAACGAAAAAAAAATGTTTTTTTTTTTTGAAAATTATAGTTTTATTTTTTTTTAAGTTTAAACCCCCATAACCTTTTTGTTTTCGGGGGGATTACTTTTAAAATTGGTAGAATTGATGCTTATAATAAAAGTAATTTTTCCTGAAAACGTTACGTTAATGGGAATTTTCTTTGAGCTTTTTTCGATTTTTTTAAAAGTCACCCATAACTTTTTTGTTTTTGGGGGGAGTACTTTCTAAAACAATAGGGATCTTCATCGCAGAACTTGATTTTTCCTGAAAATTTCAGGTTATCGTCTCCACAAAAAACGTGACATCAGACAGGCAGACAGACGTTGCTTAGCGCAGGCGCTGTGAATAGTATAATAAGGAATAACTGCTCTTTTTATAAGTATCTAAAATAATACGTTTTGAGAATAATAAATACTAATGTAGATGCTTTCCAAAATGGAATAGGAGCTGTTTTATAACATCCTAGATTTTTAAAACACAATTTTCATCAAGCAAAATTGTTCCTAAACCAGTTAAAGGCTAAGATAACACTTACCTTCGTAGAGGGGCATAATCTAAAAGTAAAAATCCTTTTTGGTATAATTTTCAAAAAAAGTTCCTTAATAATTAGTTGCTTTGGCGAAACGTACAATAAAACGTTTTTCGGCTTTGGTACACGCTCTCCATTCATGCCTATCAATTTTGCATGATAACACACGTTGTGGTTTTTTGAAGCTACATTCTTATGAACTAGAGTGGAGTCAACACCTTAAATAACAGTTTAAATTATTAAAAAAGTAAATACAAACGTACAGTACAGAGAGCTTGAACAGCTTTGAGTCAATTTTAATCTTTTGAGGTAGAATAGTATAGTATACAAAATTAATATACTTACTATTTAATACAATTATATCGAAATCACCATTATGTAATTCTGTGCCGCTATATTTAATTTTAGCGTGATAACAACCTTCTGTTTCGAATTTTAATTCGACACTGATTCTTTTGGATTGCCAATCGTAATCCAAAACGTGAATCGGTTTCTCTTCTTTTTCTAGCTTATTGTCTCCCATAGCAGCTCCCAGTTGAGTAACGTGTACTGAAAAGCCCTAGAAATGAAATATGTATTTTTTAATATTGACTTTTATGATAAATTATTTTTCAAGAACAGATAATATGCAATATATTTATGATGAAGACATCACACGTCCCCCCCCCCCATGTGGAAATAGGTTTTAAAAAAATAGCAAATTTAGGTGATGATAAATCATGCGAGCAAAGGGTCTGTAAACTTCAAAACCTCTAAGAACGAAATCCTAATGAGCGCCAGTTCTTAAATAGTGGTAAAAGTTCTTCCACAGACTGCAAGCTAAACAACATTAACAAACTGAAAATTCTTTTGCACTATTATATATTATAGTGTTTTTGTTGCTGATTTCGATTTTGTTTAGATAAAATCTCTATGTTCCCATTTTTGAGAAAAACCGTTCCAAAATTTTATAAAAATTAAAATAAGTTAGTTTTGGAGGCCCATATTTAAATTATTATAGCAGCTACAAAAGTTATTTCTAGTTTAAATTAAAGTTACATCTATGCTCTATAAAATAATTACAAAAATGTCTGTAAATCATTTTAAAAGTTCAGTTAATGAATAGCTTTTGAAGCCTCTGAAATCCTGTTTAAAAGAAGGTGAATTTATCTTTGTTAGACAGTTTTATAAATTTAACGTCAAATTTATTATATTTGTCAAGCCTATGTGTTTGTCAATTTTGATAAATATGACATATACTGCCCAAAATAGTCTTAAACAGCAACACTGAATCGTCATTGCAGTTGTCTTAAAAACTAGTCTTTCGTTGGACCCCGGAAATAAAATCCAGATACTTTTCAATACGGTTTTATAGAGCAAATATGTAACTTGAATTCAAGCTATAGATTACCTGTGTAGGTGCTTCCATAATTTATTTATTGTCCACCTAAAATGACATTTTTTAATTTTTTCGAATTTTCGGCAGGGTATTTCCAAAAAAACGGAAAGAGATACGGATTTGACCTAAATAGAATCGAAATCAGCAACAAAAACACTATTAGAATTGTGCAAAAGAATTCGCAGTTTATTACTGTTGTTTAGCATGCAGTCTGCGGAAGAACTTTTACCACTATTTACGAACTGGCGCTCATTAGGACTTCGTTCTCAGGGGGTTTCAATTGTACAGACGGTTTTCTCACATAATTTATCATCACCTAAGTTTGCAATTTTTTTTAACCTATTTCCACTTGGGGGGACGTGTGACGTGGATCTAATCGTATTTTCAACGTACCATTAAAAAATCTTACAAATCAGAAAAACTTACACTAATAGGATATTCGTCAGCCTCATATGTGCAAATATTGCTGTACTCATCTCGAGGCTCAATATAAAGCAAATGTGCAACATTTGCTGTACAAACTACTGTACTGCAATGTCGTACCACTATTGTTCTTTGAGCATAGGTTGGACCAGATACAAAACCTAGAATAAAAGTAAAATATTTACGATTAAATCTCTTAATCCTTCCTTAGTGATAAGGATAGCAATTCTCTAAACGCTATGCGTACCTCTCATAAATGGACTTCCAGCAACATGCTGATTAGCAACCATAACAGTAATTTTGTACTGGCCAGTATGGCGAACCATGAACTTTACTTTTGCCAAGTTAGCATTTTCTGGATCCGTTGGTGAACCAAGCTCAATTATTACAGCCATCTGTAATAATTTATATAATTTTAATTGAAATATAAAACCGAGGGGTAAACCGCTGACAAAATTTTGTACACATTTAGGAGGAAATCTTCAAAGATTTCCTCGTATTACGAAGGTTAAACGCTCAAAGATTTCCTCCAGATTTCCTCAAATTTGTACACCTGAATTCCTCTGCGGTTTACCCCTCGTATAAAACATGCCTTTTTTATTGTCCAAAACTTTTAAAAATATTTATATAATTTTTTTAATAAAATAGTAGTTATTTTTTTTAGAGTAGTACCTTTCTAGATCCTTCGGAAACATCAACCATAAACTGGTCAGCATCCGATATTGGATATGGGTGCCCATTTCGTTGGAAAAACTGTACGGTAAAACAGACAGTATGTCCAACTGGATGAGGATCTGTCCAGTGGAAGTTTACCTGAAAATTAAATGATACAATAGCATATAAAAAAATAGTTTCTTTCTACTACACAATTAAGTGCTAGCTTAATATTATTTGCCATTGTCCAAAACTGGTTTACCTTGACAACCAATAAAATCAGTGAACCCATTTTTTATTGACCGTTGTTAAGCATTGACGACCGTCGCGACGTTCCATAATGTAAACATTTTAAGACAACTACTAACTTTTTTTAGCTTATTTGTCAAACTTCCAGCTATGTCAAAATAATTTTTAAACTACATTTTTAACTGATATTTGGACTTACTAGCTTTAGGTAGTACAAAAAATTATTACATGCACCATGTATGCGAACTGCTTAAAGTGTTCTGGACTGATTTTTTTCCCTCGACTCTATCTTAGCAAAAAACTTCAGTCTCAAACAATAAATACTTAGTTTGCATACTAGGTACCAATATACTATTTTTCACTACTAGCTTTAGAACATACCATTATTTGTTATGTTTTCAGACTGTGAAATCAATTTTCTTCACCTATAGCAATAATAATTTTTTATCTTCTAGTTGGAGTAAATTTTATAAACAATTGATTTCTGTCACTTTTGATGTTTCAGTTCTTTGTGCAATTTTTACTGATTAAACCCAAGAAAATAGCTTTAAATAACTTTTTATTTATTAAACATAATTAATTATAATTATTACCAATTAATACGATCAATAATTAGCTAATTATTAAAAAAATTAAAAAAAAAGACTAAATTTTTAAATGTCAGTTTAAAGTATTTATTTGAGGAAATGTCACTTATCAAGGCTACTTGATTTTTATGAAAATTTCAAGAAATATAATTTCTATTAATAATTTATTTTATTATTTGAATACAAATAGTTAAATAGGGAACGTTCAAGTATTACGTAACGCAAATTTTGGTCATTTTGGACCCCCCGTAACGCCATTTTCCTATACCATTAACATGGGCGTAACACTCCAATTAGACCCCCACCCCCCCTATGAGCGTTACGTAATAATTGAACGTTCCCATAGTGCTAGTAGTGAAAAAACTTATATATATAAACTACGGTAGAGAATACTATTATAGCCTCGCACTCTTAAATGCCTCGCTGCTACGCAGTTCGGGATTTAATACGATCGACTATAAAAAATGTCTTCTCTACCTTGGTATATAATTACTATGAAACAAAGCATTCCTCATTTTTAAACAAACAGCTTAACAAGCAATGTTTTTTAGTATTAGTATTGTTGTAAAAAGAATTTAAAAAATCGCAAACTCTTGGATAATCCTAAAATGAATTAAAAATATGCTTTACCTTTAAAAAAAGGGTTCCCGATTAAATATATTATAAAATATTATACAAAGTTTACTTTTGCGTCATCCATTATATGGATTAGTCTTGAAAATAGCTAAGATGCGAAATTAATAAATGTCAAATCTATGCATGGTTAACGTTTTTTTTTTAAATAAAATTAAGTAGGCATTGTTTTGTAAGTATTAGGACATTTAAAAATGACCAAACGCACGGGAATACTGCAGCGCGACCAGCTTTGGGCTGTAGAATGTAGATACAGTCGGTCAAGTAAGAGCGTGTCGCCTATAACGTGTAGTCGGCAAGAGAGAGCTCTACTTTTTTTCGGGGATATAATTTAATTTCTGACCGACAATGCTTTGTACATAAAAACTTTTTCTGAACCTTATTTTTAGCACGTTTTAAAACATGAGTGCTGCGTACGCATCACGGTTCGAGGCTGCCTTCCTCTGTTTGAACCCGAAAGGTCCGAAAATGGCGCCTACATCGGCTGCAATATATATGGGAAAGTCAAAGACATTCGTCAACAAGTGGGTGAAACGATACTAGAAAACAAAAAATGTTGACGACTTACCAGATCGTGGCTCAACAGGAAAGGTGTCGGCTAAGCACGAAAAAATGATTTTAAACATGTTTTCGTAGAATCCTCAATTAACCCTGGGCCAAGGGACAAAAAAACTGATGCAGAAAGGTTTGGATATATTACATGAAACAATTCGTACTCATCTCCAGGCTCACGACTTAAAGTGGCGAAGTACAATAAAGAAACCTTTGTTGAGTAAAACACAGGAAGAAAAACGACTCGCGAGGGCCAAAGGAAACATCGATCGAGACTGAAGTAAGGTTATTTTTACCGATGAAGCTTTTTTTGGGATTACGTTATCACCCCCCCGGGCCTGGAAATCCTCCACCAACCGATTGGTCCAGCGAACCGTGAAACACCCTGTAAATATTCATGTTTGGCGATGTCTCTCGGAAAAAGGTTTTGGATTTGTATTTCTCTTTACGTAGAACTTGAACGCTAAAAAATGGTGGAGATTTACAAAAAATCTGCCAAACGTTGTTATGACGATAAAAATAAGCAGTGGACAAGTCCAAGAGTACAACGACCCCAAACATCGGAGCAAGTTGTGTAGCGAGTGGAAGAGGACATCCGACATAATCACGCTAGATTGGCCGTCCCAATCGCCCGACGCAAACCCCATTGAGAATGTGTGGTCATTCTTTAAGCACAAGCTACGCGGGAAAAAGGTATACACATTAAATCAGCTATTACGAGAAATTCGGACAAGATGGAGGTCTTTGCCGAAGGAATATGCAAAAAAATCTCGTTCAAATATGCCCAAACGATGTCAGGCGATCATTGACGCAAATGGAGACTGGACAAGTTACTAAGTTATTTGCATTGATCTATCATTCATTAACTGTAATTAAATGTAAAAAAAATAGTATAAATATATTCTTAAATAAACAATGCGAGACATGCTCTTACTTGACCGACTGTATAATAGTAAATTAGTTTGCACTGGCTTTTAGTGCACTAATTTCATAATGTACTACTCGATGTACTTTGTTAAAATACATAAAAAAGTACTTTAAATTTAGCACTAATAAATCATAATTCTAAACATTTTCATATTATGCTCTACTATTGGCAATCATTAATCAAGAGATTATTATCTTTTTACCCATTATATTATCACCATTCATTATTCGGCTGTGCGTAGTGTAGGTTCGGTTCGGTTTTGCTGGTCAAAATTCAGAACCAAACTCGCATTTTCGATTTAAACCCAACAACAATTAAACTAGGTGAGTGTTCTGTGTGTTGTAAAAGTGTCCTTTGTTGCACGTGGGGAGTAAACCGACGAGATTAAAACCCTCGTCGTTTTGCACTACAAATGACAAAAAAAAATAAGACAAAAAAAAAAAAAAATAAGACAAAAAAAAAATCTGGAGAGAGCCGGTTTATGATTTATCTAAGCAGCACAGCACAGACCTCAAGGTCAATCACCAAACAAATATACACAGGACAAAAACCCAAAGAACACGGGTAAGAGAGCCATAGGCTCTGACCCAACCCACATCGAACATGCCACCTTCCTCCTCCTCCTCCATTAATCAAGAGCCCAATTTTCGGATGAATATAGTACGGCCTCGGGGAAAAGTGAGCTGTTCTTTCGTTCACGAGCGTAGCATAAATTCATCACTGATTAGAAGCGACCGCAAGACGCCTGTCGACAGGCTGCCCCACTCCACTAAAACGCAACGCCAGTTTATCGATACACAAATGTATTATTATTATCAATAATATCGATGATAAAAGCTAAAAAAGACATAAAAAGATGACTAGGGGGATTTGGCACCATTCGTACACGGAGCACATTCATACATCTTGTCTTACGTGAAAACCAAAAAGTTTTAATACGCGCATTTGCGTCCGCACATAGCTCTTTTCGTGCCAGATCTGGCAGTGAGTGGCAGGCGACCTTAGCCACCATCGAGGAGTAGTACAGTAAAATGTTTAAACGCTCTTAAAATTTTACTTTAGCGCCTAAAATTTTATTTGGTGTATGTCGGATATAAAGTGATTGTTGTTTTAGGTATTTTTTTAATGGTAAGTAAATTAGAAATTATTTATACTTGAATCTAGAGTATTGTTACAAAATATAAATAACTGCATTAAGGGGCAGATTCATACAGTGTCGAAGGGGTACATTTATACAGGTCTGTATATATGTGCCTCCTTCAGACCCAGCAAAACTTTATCGACGGGTCATCAATGGGCCATCACACGGGTTGATGGCCCATCGGTAATGTTTTTGCTAGGGATATAAAGCTTATTTTTTTTTTAGAATCATGGTAAAGAAAAAAAAAGTCGCGCGGTAGACGAAAACTTGATGAAAGCAGCTTTACAAGAGAAGGAGAGGAGCCGAGTACCGACCAGCAATCAACCACTTGAATTTAATTTAAATTTAAAATTGTAATGTTTTTTTTTTGTTATTTGTAGGTTTATTTTCCATTAACGTGATAATAACTCGTATAATAATAAACGTACTAGCAACACAATTTTTTTTTACTGTGCCCACATAGGGGCACATTCATACAATTTGCATAAGGTTTTAAAAAACACATTTTTCGTTTGCATTTTAATTTAATTTTTTTTAATATATTTTTTTCTATAGCTAAATTCATGTTAGTTTAATTGATGAAAAAAAAAAGAATTAAAATATTTGAAAGATTTTACAATGAAATCTAAAAACTGTACAAAAAATCCCAAACTCCCCCTAATATCTCGCCCGGACTCTGCATATGGTCTATTACCTTGCAATTGGACGGCAACAGGTATTTTCCTGTAACATATTGCATCAGAGAGTGCTTCGCTTCTGGTGCAAGAGATGGTTGGGTTAAAGCCGCTAACGTGACCAAGCCAGCCACCGAGACTGAAACAACCAACATCCCTCCTGAAAAAAATTAAAAAGCGGTAAAGATATGTAATGCTACGCACTTCTTTATATAATATTCACAGTGGATGGTATAGTGCATTAACTCAAATACTTTTAAAAAATTCAAAACTAATTTGAAAAAAAAATATTTTTTTTTAATTATTTTTTTTTTTTGAAAAAAGAAAAAAATTTGAAAAAAAAAATAAAAAAACTTTTCAACAATCTTTTAAAGTTCTTTATACGAAAAACGGAAAAATAAAAAAATAAATTAAAATTATAGTTTTTACTTTCTCATAAAAGAAAGTATTGTGATAAAAAAAAAACATTTTTTTTTGCTTAAATCATCTTATTTTTTCCTGAAACGTCGAGAAAAATCAAAATCAGCAACAAAAAAAAATTATGTCTGTCGGTCTGCCTGGATCCACGATAACTTAAGAACGCTTTGAGCTAGCGACTTGAAATTTGGTATGCAGATGTATTTTTATATTATCTTGGACAAGTTAAAATTTGAGAAAAATCGGTTGGGGGAAAGGGGGTAAAAGGGGGGTTAAATTTTTGTTTCGGTCGTAATTTTTTTATTATTTACAATACAAGTAAAATTTTAAAAACAAATAAAACGCTAAATAAAACTACACAAAAAATTTTTTATTTTTTTTTCAACGACCCCCCTTCCCCCAAAAATGTAAAAAATGTTTCTAGACATAACTTTTTTTATTGTTCACAACAAGAGAAAAATTTAAAAACCACATAAAAGGTAAAATAAACTTATACAAAATGTGTAATAATAATTTTTTTGACATGATCTCGTAATGACTTTACAATGAGGAGTCATCTGTATGCGTTCATGAACTCAGAGAAAATCATTAAATGATTTAATAATGACTTCCACGTGAAATAGCAAATGTTGTCCGGGTATCTTATGGCAATTCAGCCTTGAGTGCGTACTAACATAACTCCACCCTGTCCCATCTTAGGAACATAATTTTAATTATTGAAGTTTAGTGCCTGCGACGCCAATGGCGTCACGCCATTAAATCTTGATAAAAAAGAATGTTTTTAACATGGATCAGGGAGCAGTTATGTTAATACGTACTTAAGGCTGAATTGTCATGATATATTGTACCAATTTTAGCAAAAATACAGACAAAATATGTGTATATAAAATTTTATTAGACAATTTAAACAATACTTTACAATTTAAGTATAATTTTTCTACGTGTTACCAGAAGTACAATACAAAAACAACAATTTACTTTTTTTTATTTTTACATCCACCAATTTTTGTTTGACATTTTTCTTTAGAATATTCGAGTTTTATCGAACAACCTTTTTCTTTCTTTTTTTCGCAATCTGCCTTTTTTGGTTCACATTTTTTGGACTTTGCAGAGCCTTTTGCGTGTTTATTTTTTAAAGAATCTGCTGCGACCTTTTTTGGTTGACATTTTTTATCTTTATTTTTTACTGAACTAGTTGTATCCTTTTTTGGGTTATATGATTTTACAGAAGAATTTGATTTTAAAGAGACAGTATCAGATTTTTTAGTTGCTTTTGCTTCCTTTTTTGCTTTAAAACTTTTTACTGAAGATTTGGATTTTATCGAACTAGCTTCAGCCTTATTTGTTTTTTTAGAAGTAGCTTTTTCTTTAGTTGTCTGACATTTTTTAGAAGTTTTAGGCTTTATAGAAGTTTTAGACTTTATAGAAGTTTTAGACTTTATAGAAGATTTAGATTTAACAGAAGCAACATCTTTATCTGATTTTTTCAAAGATTTTGCTTTTTTTGAGTTTACTTTAGTACAATCCGGTACGTAGTTTTCACAAGGTGGCGCCACTTTATAATTAACTTTGCTTTTTGCGCCAGATCTACTCGTAGATCCTGTTTTTTTCGGATTACATTTCTCAGGTTTTTTTGTTTCAAGTTTTTTCGGACTGGAGTCAGTTTTTTTGCTAGAAGTAGGCTTAGATTTTTTTGGTTGACATTTACTTTCATGTTTATCGGAAATGGGTTTAGGTTTATTGGAAATAAGTTCAGATTTCTTGCCACAAGGTGCAGATTTTTTCGATTCAGAATCAGATTTCTTTAGTTGGCCTTTATCAGTTATTTTCACATCTTGTTTTTTGGAACAGGATATTGTTGATTTAGAATCAGCTACAGCACTTGTTGGTTTACATTTTCTACAAGAAGGTGCCTTTATTTTTAACAAAGGTTTATTGGAACAAGAATCACTGCTTTTTGTATCGCTTTTTTTTGAACCAGCTTCACTTTGTTTGGAACCTGACTCCAATTTCTTTTTAGTATTTTTGTCTTTACTACAAGGACTGGGTTTTGTTACAGCAATATTGGGACATGACTTCTTAGTTTTACCTTTTTTTGAAGAAGTATCAAGACTCTTTGAGTCAGATTTAAATTTTCTTGGTTCTCGATTTTTAGAACTAGTTGCTAAATCTGGTCCACATTTACTGCAACTGAAACCTTCAATTTTACTATCACATTTTTTCACGCAAGGGTCAGGCTTTGGTGCACAAAAATTGGGACAAGATTGAGATTTTTTTGCCTGTTTTGGTTCTTCTTTTGTCTTCTTGTTTTCTATAGGAGGAATTTTAAGTTTATAAATCTCATTTTTATCGCTAACCCACAAATCTCCTGATTTGCCTTGCTCCAACATTCTTATCACAGCTAAAGCAACCTGTTCAGGTTTATGTGCAGGGCTTTTCTTTATCGCTTCAGCTAAAATTTTTCCCATGTCGCCTATTCCATCTACCTTCCAACCTCTAGAAATTATATTCTTTGTGTCGGTCATTGCCGTTGGTACATATCCAAAAATTAACCCCATTACCTTGACAGAGGTTTTGTTGCAAAAAAATCGATCTCCGATTGCCCTCGTGAAACCATTTACAAAATGTTTTGTGGCTACTTTTACGGGACATGTATACACAGGATTTACCCCCAAAATAGACGAGACATTAATAATAACTCCACCAGATCCTCTGCAGTTATGTTTTCCCATGTATTCTAACCCGAGAAATGTGCCTAAAGCAACACCATATGCGTTGACGCATATCGTTTTCTCCCAGTTTGTTTCATCTAAGATACCAGCGTTGTTTATAACAATATCAATTTTCTTAAATCTACTTTTAGTGCATTCAAATAGAGTTTTAAATTGACCATGATTTGTTACGTCACAGGGTTGAAACAAAACTTTATTATCTCCAAATTCTTTGTTCAGTTCGGTGGTTGTTTTAACTGCTGCATTTTCGTCGATGTCTGCTATAACTACTGCTTTGGCACATTCTTCGAGTAGGACTTTTGCTATAGCTTTGCCTACTCCACTTGCGCCACCTGTGACTATGGCTACTTTTCGTTCGGCTGGGCCTTCGGAATACTTCCTTACATTAATTTGATTCACATAGTTTACTTTGGAATTTGTTTTGATTAAGGCTGCATATGAGTATCTTGGAACGGTTAATTTTGAAAAGTTTACAGAAAAATTTAGGGCCATTTGAAAAGTATCTACATTTTAATTCATTTTGACATTGAACTGACAAAAATATGATAGGTAGAGAGCGCCAAGCATTCAGGCACTCTAGGTAGATATCAGGGGCGGTCATGTCGAATATTCGATGGTGCCACGTCATCCAAAGGGTGGGGGGTATGTTCAATGCCATTTTGATTTCAATACTTTTTATGCGTTAAAATACAAATAAATTAAAAATAGCCTTTTGCAAGACCTTATTAGCAAACCAATAATGTGGCCTTTAAAAAAAGGTAAATAAATCCACATGACATGTACTCACCCCATGTCCATGCGTCTTGGTGATTACTCGTCTTCACCACTTCAGACCAGAGATCTCCTTTTAACGTCTCCAGACGAGCTTTCGAAATCGGCAAGGATTGTCGAGCACTGCTCCATCTAACGAAGTCCTTGTTAAATAGCGGTTTGGCTTTATTATCCTCCAGCCTAAAATACAATTATATAAAGAAGGATATTTCTTGAAAGAACTCTGCATTAGGGCATTTCAAAAAAACACTTTTTTTTAATTTTTCACATGCATTTCATGTAATAGGCCTATGTTGTTTTAATTGAATACCAAATTTCAGGTTACTTGAACATTTTTTGACCTCCGCCCAACTCCGTTTACTGATTCAACAAAAACACAGGTACACGAAAAAAAAAGGTAAAGGTCATGTACACCAAACGGGACTAACATTTTTATACGTTTTTGGGGACGCTGAATCCGAATCTGGAGTTGGTTGGGTTCGGTCAGATCGCAATTCGTTCCTAACCTTAAAAAAGTGATAAAATGTATGAACTTTCATCACTTTCTTGAAGTTATTAATGAAATGCGATTTGACCGAGCCAAACCAACCCCGGATTCGGATACAGCGACCCCAAAAACGTATAGAAATGTTTTTCTCGTCTGGCGGACAAGACCATTTTTTCGTGTGCCTGTGCACTGGACCACAAAGAAAAGGTCTTGTCCACCAGACGAGACAAACATTTCTATACGTTTTTGGGGTCGCTGGATTCAAATTTTGGGTTGGTTTGACACGGTCAGTTGGCAGTTCGTTCCTAAACTCAAAAAAGTGATGAAAAGTGTTTCAACTTTCATTACATTTCTGAGGTTAGGGACGCTGAGTCAAACCAACCCCGGATTCGGATTCAGCGACCCCCAAAAATTTTGGTCTCATCTGGTGAACAAGACCTTTTTTTTCGTGTGCGTGTATTTTTGTTGAATCAGTAAACGGAGTTGGGCGAGGGTCAAAAAATGTTCAATTAACCTGAAATTTGGTATGTAACCATAGTTTTTCAATTAAAACAGCATAGGGGGGTGCATATGAAAAATTAAAAAAAAAAGTGCTTTTTGCAATGCCCTACTCGGCATTTCAAGAAACTTCGCTGAACTAGAACTTTTTTTAGGTTAAGTTGTCGAGAAAATGATTAGAGAAACGTAATTGGCAAACTTATATTTATTCTATTTTATAAGAAATGTACAATACCAAAATTTTGTATTTTTTACAGTTTTTTCTACGTAAAAGAAAACGTGTATCCCAGGCGACAACACTTGGGAGAAAACGACTTCCTTTACATTTTCAATAAAACCGAACGTTATAAAATTTGTAGTAATTGAAGTAATATAACTTTCTGCCTAAAAGCCTGGATAAATCCCGAACTTGTCAGAAAATTAAAGGAAACATAATAATTACCAATAAACGTCCTCCAATCTGGCAACTTCGAGAGCCAAAAGACGCGGATAGTAATGTTGCAGACTAAATTTCGCCAACCATTGGCGTAGCACCAAACGTTGTTGGAGCAATAGGGCGGCTTTCTGTAGACGTTGCTCGTCGGGAGCAGGTAATTCGGGCAGATCTCCCAATTGCGTGCACTGCGTTAATTGAGAGATACCTGAAAAAAAAATAGAAAAAATAAAATTAAAAAAATTAAATAAAAATGTAATATTATAGGTTCTAAAAAAACAATTACGCACAATTGCTTTTTTAGAATTTGGGGAATTAAGCTTGAACTTGAAACGATTTTTGTAAGGACATTTTTCATAGTTAGCATTATTAGTCAGGGAGCCCACGCCCAGTAGAATTTTGTATATTACCTCACCATTGAGACTTTGTATAAGTGTTCTTTATGTCCAGTCAAACAACTTCTTACATAAGAAAATTCTCGGTTGGTTTGGACTTTTTTGGGACCAACCCTTAACTTTAGGGTGTCCCACAACGGTATTGCCCGAAAATTTTTGTCGGACAAGGTTACCACTTGATTTTAAATATTTTTATTAAACGATCCTGAAAAAATCAGCTCTGAGGTGCTAAATGTTATGACGTCATAACTAACTATATTTGGTTAGTTATTACGTCATAACATTTAGCACCTCACAGCTGATTTTTTCAGGATTAGTCCAGTCAAATAACGAGAAATTCCTGTGTTAAATTGCAATAAATGTACACAGGCTGACATTTTAAAGGGTAGTAGTGGATAGTAGCAGGACACTCCTGTTAGTTTTTCACCGGGTGATTTGCGTAAGGGGTGTCGGCTATCTTGAATTTTAGGGATGAGTGCGGTTATCTCGCTAAATATTCATCTTACGATAAAAATGCATACAGTGCGTGCATTAAGTCTGGAATCACCCGAATAACTTTTTAGTTACAAGTAAAATACAAAAATCCTCGGACTGGTCGATTTATATTTTTAATTCTGCAAATTTTGGTCTAAAAAATGTTATCAAAATTGGCACCCCCTTTCACCCTCACCCCCAACTTTTTTTTTTCAAATAGCAACCTACCCCTTGTGATACATCATTGGAAAGGTAATTTAATAAGCTTTCCAACAGTGTATGATAAAGCCTAATTTGTTAAAGGGTCTATGAAAAAACGCATGTTTTATTTAAACATTGTTTGTGTGAAATATTACGCATAATATGGTAATTGTTGCCCTATTTCCTACTTGGCACCTTCCTGAGAATCTAAATAAGGTTGTTTTAAACTTATTGTAATATCTTATACCCTGTTGAAAAATGCAATTTTTTTTCTTTTTATTGACCAATTTTATGTTTACTATTTAATCGATTTTAATCCCGTTTTTTTACTGTCCACTGTCAAAGAGCTGAAGGACATCAATTTGAACATTTATAGTGAACTAAAGTTATACTTTACATGTCTTTATAATAAACTAAATTGTGCATTTTATCATTAGCCCTTTACCAAATTAGGCTTTATTATACACCGTTGGAAAGCTTATTAAATTACCTTTCCAACGAAGTGTCACAAGGGGTAGGTTGCTATTTGAAAAAAAAAAAGTTGGGGGGTGAGGGTGCAAGGGGGTGCAAATTTTAATAACTTTTATTACACCATAATTTGCAAAATTAAAAATAAAAATCGACCTATCCGAGGGTTTTTGTGTTTTAATTGTAACTAAAAAGTTAATCGGGTGATTCCAGATTTAATGCACGCACTGTATAACCAATTTTGTTAAGATTTCCAACAATTTTTGTTTTGATAATTTTTTTTAAATATTAATAACAATCGAGTTGTAAATATTCAAAAATGGCCATGTTGGGGGTGAAATTGTTTTTTTCGATTTTATACAAAAAGTTCAACGGTGAGGTAATAAAAAAAATTCTACTGGGCGTGGGTTCCCGAACTATATAGTCATTTAATCAGTTATTACTTTGTTTAAATGGATTTCTTGTTTTTGGTGGTTAGCCGAGGGGTTTTCGTCAAACGCCCAAATAGGGATTCCAGGTTTCGGAATCCCGATCCCAAAATTTTCAAAAAGTTCGGGATACCGATCCCGGACCCGATCCCGAAATTTAAAAAGGTTTAATTTCATCAGAAATTAACTTTCTAACATTAAATATGTAAATAAAATTATATAATTTAAACTAAAAACTTGTTATTAAAATAACGAGTGAGATATATTTTATTTATTAAAATAAAAAAAAAACTTGTATTTTGTATAAAAAAGTTTTATTAAATAAATTTTACCTTCTCAATTTTAAAATAAACAAGTGTTAGTGCTATAAAAAATAAAATAAACTCTAACAAAAGCAAGATTTTTTCATACACGGTGTATTTGAAATAGCGTCGGAAATTTTAACAGATGATTCTACATCATAAAATATGACAAAAAGTTCCTATAAACATATGCATAAAAATGCGTCATAAGTGAGCTACGCCCCTTTGAAAGTGGCTAAAAAAATCGGTTTATATTTAATAACTCAGGAACCCGTTGAGATATATCAACGAGGTTTTGCACGTCAACTAGATCTACCAAGGCCCGTTTTTATGTGTTATTTTCATGTACTTAAAAGTCCAAACGGGGGGGGGGGGGGTTTATCAGTTTTTTGTCCCAAACTTTTTTCTGTGTAACTTTTTTGCAATTTTATTTTTGAAATATGAT
Source organism: Brachypterus glaber (assembly GCA_958510825.1). Classification (NCBI taxonomy): domain Eukaryota; kingdom Metazoa; phylum Arthropoda; class Insecta; order Coleoptera; family Kateretidae; genus Brachypterus; species Brachypterus glaber. Next base: position 30,351,019 of record OY294050.1, read on the forward strand.
TCCACAGGTCAAAATATATAAAAAAGGTACTCTTGTTGTAATACTGTAGGATTAACCGTTTTCGAGAAAAGTTCATTTGAAGGTGAAATTTCACGGTCCGAGGACGAAAAATTAAATAATAAAATGTCGATAACCAAAATTTTAATGATGTAATGTTATTCTACATCAAAAACTAAGAAAAAAAGTTTCCATACATGTAGGTCGAAAAAACGCTTTTAAAGCTACCATAGCCCTTTAAAAATGGTGCATATTTAGGAGACCATAGCTCCATTAGGATTGATTTTTGGACTTTTTGATATGAGGTTTTTTTCTTAGTTTTTAATGTACATTCGCCCTGCATCATTAAGGGTTTTGCTTTTCTTAGCGTTTATTTATTTTTTATAGTGTTTAGGTACTTTAAAATTAAGAAGGTAATATTTATTTAACAAAACTTTATATACAATACATACATTATGTATGATTGTATCACAAAAACCGTTCTTCAGAAATGCTCAGCCCGTTTTTCAAGAAATTGTTTTGTTAGGTCTAGACCTCAGCCTGGACTCTCCAGGGGTGCGTTTTTCCCATCGAAAACAAAAAAGACTACGCGCAAATCACAATTACACATCGAGTTTAATAAATACGTTTAAAAAAAACGATTTTTCGGGATTTCGGGACTTTCCGGGACTTTCGGGATTTTTCGGGATTCAATTTTTTTCGGGATATCCCGAAGTTTCGGGTCCAAACCCTACGCCCAAACCGGCCAACCAAAAAACACAAAAAAATATATATTTTTGATTTCCTGTTTTTAAAGCTGGGGATTCAAAGTACGTCTTTAATTAATTTTTCAAAATCGATCCCAAGCTCTTACAAATTGCAACTTTAATTGTATTTCTGATCAAGAAACTATTTTGATTAGAAAAAATTGGAGGATTTGGAAAATGCGTTTGATAAACCTGTCTACGAGTGTATGCGGTGGCTCAAATCCTACCTTTCAAATCGAACTCAACGCGTACAAATTTTTGAGGACTTTATTAGATTTTTATCAGATACTGGAAGTGTAGGGGTTGGGGTACCTCAAGGGAGTATCTTGGGCCCATTACTTTTTATAATTTTTATAAATGACATATATGTGACTCTCCAGAACGAAAATCAAGCTCTTGTGAGTTTTGCCGATGATTCGAATTACTTACTGAAATCAAACTCTGAAAATATAATTTCTGAAACTGAAATTTTAATCTCAAAAATAAAAGCCTGGTTGGAAAATAACAGGTTAATTTTGAATGAGGAAAAAACTAATTTTATGATTTTTAAAGCAGTAAAAAACTAGAATCAAAGGATTGAAACGATCAAAATAAGTAACACGAACAGAGTATTATCTCAAAACGTAAAATTTTTAGGAATTTTTATAGACGAAAATTTGAACTGGTCGTCGCATGTATGCCATTTGCAGAAAAAACTTAATGGGGTAGTTTACTCTTTGTTTGTTTTGAGGGGTTATTTAGATATAAATACCCTTAGACTTGTTTATTTTTCAAACTTTCAAAGCCTCTTGAGGTATGGAATCATATTTTGGGGTAAATGCAGTGATGTTGAGGTTCTTTTTAAATGCCAAAAGAGGGCCTTGCGTACAATTTTAAAATTAGGTTTTAGAGACTTGTGTAGAGATATTTTTAAAAAGCATAAAATTTTAACTGTGATTGGTCAATATGTTTATGAAACTATTTTATTTTTTTATAAAAATCGTAACTTATTTTTAAATCTTAAGCCTAAATCTCCCAGATGTTTAAATTACAGTGTTCCTAAGCACACATTAGTTGCTTATGAAAAAGGACTGTATTTTTCATCAATTCAACTCTATAATAAGTTGCCTCCACAGTTGAAAGTTTCTGTGAATTTAAAAACTTTTAAAATAAAACTTTTTGATTATTTGTGTAACATAGAACCATATACTCTAGGTGAATTTATGTCTTTAGATTTGTAATTTTACCATTTTGTGACAGTTTTCAATCAATGTTTTCTTGTTTTATATTTTTGTGGCGTTGTCATTTTACCCAAGGGTAGATGTAAAATATGTAAGCATTTTTTATGAAATAAAGTATATTATTATTATTATTATTATTAGAATAGGTATACAATTTTTGTATATGTATCCAGAGACAATCAATAAAAAGATACAAATATTACGATAACGTTAAAACCCTTAAAATTTATTCATCAAAGTACTAAAAAAAACTTGCACATTGTTATCTATTTTAAATGTGGAAAAAGAAAAATGTTATTTAACGTGTTAGGATGATCTAATTCCAAAAAACAATTTGTATGCATTGAGTTTTAAATTTTTTATCATGAGAACACCTGCGTCCTATCGATGTCTATGTCAAATTTGACCAGGATTTTGGGTTTTCTATTTAATATAATTTATGATCTAGGGCACACAGACTATTATTCTTAATCATTGATTAATCATCATTGATTAATAATCACTGATTTACATACAAGGTGGCTGAAAACATACCGACAAACTTTAAGGGGTGGTAATACCACCCGGTGGTATGTTTAGTAAACATATGTCCGCAAATGAGCCGTTTGGGCTGTAGAGCATAAAAATGATTTGGTATTATTTTACAAAAAATGTTTAGGGACATTAATTAAATCACTTTTTGCACATTTAGGGCTTTGTTTTATTGTCAAATAAATGATGGTTTACAATAATTGTCCAAAATGTTGACCATTTGGTGAAAATTCACAATCACAAATTTTCAGGACACTGTAAGGGGTTATAAATCTGTATGGGGCTAGGAAAAATTATATTATACTTTTTAGTCCTATTTATTTTATACTTTTTAGTCCATTTTAAAAACGTGTTATATTAAAAATTTTGTTTTTATTTAAATAGTTATTTTTGCTCTGCAGCCCAAACGGCTCATTTGCGGACATATGTTTACAAAACAAAAAATGTTTGTTTTGATGTCCTCTACCACCCCTTAAAGTTTGTCGGTATGTTTTCGGGACACCCTGTATAATTGATACAAAAACCAAGATTGCTAATAGGCAACTGCGCCTTCGCCAAAATTGCAAATATCTAAAAATGTTGACGTTTTACGTTTCATATTAATTTCTTTGATTTTCATATTGACACGGGTCAAACATCGTCTCCCAAGAAGAGCTGCATCAAATAAGTCAGAAATAAATGTAGAATAACTGATCCAATTATCAAAAACAAAACACTGTTAAAACCATATGTCCGGCTAAAAATAAAAATTGACCAGTCCGAGGAATTTTTATAAAAAATATTATTTTCAGGTTTATCGAATTTATTAATTTTGAAAATTCCACAAAATCGATATAAAATGTTTTTGCTATCAGGGTTTCCACAATTATTAAACTTTCATATTCCCTGACTATTCCAGATTTTCCCTGACCAATATGATAAAATTTCCTGGCAGACAACATCCCCACTCTCATTTTCCCTACTCCCTAACATCCCTACTCCATAACATCCCTACTCAAAAACAATCCTACTCCCTAACATCCCTACTCCATAACATCCCTAGTGAAGTCAATTCACCACATATTTTTTTAAAAAGCCAGTTAAAAAGATTTTAATACATCATGCCTTTTTTTACTCGGTTGATGAATATTTAAACTGTCGATTTTAAATTTTACTTCGTTTTGAATTTATCTATTTTTGTTAATTTATTTTTTATTGTCTCTTGTGTATTTATTTGTTTATTTATTTGTGACCTGTCCTATATTATTTTTTTTACAAAAATATCAGTTTTAAACAATTTTTATATGTTTTTTTTTTTAATTTTTATTGCGAGAGAAACTAACATTATGTCTATTGCAATTTTTTCAAATAAAACTTCAAAGCAGCCTACTTGATTTAATAGACGACGTTTTTGAAAGTTAAAATTTATACGTTGAAAAAAAAATTGACAATGTATAAATAAAAAAAAAAGTTTAAAATGGGTATTGGACAAAACCTTGTATGGCACTCATGGATAAACCGATATTGCCCTCTCTAAAATTAACCTGCTCGGCTGACGCCTCGCCCTCAATTTTCTCATGGGCAATATCTTACTTTACCCACTAGTACCATAAATAACTATTACTTTACTCCCCAATAACTCTACTCGGCACTATATGCACTTAAATAGCCACTTATTTATAAATGAGTAGTTCACAGAACGAAGAACCTTATTCTTTTGAATAATTGTGATTTTTTTCCTAGAAAACGCTCGCCTTTAAATAAAAATCTAGAACAATCACAAATCTGTTATTGTAAAAGTGTTCTTGACCGTGTACCTGTAACTTATACTAATAAGTAGGTAATTATTAATTAATAAACTAAATTTATATTTGACAGTGACTTACCGTGACAGATATTTTTTTGAGTTAAAACAAGTGGCTAATCATGTGCATATAGTGCGAAGTAGGGTTGTTGGGGAGTAGGGATGTAAATGAATAGGAATATTACGGAGTAGGGATTCTGGGGAGTAGGGAAATTTAGAGTAGGGATGTTACGCTGCCAATTTCCCGACTAGACACACGTAAAAAATATGTATGCAAAATTGCTTTTATTTATTTTAGACGTGTAACAAAGCGTTATCAAAAAAATATAAAACTTGAAAGCGAAATTCCCCGATTTTTGAACATTTTGAAATATTTTTAATGTCTTTTAGGCGAAAAGTAGCTAGTCCAGTTTTTTCAGATCGTCTTGAAATTTTTCACGATTCAACTCGTGTCTTATTTTAATTTTTAATTAAAACAAGAACATTTAAAGTTTTTCTTTCATTAAAAGTTATATCTAAATTTTTAGTTTTTATGCAAACTGTAAAGTATAAAGTTTTAAAAGTTGGTAAAAATATTTTATGCCACATAAGTCAAACCAAATTAAATTTAAATTTTAAGCTGTTCTAGAATTTATAGTTTTTGTTTATATACAGGGTGATTCTACGCGAAAACCCCTCCGAGAATAATAGTTTTGGGTTTTATATTTAAAAGACTGTAACACCCAGACTGAAGCTCAAAC